>JACBWV010000629.1:110890-212177 GCA_013435795.1 Chlamydomonas sp. ICE-L | reverse complement strand
CCCCAAAACACCCAACCCCCCAACCCCAAGTTAAGTTTAAACAGACATTTGTAACACAATCCTCTATCAAACCCCCGTACCCCCCCCCCCCAAACCCTAACCCCCCCAAAACCCCAAGTTACACAGACCTGTAACACATCCTCTCATTCAACCCCCGTGCACCCCCCCCCAACACACACAAAAATCCCCTAACCGTGACCAAAACCCCAGTTTTTACACAGACCTGAAACACAAATCCTCTTATTCAAACCAAGAAGGCGAAAGAAAAAGACGAAGAACTGTCGAGAATAAAAAAAAAAAAACCAAAACAAAGCAAAACATAAACACCCCCCACCCCCCCCCCCCCCACCCCCCCCCCCCCCCCCCCCCCACCCAAAACCGAATACAATGTTTTTTTAGTTAAACAGACTGTAACCACAAATCCTATCCATTCAACCCAAGTCACCCCCACCCAAAACCAACACACACACAAAAATCATAACCCCCCCACAAACCCCAAGTTTAAACAGACCTGTTAAACAACCTCTCTATTCAACCTCCGTTCACCCCCCCCCACCCCCCACCCAAACCCTAACCCCACCCAACCCAAGTTAAACAGACCTGTAACACAATCCTCTCCATTCAACCCCCCGTCACCAACCCCCAAACCCTATCCCCGCCCATTACCCCAAGTTTCAACAACCGTAAACACATCCTCTCCATTTACCCCCCCCCCCCCCCCCCAAACCCCCCAAACCCCAAACCCAATTTAAATAGACCTTTAGCACAATCCTCTCCATTCAACCCCCAACTTCCCAACCCCAAAACCCCAACTCCCAACCCCAAGTGTAAACAGACCTGTAACACAATCCTCTGCTTTGAACCCCCAAAACCCCAAACCCAAAACCCCAAACCCCAAGTTTAAACAGACCTGTAACAAAATCCTCTCCATTCAACCCCAAAAACGCAAACCCTTCAACCTCCCAAACCCCCCCAACCCCAAGTTTAAACAGACCTGTAACACAATCCTCTCCATTCAACCCCCATCCCCCAAACTCCCAGACCCCCCAAACCCTTACTCCCCAACCCTCAACCTCAAGTTTAAACAGACCTGTGACACAATCCTCTCCTTCTGAGGTTCAGCGCCCCCAAAAACCCCAAACCCCAACTCCCCAACTCCCCAACCGCAAGTTTTAACAGACCTGTTACACAAGCATTTCCTTCCGAGGTTAAGCCCACAGTTGGGCTGCTGATGTTAGCGAGGTCAGATGTCCAGTCGGGTTTACCCTCGCTGAAAATGACGAGGTGGGTGTTGGAGCAGTAGGCAGCCTGTGGAGGAAGGTGTGTGGGGGTGTAGGGGTGGTTTTGTGGGGGGGAGGGGGAGTTTCGTGTGTGGGGGGGTGTTCGTGTGTGGGGGGGGGTGGGGGAGGGGGGGAGGGGGGGGAGTTTGTGGGTGTGGGTGGGGGTGGGGGTTTGGGGTGGGGGGGCACCAAACCCCCTACCCCCACCTCCACCTCCACCAACACCCACCAACACCCATCCACCCCCACCTCCACCAACACACACCTCAACCGCCACCCACACCCACCAACACCCACACCCACCCAATAACACCCACCTCCACCACCAACGACCATCCACCAACCACATAAAACCACCTTCACAACCAACCACCAAGGCTGACACCCACCCACCTTCACCAACACCCACACCCACCCACTACCACCACCACCCAATAACAACCACCACCACCACCACCCACCAACGCCCACACCCCCCCACCTCCACCCCCCCCCACCACCACCACCTACCAGCACACTTGGATAAGGGGAGAACCTCTCCCACAACACGTTTCCCCTGCACTGCTCCATCTTTGACTCCTGCTGGCACGCCTTGCAGTCCACGCTGGCCACCTTGTCCGTTGGGCTGGTCGTCTCGTTAGAGCTGAAAAAGCACTTATCCAAGCTACTATTAACATTGGCGCATGTATCGGGACCGCAGGGGCTTTTGGAAGAGCAGAGGTATTGAGCAGCAGCAACGGGAGTCAGACAAAGGCAGATTAAAAGCAGCGTTGAGCTGATTAATAGCAGGCTGGTTGAAGAAGGCGCACGAGCGGGATGACCAGCTTGCGCGCAGGGCGAAGAATGCGCGCGCATTCTTGTTGGTATTCTCTAGGGTGCGGATGCCCAACCAGCTCGCTCGCAAAATTCGTATCTGCGCTTCTTGGGGTGTCGTACTACAGAGCGCCTAATTATAGCTAGACATGTGAAGAGATAGCTATCGTCAGAGCAAGCAAATCAGAATATTTGAGTATAACAGGCAGGAGAAATGAGAAGGAAGCGGTTGTGGGTGACACGGGCGAGTTGGTCGGGTGTCATGGGCTGTCGCACGCACCCGCGGACTTGCATTTACCTTTCTCCGGAACCAACGACAGAGGTACGGAAAGTTTATCAATCGGTGCAGGAGGAGCCCAGGCCTCCAAATGCTCAGTAAGGCCAGTCGATTGTTTCTGAATGGGGCTGTACTGGCATGATCCATGGCTATGTTTGTAGCTAATTTGCAGGTCATTCTGAGCACCTCATTGGGGGGGGGGGGGGGGGGGGGGGGGGGGGGGGGGGCCACCTCCTCAATTCCTCAAGTTTTTGCTATCTTTTACTCGGAGACCTCCAAATGACATTCTGAGACCACCATTGAGATTGTTGACAAGGGCAGTTCATTGGCGCCACTTAAGACCCAGGGTACTGCTTTATTAATATCTTGACTTGTTCAGGTCTGTCGTGTCCCTTTGACCCATATGCATTACATTACGTGCATATATCCGTAGATTGTAAGCTGCATGTAAACCGTAATAACAATTGTCTCAATCACCACCTCTCTAGTCCAAACCGACTCAGCAACCAATGAACCGATTCTCAACCTGAAGGCATTGGGTTTATCCTAACCGATTCTCAACCTGAAGGCATTGGGTTTATCCTAAGGAATTACAATACTTCAAAACTAGAATCATGCGTTGTTATTTTTTGCCAGATCTTGTTACAAAACTAGAGATTGTGGTATTATTGTTGGTCCTGCTCCAGCCTCTAACAATAGCAGTTTTCAGTGTCTTTTCCATTTAAGCCCTTCCTTTACGGTTGGGCAAGTCCCTTTAGTTTATTTGGCCTACCCCTGGACTGTAACATACATACATACATTCTTACGATTACTATAGCTAGCTCCGGCTTACGCTATGGTGTCCTTAACTTCACGTCCTGTGAGTAACGATTTCAATTTCAATTTCATACATTCTTGATGATTGGTAGAGAGAGAGAGAGGGTTCGTTACATAAACTCAGCAAATCACTGCCGAGACTGGACAGCAGCACAGCCTGCCGACCATCCAGGCTGGCAGGTGACAGCTGATGATGATATTCATTCATCCTGTATCATTATTCATGACAGCTATACATCCAGGCTGGCAGGTGACAGCTGATGATGATATTCATTCATCCTGTATCATTATTCATGACAGCTATACATCCAGGCTGGCAGGTGACAGCTGATGATGATATTCATTCATCCTGTATCATTATTCATGACAACTATACATCCAGGCTGGCAGGTGACAGCTGATGATGTGTTTAATCCTGTAATTGCCCTTCCCATTTCCAGAGAGCAACAACCCTCAAACATCACAGGAGGCCGTGCACAGTTTCTAGTTATGCATAGCAGCTTCTAGGAAGCTCCCTTTCTCTGTCCTTGGGCCAAACCTGAAGCTAGCTAGGGTTAATGAAAGCTGACATGGCAGGCATTCCAATGCAGTTGCAAGCTTGAAGTTTGACCCATTGGCTGGCTTATAATGGGGCTGGCGAGAAGCTGCCATGAGTAGCATTTTTATTTTAAAGCCCTTCCTACACGGTTGGGCAAGTCCCCTTAGCCTATTTGGCCTACCCCTCGACTGTAACATACATACATACACGAGTCCCAGGCCTGCGATGCGGAAAATGAGCGTCGCGTAATGGGAGAGTGACACCGAAATCAAGTGCCATGGACTGAAGCCAGGGTGTGCGACATTGTTAGGGCCACAGTTAAGTGCTGAGAAATGAACAAACAACTGGGCAAAGAGGGGGGCTCCGCCAAAAAGGAAAGAAAAGCCTGAAAGCTGAAAAGAAAAGGCCTGACAGTGAGCAGACTGAAGGCCCATAGACCATGTAACCATAAAACAACCAGCTCCTTAGCCTGCCCACCCATCAAATCATTTCCAGTCATGAAGGATGTGGTGCTGTCTGCTTTTTCATGCTCTCAAGTCAGCCTTCTTGCCAAAAATAGACAGTGAGGGGGTGAGCAGCCTGGAGGCAGATAGACCATGTAACCAATTCAACTACCTGCAGACGGTGAGCAGCCTGGAGGCTGATAGACCATGCAACCAATTCAACTACCTGCAGACGGTGAGCAGTCTGGAGGCAGATAGACCATGTAACCAATTCAATTACCCGCAGACGGTGAGCAGCCTGGAGGCTGATGGACCATGTAATCAATTCGTATTTCAAATGTCAAATGTTCACCTTTCAACCACATTCCCTTCAACCAATTCTTCTTATTTCAAATGTCAAATGTTCACCTTTCAACCACATTCCCTTCAACTAATCCTTCAACCAATTCTTCTTATTTCAAATGTCAAATGTTCACCTTTCAACCACATTCCCTTCAACCAATCCTTCAACCAATTCTTCTTATTGCAAATGTCAAATGTTCACCTTTCAACCACATTCCCTTCAACCAATCCTTCAACCAATTCTTCTTATTTCAAATGTCAAATGTTCACCTTTCAACCACATTCCCTTCAACCAATCCTTCAACCAATTCTTCTTATTTCAAATGTCAAATGTTCACCTTTCAACCACATTCCCTTCAACCAATTCTTCAACCAATTCTTCGTATTGCAAATGTCAAATGTTCACCTTTCAACCACATTCCCTTCAACCAATCCTTCAACCAATTCTTCGTATTTCAAATGTCAAATGTTCACCTTTCAACCACATTCCCTTCAACCAATTCTTTTTATTTCAAATGTCAAATGTTCACCTTTCAACCACATTCCCTTCAACCAATCCTTCAACCAATTCTTCGTATTTCAAATGTCAAATGTTCACCTTTCAACCACATTCCTTTTAACCAATCCTTCAACTAATTCTTCAACCAATTCTTCTTATTTCAATTGTCAAATGTTCACCTTTCAACCACATTCCCTTCAACCAATTCTGAGTACATCCCCACCTTTGCAGAGAGCCCCTACCACCAAATTTTACGTCTTCACCATCCAAGTGAAGTGTTTCCAAGCTTCTTTCAGTGAAGCGTTCCCAAGCTTCCTCCGGTGAATAATTTCCAAGCTTCTTTCAGTGAATTGTTTCCATGCTTCCTGAAGTGCAGCATTCCCAAGCTTCCTCAAGTGAAGTGTGTCCAAGCGTCCTCCATTTAATTGTTTCCAAGCTTCCTTTAGTCCATCATGGATAGGGTCTGATTGGGGCCCCTGGTAATGAGATAGGATTAAATATAAAAAGTCATATGCATGGTCCCACTTTTGTGCCTCCATGATGTGGTCCCACCGCAAGGTGCTCGCTGGTGCAGGAGCTGTCGCAGGTGCTTGTACTGCACTGCTTGTATCGCATGGTGCTCGCTGGTGCAGGTGCTGTCGCAGGTGCTTGTACTGCAAAGCTTGTACTGCATGGTGCTCGCTGGTGCAGGTGCTGGCGCAGTTGCTCGTACTGCACTGCTTGTACTGCATGTGCTCGCTGGTGCAGGTGCTTATACTGCATGGTGCTCGCTGGCGCAGGTGCTTGTACTGCAAGGTGCTCGCTGGTGCAGGTGCTGGCCCAGGTGCATTCTTCAGTCAACAACACAGGGTCCCAACAACCCTGGGCCTCCAAAGTGTGGCGCCACTACTGTGCTTCCAGCTGGCTTTGTTTCTTTTTCTCCTTGATCATCAGCATCAGCGTCTGCAAAAGGAAAAAGGCAATCAGACATTATTGACTCTGCCAGGGAAGCAGCCAGTTTAAAGTTTGCGCTACATGATGGGTGTGACACACCCGTTTTGGAAGCAGGCTTGCGTCACACCTTTTGTGATGCCAGCCGACCTGCAGGAACTTGAAATAAAAAACACTGGGAAGCAGCTTTTTACATGCTACCAGGAAAGCAGTCAGTTTAAGGTCCACGCTACATGATGGGTGTGACGCACCCGTCCTGGAAGCAGGCTTGCGTCACACCTTTTGCGATGCCAGACGACCTGCAGGAACTTAAAATACAAGACACTGGGAAGCAGGGTACTACTTCTTACTAAATTGCTCAGCGATGAAAGCGCACGAACGTCAAATTGGTCAGCGCTTATAGTGCAAAAAGCGCAAAAACTGCGCGCTGCGCCCACATGGGGGTTGAAAAAACTGCGCGAAACGCGCAGAAGGGCTAAAAAAGGCAGCGTGGCACCGTGCAGCTGCGCGCGCTTAGCAGTACCCTGCTGGGAAGCAGCTTTTAGATGCTGCTAGGCAAGCAGTGGTTTCCTTGAGGAGACTAAATCACAGCGATAAGGCACATCTTGTGGTAACTGATATCGCACAAGGTTAGGCTAAGACGAACTGACTGGCTTGGACTATGTTTGGCTTAGACAAATGTTTGGCCTAGACGATATTTGGCTTAGACGAACTGATTGGCTTAGACGAACTGACTCAATTAATCTAATCCCTCCCTCTCCTCCCCCATACAACCCCTACCCTCACACGGCCAGCAAGCATCCAGCTGGATCAGCTTTTAGATGCTACTAGGGAAGCAGTGGGTATCTCCAGGAAAGGAAACGACGTCAAAGGTAAAGATAACGCCTGGTGGGGCGTGGTGTTAAGGGAACCCGTCGTACGCGGGTAGGGAGCGGTCTTCCACCTCAACTGGGCAAGCTACCATCGCGGTTGACAACGACCTGCAATGCCAAGAGCGACCAAAGGGGGGATCGAACCCCCGACTCTTCATCCTCATAGTGATTTGGTCCACCACTAGACCAATGCATATCACTGAAAAGGGCTTGAAACGACGGCAATAAGGCAAAATGACAGCGTTAAGGCAACAAATAAAATCAAAATAAGTTTTGTTTTGGAAAATGACAGCGATAAACCAACAATTAAAATCAAAATGAGTTTTGTTTTGGAAAATGACAGCGATAAGACAACAAATAAAATCAAAAAATATTTTGTTCCGGTCGGACAGACAAACGGGCAAAAGGGTAAACACGTGGGCTCCCGCCCCCTTGAAGAGGGGGCTCCGCCAAAAAGTGCCACATCACATGGTGGACTCAGATAAAGGATATCACAGATCGCCGGAAAAAAATGGGTGTAAAGCATAGGGTAATCACTAACTCACTGTACTACTAACCAACTAGATTGAACTAACTGACACGACTGGGCAATGGTTGACACACTCATACTGTAAAGTACCATCATCATAACCACCCGCACCGTCACCATCATCAACCACTCATGGATAGGGTGTGTTTGGAGCGACTGGACAGCGATAGACACACAAATACTGTCAATTAACATCATCATCATCACCCACACCATCATCAACTTCTCATGGATAGGGTGTGATTGGAGCGACTGGAAAATGGTAGACACACTAATGCTGTCAATTACCACCCTCCTCCTCATCATCATCATCACCACCGTCACCTTCATCATCACCACCACCATCAACACCACCATCATCACCACCACCACCACCACCATCATCACCACTAACATCATCATCACCAACACCATCATGTAAGATGCGACCCACCTTGAGGAGTTCTGATGCGGAGGGTCGTGTGTTTGGATCCTCCTGCCAGCACTCCTGGATGAGAGCCTTCATCTCTGGAGGGAAATGCTCAGGGTCATCTGGTTGGGGGAGTGCAAAGGGGGTAGGGATAGTGGAGGTGGGAAGAGGAGGTGGGAGGTGCAAATGGGGGTATGGGTAGAGGTTAGAGAAGGTGGGTCATGTGTTTGGATCATCCTGCCAGCACGCCTGGATGAGAGCCTTCATCTCTGGAGGAAAATGTTTAGGATCATCTGGTTGGGGGTGTGAGGTGCAAAGAGGGGTAGTGAAGGTGGGTAGTGGAGGTGCAACGGTGGGTGGTGGTGGTGGGAAGAGGAGGTGGGAGGTGCAAAGGGGGATAGGGGTAGGGGTTAGGGGTAGAGGAGGTGGGTATTGGAGGTGGGTATTGGAGGTGGGTATTGGAGGTGGGTATTGGAGGTGGGTATTGGAGGTGGGTAGGAGAGGCGGGTAGTGGAGGTAGGTAGGAGAGGCGGGTAGGGGAGGTGGGTAGTGGTTAGGGGTAGAGGAGGTCGGTATTGGAGGTGGGTAGATGATGTGGGTAAGGGAGGTGGGAGGTGTAAAGGGGGGTAGAGGTAGAGGTAAGGGGAAGAGGAGGTGGGTAGGGGCATAGGCAAGGGGGGTAGGGGAGGCTCAAAGGGGGTAAGGGTAGTGGAGGTGGGTGGGGGAGGTGCAAAGGGGGGTAGGGATACGGGAAGGGTATTTTATAGCCTGGGAGCCAGGGCAGCGATGTTCATCAAATAATCCGAATATACATGAATAAATGTAAAGCTTTTCTTATTGGATGGGGGCAGCAGCTTCTAGGCAGCTCCCGGAGCCAGCCACTGGGTGGAGCCCCAAGATTTCAACAGTTCTTGAAAACAGCTTACGTGAGCATACAGACGTACTACGTTGTAAAGTGTGGGTACAAACTACGAACTACGAGACCCAAACCCAAATCATCCACTGAATTGCTTGAAGTCCCGTTTCAGTGATACAATTTGGTCTAGTGGTACACCAAATCGCTAAAAGGAAGCAGGGTCGGGGGTTCAATTCCCTTTACAGCCACCTTGAGCGTTTCAGGTCGTTGTCAACCGCGATGGTAGCTTGCCCAGTCGAGGTGGTAGACCGTTCTCTGCCCACGTACTACAGGTTCCCTTAATACCACACCCTACCAGGCGTTATCATTACTTTGCTTTAAGTCCCCCTAGGCTCTGTCAAGCCGCACATGGCACATATGGAGTCAAGTAGGGCACCAAGAAATGTCATCATTATCATTATCATCATCATCATCAAAATCGAGGTAGGGCCTACCTGGGATTTCAGGCCGCAAACCATTGCCGACACCGTACATGATGCTTATATTGCTGAGGCCAATCCTGTTGCACAATGTGTGAGCCATTTAGATGGGTGTGGTGTGTGTGGAGGTGTGTGTGCGTGGTGTGTGTGAAGGTGTGGTGTATGAGCGTGCGTGCGTGTGGTTGTGTGGTGTCTGTGTGTGTCTGTCTGTATCTGTGTGAGTGTGTGTGTGTGTGTGTGTGGGGGGGGGGGGGGGGGGTCAAGTAAAGATGAGTGGGTTCATGTTGAGGGTGTGGGTGGGATTCAAGTTCAGCAAGGTTCAATACTGTAGCACATTGTGTGGTCCCTTCAGATGCAGATGGCATGAAATGCAGAAACTCATTTAGATGGGTGTGGTGTGCGTGCGTGGTGCGTGTGGTGTGTATGTGTGTGAGTGGGGGGTCAAGTCATGCAATTCCAGTGGGATCAAATTGAAGGCGGGGGGGGGGGGGGGGATACGTGTGAATATGTGTAGATGAGGGATAAGGTAGTGGTGGAGGGGAGGGGTGCATTGGAACGTGAGGCGGGGCATGAGTGGTGGTGGTGGTGGTAGTGGTGGGGTCTATATCTGTGCATCCATGCATTCACCCACCCATCCATGCATCTACTGATATATCCACTCCCCAGCCCTTCTATGCATCCACCTGTTGATCCGTGCAAACATGCGTACCCCATCACCAGAACAGCAGCCCTATCAACTTTCGATGGTAGGATAGAGGCCTACCATGGTGGTAACGGGTGACGGAGGATTAGGGTTCGATTCCGGAGAGGGAGCCTGAGAAACGGCTAGCACATCCAAGGAAGGCAGCAGGCGCGCAAATTACCCAATCCCGACACGGGGAGGTAGTGACAATAAATAACAATACTGGACATTTAATGTCCGGTTAAGGTAATTGGAATGAGTACAATCTAAATCCCTTAACGAGGATCCATTGGAGGAACGTTTGCACCCTGTTTGCAGTTTGCAGTGTGTGGTCTCAGAGGAGGGGTTTGTGTGTGGGGGTGTGGGGGTGGGGGGGGGGTATTCCTTTGAATGACCAGCTTGGTATCATGGCGTTGTATTCTTGTGGTGTATGGTTTGTGTGGTCTTTGGTGTGGTTTTTGTGGTGTGTTGTGTGTGGAGTTTGTCGATTGGTAGGTGGTGTGTGGTCTCTGTGTGTCTGGTAGTGCGTGGTGTTTGCTGAAAGGTGATTGGTGTACGCTCTCTGTGTGTATGATGGTGTGAGGTGTGTGGTGTTTTCTGGGTGGTGAGTGGTGTGTGGTCTCTGTGTATATGATGGTGTGAGGTGTGTGGTGTGGTCTCTGTGTGTATGATGGTATGTGGTGTCTGATGTGCGGTCACTATGTGTATGATGGCGAGAGAGGTGTGTGGTGCGTGTAGTGTTTGGTCACAGCCCCTTTCAGTGATATGCATTGGTCTAGTGGTAGAGTAAATCGCTTAGAGGATGAAGAGTCGGGGGTTCGATTCCCCCAACGGTCGCTCTTAGCGTTGCAGGTCGTTGTCAACCGCGATGGTAGCTTGTCCAGTTGAGGTCGAAGACTGCTCTCAACCCGCGTACGACGGGTTCTCCTAACACAACGCCCCACCAGGCGTTATCATTACCTTTTTTCATTGTTTGCACTTGCATGTGTGTGCTATAGTCAAAGTTTGTCTGTGTGTGCACGAGTGGGCAAGCGTGGGCCCATGTTTGTAATTGTGTATGTGTATGCTGTAGTCAAGGGGTAGGCCAAATAGGCTAAAGAATCTTGCACAACCGTGACAGGAAGGGCTGAAAAGAAATATAATTTATGAATCGAACCCCAAACAATCGGTATACCGTCATGGGCACTTACCAAGGATTATCTTGTGTCAGCATCTCCCACATGATAATGGCCCATGAATATACGTGTTGTGTGTGTGTGTGTGTGTGCGTGTGAGAGAGAGTGGTGTGGGGCAGGTTGGGTGTGGTGTGTGTGTGAGAGTGGTGTGGTGTGGGGCAGGTTGGTTTGTGTGCGTGTGGTGTGTGTGTGTACGTGAGAACCCCAAACAATCTGTTTACCGACAGGGCACTTACCAAGGAATTTCCTTTGTCAGCATCTCCCACATGATAATGGCCCAAGAGTAGACGTCGGCTTTTGGGGTGAGGACTGGTCCCTGGAAGCACTCAGGTGCCTGAAGGGATGGGGAGGGTGGGGTTGGGGTCATGGTACTTCTTCTTGCCAAATTGGTCAGCGCTCAAAGCGCACACACGTCAAATTGGTCAGCGCTTTTTAGTGCAACAAGCGCAAAAACTGCACGCTGCGCCCACAGGGGGTCGAAAGAACTGCGCGAAACGCGCAGTGGGGCTCAAAAAGCGTGCGCGTA
This sequence comes from Chlamydomonas sp. ICE-L, assembly GCA_013435795.1. NCBI lineage: Eukaryota > Viridiplantae > Chlorophyta > Chlorophyceae > Chlamydomonadales > Chlamydomonadaceae > Chlamydomonas > Chlamydomonas sp. ICE-L. The sequence goes on along the minus strand of JACBWV010000629.1, from coordinate 200,711 downwards.
AACACGCTGCCGCACGCGCTTTGTAGTACCCTGGTTGGGTTGGAGTGGTAGAGTGGTGGGGTGGTGGGTTAATGGTGAGGAAGGGTCCTTGGAAGCACTCAGGTGCCTGAAGGGATGGGGAGGGTGGGGTGGGGGTTGGGGTTGGGGTGGTCGGGTGGTGGGTTAATGGTGAGGAATGGTCTGTGGAAGCACTCAGGTTCCTCAAGGGATGGGGAGGGTGGGATTGGGGTTGGGGTTGGGGTGGTAGGGTGGTGGGGTGGTGGGTTAATGTTGAGGACTGGTCCGTGGAAGCACTCGAGGCCTGAAGGGATGGGGAGGGTGGGGTTGGGGTTGGGGTGGTGGGTTGTTGGGGTGGTTGGGTGGTTGGGTGGTTGGGTGGTGGGTTAATGGTGAGGAAGGGTCCTTGGAAGCACTCAGGTTCCTGAAGGGATGGGTAGGGTGGGGTTGGGGTTGGGGTGGTGGGTTGTTGGGGTGGTTGGGTGGTGGGTTAATGGTGAGGAAGGGTCCTTGGAAGCACTCATGTTCCTGAAGGGATGGGGCAGGTTGGGTGTGTTGAGTGTGTGTGTGTTAGTGGTGTGGTGTGGGGCAGGTTGTGTGTGGTGTGTGTGTTTGTGTGAAGTGGGGTTGGTTGGGTTGTGTGCGTGTGTGGCGTGTACATGTGTTTGTGTGAGTGGTGTGGGGCAGGTTGGGTTGTGTGCGGGTGTCGTGTGCATGTGTTGTGTGTGTTGTATGTTGTGTGTGTTGTGTGGGTGGAAGTTGGGGTGGGGAATCAGGTGGTGGATCAGGTTGGGGGAGTCCACATCAGATCATAGCTTATATTTTCAGCTACCAGCAGTAGCTTCTAGGAAGCTCCCCTGGCTTGCCACCTTGTCCAAAAATATCAATGTAGTGCATCTTGAAGCTGACAGAATTATATATACAGTACTGATAAATCTAGGAGCTTATCCCAGTGGCTAGCTTAGGAAGCTGACCAGAAGCTGCTGCTCGTAGCTGAAAAGGACAGCTATGCAATAGATAGGAGAAGGAGGAGATTCTGAGATCCCGTGTGTCTTCCGCATTGTTTTGTGTGTGACGCGCCACTACATCTTACAAATTTGTTTTTGTCTGCTAAGACGCTTAAGACGCTGGTGTGTCCTAAACACGTTTTTGTGCGCGACGCGCTGGTGTGTGTCAAGCACCTTTTTTTTCCCAAAGCACTTTTTTCTAAGCAAGTTATGAGCACTGTTTCTAAGGTTTTTAAAGTTCTAAGTAGTTATAAGCACTGTTTCTAAGGTTTTTAAAGTTCTAGGTAGTTATAAGCACTGTTTCTAAGGGTTTTCAAAGTTCTAAGTAGTTATACGCACTGTTTCTAAGGTTTTTCAAAGTTCTAAGCAAGTTCTAAGCACTGTTTCTAAGTTCTTCAAAGTTCTAAGCACTGTGTCTAAAGTTTTTCAAAGTTCTAAGCAGTTCTAAGCACTGTCTCTAAGGTTTTTAAAGTTCTAAGTAGTTATAAGCACTGTTTCTAAGGTTTTCAAAGTTCTAAGCAGTTCTAAGCACTGTTTCTAAGGTTTTTAAAGTTCTAAGTAGTTCCAAGCACTGTTTCTTAGGTTTTTAATGTTATAAGTACTTATAAGCACTGTTTCTAAGGTTTTTAAAGTTCTAAGCAGTTCTAAGCACTGTTTCCTAGGTTTTTAAAGTTCTAAGTACTTCTAAGCACCGTTTCTTTGGTTTCTCAAAGTTCTAAGCAAGTTCTAAGCACTGTTTCTAAGGTTTTCAAAGTTCTAAGCAAATTATAAGCACTGTTTCCTAGGTTTTTAAAGTTCTAAGCAGTTCTAAGCACTGTCATTCCAAGCAAGTTCTAAGCACTGTTGTTTTTGTGTGTGACACGACGGTGTGTCCCCAGAACTTTTTTTCGAAGCCATTTTTTTCTAGGCACTTTTTTCTATGCAAGTTCTAAGCACTTTTTTTTTGTATGCGACCAGGGTACTACATTTTGTCAAATTGGTCAGTGCTTAAAACGCACAAACGTCAAATTGGTCAGCGCTTTGTAGTGCAAAAAGCGAAAAAACGGCGCGCTGCGCCCCCAGGGCGTTGAAAAAACTGTGCGAAACGCAAACCGTAAACCCTCAATAAAAATCCCTGGTACCCACTTTAGATGAACCCTAAACCCTAAAACCCAAAATAAAAATCCCTGGTACCCACTTCAGATGAACCCTAAACCCTAAAACCCTAAACCCTAGCTAAAAAACCCTGGTACCCACTTCAGATGAACCCTAAAAACCCTAAATAAAAAACCCTGGTGACCACTTCAGATGAACCTCTAACCCTAAATCAAATCCCCTGGTACCCACTTCAGATGAACAGGTCACTTGGGATTAGGGTCCAGGGTTGAAGGTTCAGCAATTAAGCAGTTGTAGGTCGTATTCCGTCCTTCAATTTTGGCCTCAACATTGAGAGAATTATGAGAATTCTGGGGAAATTGTCATAAATTTTGACTTCAAAAAAGTCGAGCGGATATACGACCAGGTCACATGTCAAACCCAAATCATCCCCTGAACTGCTATTAAAAAAAGGTAGTGATAACGCCTGGTGGGGCGTGGTGTTAAGGGATCCTGTCGTTCGCGGGCAGAGAACGGTCTACCACCTTGACTGGACAAGCTACCATCGCGGTTGACAACGACCTGCAACACTAAGGGTGACTGTAAGGGGAATCGAACCTCTGACCCTTCGTCGTTAAAGCAATTTGGTGTACCACTAGACCAATCGTATCACTGAAACAGGCTAACTGCTATTAACTTACCAAGCATGTGACTGTACTGCTATAATGATACCAATTATGGGATTGTACTGCTATCATCTTTCTGAGTATGTGACTGTACTGCTATAATCTTACCAAGTATGTGACTGTACTGCTATAATCTTACCAAGTATGTGACTGTACTGCTATAAACTTACCAAGTACGAGATAGTTCCAGCATCTGGATTCTTGGTGCTGTGGCTACTTGCCAGCTTGAACCTGAAGCACGAGGAATGTTCAAAGGGACATAATGTTAGCAAATTAATGGATAGTATGAGACGGCTTCAGCATCTGGATTCTTGGTGCTGTGGCTCCTCGCGAGCTTGAACCTGAAGCACGAGGAATATTCAAAGGGACACTATATTAACAAATGAATGGATAGTATGAGATAGTTCCAGCATCTGGATTCTTGGTGCTGGGGCTACTTGCGAGCTTGAACCTGAAACAAATTGCGGAATATTCTGTGAATGTCAGATTTGTGTGTTGCACACTACGTTCACCAGTGAATATAGACTCTTATGGAATGATCAGGTTCACAGGCGAATAGAGAATATTCTGATTATTAAGTGCTCTGGCTAACAGGGTTCTCCAAATTGCCAAATTGGCCAGCGCTTTAGCGCACTTGAAAACAAAAAAGGGCGCTTTGTAGTGGAAAAAGCGCAAAAACTGCTTGCTGCGCCCACTCTACAGGGAGTTGCAAAAAACTGCGCTTAAAGCGCAGAGGGGGTCAAAAAATCAGCGCTCAAAAGCGCAAAAGCGCGCACTTTGAATTACCCTGGCCTGAACTACCTACCAGCTGGCTACCTACCCTGCTGGCTACCTACCAGCTGGCTACCTACCAGCTGGCTACCTACCTTGCTGGCTACCTACCTTGCTGGCTACCTACCTTGCTGGCTACCTACCTTGCTGGCTACCTACCAGCTGGCTACCTACCCTGCTGGCTACCTACCAGCTGGCTACCTACCCTGCTGGCTACCTGCCAGCTGGCTACCTACCCTGCTGGCTACCTACCAGCTGGCTACCTACCAGCTTCGACGTGAAATACGAAGAAAATTCAAAGGGACGTTCTTTTAAGAAATAAATAAATAATAAAGCAAAACCTGGGCGCATCGCAAGCGACACGAAAAATTGGCGGAGAGTGTTGGCTATCGGAGGGACAGGTGGCAACAAATTCTAATTCAAATTGGCAGAGAGTGTTGGCTATCAGAGGGACAGGTGGCAACAAATTCAAATTCAAATTGGCGGAGAGTGTTGGCTATCGGAGGGACAGGTGGCAACAAATTCAAATTCAAATTGGCAGAGAGTGTTGGCGATCGGAGGGACAGGTGGCAACAAATTCAAATTCAAATTGGCGGAGAGTGTTGGCTATCAGAGGGACAGGTGGCAACAAATTCAAATTCAAATTGGCGGAGAGTGTTGGCTATCGGAGGGACAGGTGGCATTGGAATCGAGTGCAGGAGACTGAAGCTAGGGTTTGTGACAGGGCCAGGGACGGTTAGAGCCAATATTATATCAGGGCCAGGGGACAGCTAGAGCCAGGGTTATGACAAAGCCAGGGGACAGCTAGACCCAGGGGTATGACAGGGCCCGGGGACAGCTAGAGCCAGGGTTATGGCAGGGCCAGGGGACAGCTAGCGCCCGGGTTACGTGTGGACAAACAGACAACACGACAAACGGACAACGGGGTGACTCTGGGGGCTCCCACCTCTCAGAAGGGGGGGCTCCACCAGAAAGCTAGCAATGAGAGGATATTAGGTGTTAAGGGAGCCCGTCGTACGCAGGTGGGGAGCGGTCTCCTACCTCAACTGAACAAGCTACCATGGCGGTAGATGACGACCTGCAACGCCAAGAGCGACCAAAGGGAGTCGAACCCCCGACTCTTCATTCTTTAGCGATCTGGTCCACCACTCGACCATTGTAAATCACTGAAAGAGGCTAAGCAACGAGAGTACTGTGCAGCATACTCATACACAGACGCCTTATCCGGCATCCCTAAGATTGTGGAGTTTGTCCTTCTTTCATCTGGTTGTAGATGTTTCTTGGTTGTTTGAGGTCTCGGTTGGGCAAGTCCCTTAAGCCCAGTATGCTAACCCTTGTGTCATACATACAGATATACAATATGTAGCACTGATGCAGATAATAATATAGAGAATACTAGTTTTGCCGGTATTCCAAGGACAACAATGCAAACAAATGGGTGTAACAGTCTAGAGGGGATGATACAGATAGGCTGCATCAACAGTAGCAACCGGCATGGATCAAGGTACTACAAAGCGCGCGCGGCAGAGCGATTTTGCGCACGCTTTTTAAGCCCCACTGCACGTTTCACGCAGTTGTTTCAACCCCCTGTGGGCGCAGCGCCCAGTTATTGCGCTTTTTGCACTACAAAGCACTGACCAATTTGACGTTTGTGCGCTTTATGCGCTGACCAATTTGATATAATGTAGCAACAGGCATGGATCGCTCATTTTTAACTTGCTAGGAGAAAGTTGGTGATCATCGCATTGTTGTGCAGATACAGAAGCTAATTGGCAGGCTTCAAGTCCCTTCTACTAACAGCAACAAGAACTGTACAATGTAGCAAAAACTCAGGGCCCCCGTCAGTTAAACGATTGTTTGGGGTTCAGTTCATCAGTGCTATTTCTTTTTAAGCCCTTCCTAAATGGTTGGTCAAGTCCCTTCAGCTTATTTGGCCTACCCCTGGACTGTAACATACATACATGCAAGATCAGGTCACACAGTACACCCATAGTTACCCAGTTTTTTTCTTCACAGCCCAAAGCAGCAGCTTCCAGACAGCTCCCCTGACTGTCTATTCAGCCAAAGCTGATACAACCTTGTGTGCCTGGAAGCTGACAGAATCCGCTGTCCAGAACTGTCGGAATCTTGAGGCTAGACCAGAGGCTGGCTCAGGGAGATACCTGAAATAGTCCCTCCCTCCATCCCTTCCTGCTCTTCTATATATATATATTATACTATATTATATATATATATATATATATATATATATATATATATATATATATATATATATATATATATATATATATATATATAATATAGTATAATATATATACTAGTACGGTAGCCCGTGTGGCCTGTGGCCACACCTACTCTCACGAAGACCCCCCCCCCCCCCCCCCCCCCCCCCCCCCCAATCATAGTACGGTGCTCGTTTGGCCTTTGGCCACACCTATTTGGGGCTGGTTACACACTGGTTTACACTTGAAGCCCCCCCCCCACCACCCAATTCACACACCACCACCACCTAACCATTATCCGCCCCTCCCCCCTTCCCTCCCGTTGGCCACACCTGTTTTGGGCTGGGTTGCAAAACGGTTTTCTCTGCAGTGCATGCAACTTCAAACATTGACGGATATCCCTTGCGATGGTCTCCCTTGTGCACCCACAAGCACACAAACACCACTGTACCCCCCCCCCCCCCCCCCCCCCCCCAGTTATCTCCCCCCCTACCCCCACCCAACCATGTACCCCCCGCCCACAAACATACTCCCTTACTCTTCCTGACTCCATCCCTTCCCCCACCCCAGCCCCCACCCTCTCCCCCACCCCAGCCCCCACCCTCTCCCCACTCTCATCCCTCCCCTCCCTCCTACACGCACCCACCAGCACACACATACTCCATATCTGCCTCCCTCCACTTCAGCTGTGGGCTTTGCCATAGCTGAAAGGCAAACGGGACGATGAGCATCGACAACGTTTGCGCATCATCCGACTCCGCTAAAAGCATTGGACCTGCTTCCCTGCCACCTCAGCTGTGATCGATAGTCGACCCCACTGAAAAAGCTGAACCTGCGCAATCGCAACTGTATATAACTAAAGCTTCTTCTTAGCGATCATGTATTCAGTTCGGCCGAAGAACAATCCTGCAACTGCTCCCGAAGTCAACTCGATCTGAGACTTGGAAACATCGCTAGGTTCATCCATTCAACTTAGCCGCGTGCTCGCTATAGCACAATGCACAGCGACGACATGTTTCTCGATGCAGCACCTCGTACCCTTCACTTCACCCTGTGGGATTCAATCGCGCAGAAAGAGGGACCCGCTGTGCTTCGAACCTACCAACATTGCGAGCGCTCAGATTCCGATCGCCCCGAGAACACCGGACCGGTGCAATTGCATGGCTACAAACCTGCAGCTTCGTCTTCTCGTACAGTGCCCCTGTCGAGACTCGGTCAACTCAGAACAGCAAAAATCGCAGCAACGTACTTCATATTCTATACAACGAAAAGAGCTTGCAAAGATGGGATGATCGTGGCAAGCGCGAGAGTGTCCAGGGGGACGGAATGGCCATGGCGATCTGAACAAAGGTAATTAATCGCAACTGAATGCCAATCACTACGAATGTGATGCGATGGCATGGCGAAATTGCGCATGCGTGAGATGAATGGTGGCAACGCTCGCAGACTGAGAAAAAAAGCATCACGATATGAAGGTCTGGCTTGATTATGATCCTGGCATAACTCCTCAGACTGGGCAGCATAGTCTTGGCGCCTGGATTGGTTACCAGCTTCGTGTTCCTCCTCAGGCACGGTAGCTCGTTCCTGACTCCTTGCGAGATTACCAGCATGACGTAGCGCCAGCCAGCGCGGGCATCACGTCGACGCTTGTTGGCTATTTCCCTGTCTTCCTTGCTCTGGCAAGCTCGCTTTGAGCGCTGGCTGGCGGTGTTGCGGGCCCTCCTGCCCATTAGGACCGTTGCCATGCATCATGGTTGCATTATCCATGAAGAACTGAAAGCTATTATTCCGAACGCCCTGCCAAGCCATATGAGGGTCGGCTGGTGACCTCCGAGGAGAGGATCTTCTGATTCTAAATGTCATGCCGTCATAGTATCGGAGGCAGTTGTGGACATGCTATGAGCGCGCACGCTTAGCTTAGCGAATCTGCAGTTTTGGTATTTGAAAATTTCGCTAGGCGGGGAGTTGCTAGTTGGGTGAACGAAAAGTCGGTTGCAAGTCGGTTACACTTCGCACGCCCATGGCACGTGGGCACGCGATGATGACACCACCACGACCACCGCGACCACGACCACGATTTCTTTATATATATAGATATATTCAATATAATCTTCATCAACCTGCCTAACTCCCTCCATCCATCCATCCGTCTCTGCTCTGCTCTGCTAGTTTGTGGATGGACTGTTCCTCCAGTATATCATACAAGGAACCATCCAATCAGGCGGACAGTCGGTGCTGCTGCTGTTTGCCTTTGAGCACATGATCCAGGCATCAGGTGGACAGTCAGTGCTGCGTGCTGTTTGCCTTTGAGCACATGATCCAGGCATCAGGCGGACAGTTAGTGCTGCTGCTGTTTGCCTTTGAGCACATGATCCAGGCATCCAATGTGGTTTGCTTCTTCCTGAACTAACCATAGGTGAAAAGAAAAGAAACGTGTTGTTACCTTACAAATAAAAATAAGTTTAAATATGAAATATATTGTTAAATTAAATTAAATATGTTTTTACCTTAAATATAAATATTAAACACGTTGTTACCTTGCTAGGCCAAAGTCAGTGATCATCGCATTGTTGTGCAGATCTAGGAGCACATTGGCAGGCTTCAAGTCGCGATGGATAATGGTTGGGTGCAAGTGGTACAAGCCCTTAATGACGTCCAGGCCAATCCTGGAAAAAGAGAACAGGTATGTCAGGTGGGGTGGAGAGGGGTGGTGGAAGGTGTACGATGTGGGGTGGTGAGAGGTGGTGAGGGGTGGGTGGGTGGGTGGGGGACCAATAAAAGCTACTTTCCTGGTAGTGGGTCCTATAATGGTAGTGTGTGTGAGTGTGTGTGTGTATGTGTGTGTGTATGTGTGTGTGTGTGTGTGGCGGTGTGGCGGTGTGTGGGTGTCAATAATATTTTTATGTGTGTTATCCCTCAGTCGAGAAGAGAAATCAGCAGTAAGAGGTGGCGAGGGATACCCGGGGCAATGTTTTTCAAATCAAAAAGAGGAAATCGTTTTCCTTTTTATTTTATTCCTTCTTATTTTCCGCCCAAAACAGGATCTTTATTCCGATATGGGTCGACTTGGGTCATTTTTAGTCAATTTCAGTAAAAAAAAAACTGTTTCATTTTTAAGTTTCTTATTCCGACAATTTTGGCCAAAACGGGGTCTCGTATTCCGATCGGAATGTATTCCGGGGAAAAAGTCCCTGGGATACCCTGTAGTCTGTTTTTTTGGCAGAGCCCCCGCTTCTGGGAGGCGGGAGCCCCCGGTGTTACCCATTTGTCCGGTCAACCGACCGACCGATCGACCATCTATCTGACCGTGATGAAGCCCTCCACATCACAACGTTTGTTTCGTACTAACTCTCTTACCCGTTGCCACCCCCTGTCCCTTCCCTGCGATCACTCTCCGCCAATTATTAGCGTCGCAGGCCACGCTGCATCAAATGTTTTTCGAGAATACTCGCCATTCTGTCGCTGCATGGTGACGCATGGTTCTGGCTAAGCTCGTCAGAAATGTCCCACCTGAACACCTTGGGCTCTGTGCTCCGAGGGGTTCGGGGGGGCAGCGTGTCCCACTGGAGTCACAACTAGTTGCTCAATTTGCGACACGTCGCACAAAGAAACAGCGATTATTGTTGTTTGCTGCAAATATCTATGTATCCAACGTTTTGCTGCTTACTTCAACCATCCATCTGTCCAACGTTTTGCTGCTTACTACAACAATCTATCCATCCAACGTTTTGCTGCTTACTCCAACCATCCATCTGTCCAACGTTTTGCTGCTTTCTTCAACCATCCATCCAACCAACGTTTTGCTGCTTACTTCAACCATCCATCTGTCCAACATTTTGCTGCTTACTTCAACCATCCATATATCCAACGTTTTGCTGCTTACTTCAACCATCCATCTGTCCAACGTTTTGCTGCTTACTTCAACCATCCATCCATCCAACGTTTTGCTGCTTACTTCAACCATCCATCTGTCCATCGTTTTGCTGCTTACTTCAACCATCCATCCATCCAACGTTTTGCTGCTTACTTCAACCATCCATCTGTCCAACGTATTGCTGCTTACTCCAACCATCCATCTGTCCAACGTTTTGCTGCTTACTTCAACCATCCATCCATCCAACGTTTTGCTGCTTACTCCAACAATTCATCTGTCGAACGTTTTGCTTCTTTCTTCAACCATCCATCTGTCCAACGTTTTGCTGCTTACCTCAACCATCCATCTGTCCAACGTTTTGCTGCTTACTTCAACCATCCATCTGTCCAACGTTTTGCTGCTTTCTTCAACCATCCATCTGTCCAACGTTTTGCTGCTTCCTTCAACCATCCATCTGTCCAACGTTTTGCTGCTTACTTCAACCATCCATCTGTCCAACGTTTTGATGCTTACTTCAACCATCCATCAGACACCGTTCTGCTGCTTACTTCACCCATCCATCAGCCAACGTTTTGCTGCTCCTTGCTACCCATCCATCTGTCCAACGTTTTGCTGCTTACTCCAACCATCCATCTGTCCAACGTTTTGCTGCTTACTTCAACCATCCATCTGTCCAACGTTTTGCTGCTTTCTTCAACCATCCATCTGTCCAACGTTTTGCCGCTTACTTCAACCATCCATCCATCCAACGTTTTGCTGCTTACTTCAACCATCCACCAGACACAGTTCTGGCTGCCTTACCTTCAACCATCCACCATCAACGTTTTCCGCGTCCCCAACATCCATCTGTCCCAACGTTTTATTGCTGGCTTACTCCAACTCATCCATCTGTCCAACTTTTTGCTAGCTTTACTTCAACCATCCATTGTCCAAGTTTGCTGCTTTCTTCAACCACCATCTGGCCAACGTTTTGCTGCTTACTCCACCATCATCTGTCCAACGTTTTTGCTGCTTACTCACATCCATCGTCAACGTTTTGCTGCTTTCTTCAACAATCCCTCTGTCCTAACGTTTTGCTTGTTACTCAAACTCCATCTGTCCAACGTCTTGCTGCTTACTTCAACCATCCATCTGTCCAACGTTTTGCTGCTTTCTTCGACCATCCATCTGTCCAACGTTTTGCTTCTTACTTTAATCATCTATACATCCAACGTTTTGCCGCTTACGTCAACCATCCATCTGTCCAACGTTTTGCTGCTTACTTCAACCATCCATCTGTCCAACGTTTTGATGCTTACTTCAACCATCCATCCATCCAACGTTTTGCTGCTTACTTTAATCATCTATACATCCAACGTTTTGCCGCTTACTTCAACCATCCATCCAACCAACGTTTTGCTGCTTACTTCAACCATCCATCCATCCAACGTTTTGCTGCTTACTTTAATCATCTATACATCCAACGTTTTGCCGCTTACTTCAACCATTCATCCATCCAACGTTTTGCTGCTTACTTCAACCATCCATCTGTCAAACGTTTTGCTGCTTTCTTCAACCATCCATCCATCCAACGTTTTGCTGCTTACTTCAACCATCCATCTGTCCAACGTTTTGCTGCTTACTCCAACCATCCATCTGTCCAACGTTTTGCTGCTTACTCCAACCATCCATCTGTCCAACGTTTTGCCGCTTACTTCAACCATCCATCCATCCAACGTTTTGCTGCTTACTTCAACCATCCATCAGACACCGTTCTGCTGCTTACTTCAACCATCCATCCATCCAACGTTTTGCTGCTTACTTCAACCATCCATCTGTCGAACGTTTTGCTGCTTACTCCAACCATCCATCTGTCCAACGTTTTGCTGCTTTCTTCAACCATCCATCTGTCCAACGTTTTGCTGCTTACTTCAACCATCCATCTGTCCAACGTTTTGCTGCTTACTCCAACCATCCATCTGTCCAACGTTTTGCTGCTTTCTTCAACCATCTATCCATCCAACGTTTTGCTGCTTACTTCAACCATCCATCTGTCCAACGTTTTGCTGCTTTCTTCAACCATCCATCTGTCCAACGTTTTGCTGCTTCCTTCAACCATCCATCTGTCCAACGTTTTGCTGCTTACTTCAACCATCCATCTGTCCAACGTTTTGCTGCTTTCTTCAACCATCCATCTGTCCAACGTTTTGCTGCTTACTCCAACCATCCATCTGTCCAACGTTTTGCTGCTTACTTCAACCACCATCGTCCGACTTTTTTTGCTGCTTTCTTCAACCATCCATCTGTCCAACGTTTTGCTGCTTACTCCAACCATCCATCTGTCCAACATCTTGCTGCTTACTTCAACCATCCATCTGTCCAACGTTTTGCTGCTTTCTTCGACCATCCATCTGTCCAACGTTTTGCTTCTTACTTTAATCATCTATACATCAACGTTTGCCTGCTTACGTAACATCCATAGTCCACGTTTGCTGTTCTTCCAACCATCCAATCTGGTCAACGTTTTGATGCTTCCTGACTTTCAACATCCATCTGTCCAACGTTTTGCTGCTTACTCCAACCATTCATTTGTCCAACGTTTTGCTGCTTACTCCAACCATCCATCTGTCCAACGTTTTGCTGCTTACTTCAACCATCCATCTGTCCCAAAGTTATGCTGCTTACTCCCCCAACCATCATCTGTCCAACGTTTTGCTTGCTTACTCAACCATCCATCGGTTCCCAAACGGTTTTGCTGCTTTCTTCAACAGCCATCTGCCCAACGTTTTGCTGCTTACTCCAACCATCCATCTGTCAAACGTTTTGCTGCTTCCTTCAACCATCATCTGTCCAACGTTTGCTGGTTACTTCAACCATCCAGCTCTGTCCAACGTTGCTGCTACTTCAACCAATCCATCGGTTCAAAACGTTTTGCTGCTTCTTCAAATCATCTGTCAACGTTTGCGGCTTCTTTCAAACATCCATCGGTCAAAGTTTTGCTGCGTTACAACATCCATCTGTCAACGTTTTGGGCCTACTTAAAACATCAATCCTCCAAAGTTTTGACTTGCTTACTTTTACTTCAACCATCATGTACAACGTTGTGCTGCTTACTCTAGGCTTGTCAAAAAGTCTTAGTCATCTTGAAAATTTGCCACATGTCCAAACCACCCTCCTAAAACCACTTGGGTGACATTTGATATAACACAAAGAGGCTTATATATGCATGGTAATCATGTGTTGTGAGCAATGACTAGAGGAGCTGTAAACCAGTTCCTCCATTTTTCCCTTTGGATTGTCAACTTAACACGGGTGTGGGGCCATGTCAGAAAGTACCCTATATAACACAAGGCACACCAGCCCACATGTATGGTGCCTCAATAGTGTGTACTTGGGAGGGTCAGGACTGCGTACGATGTTGTGCTACTCTGATTGCTGGTTGTGTGTGTGTGTCGTGGGCACACAACAGGACCTAAAGGGGTAGGACCCCAGCATGCTAGGCCCCGATATGAGCACTTGACCAATTGAATGGGGGTGGGGGGGCTCAATCCTCAATAGTCAGTTCAATTTGAATGGGTGCCACGGTGACATGCAAGATGAGTCTAGTATACCCACATGTGATAAACAGCTGGATCCCTCCACGCCCAAACACGATCCGCAGTCCGGAAAGCGCAAAGTGTGAATAATAGGTGGAGCCTCGACAATAGAATCACCCGAAAACGTCAACTGGATTGGCTCGGTCTCTTAGAGAAAGGTTTTAAATAGCGCTGTAAGTTTGGACCCCAAACATACCAGAAATGCACAGTGTGGGTGACGAAATCTGGGACAGGTCCATAAGGTACTTTATGTCGGAACGACTCTGATACTTTGAACCACAACCTACTCCAACCATCCATCTTCAACGTTTGATGTTACTTCAACCACCATCTGTCCAACGTTGTGCGCTTACTTCAACCATCCATATGTCCCAACGTTTTGATGTTACTCTAGGTTGTTCAAAAGTATTAGTCATCTTTTAAAATTTGACACATGTAACCACCCTCCTAAACCACTTGGGGTGACATTTATGGATATGACACAAATGATGGCTTATATTGCAGGGTAATCATGGGTTGTGACGCAATGACTAGGGAGCTGTAAACCAGTTCCTCCATTTTTCCCCTTTGGATTGTCAAATTAACACGTGTTGGGGCAGGTCAGGAGTACCCTATATTACACAGGCACCAAGCCCCAAAGTATGTTGCCTCCATAGGTGTACTGGGGGGGTCAGTACTGGTAAGCATGTTGTGCTACTATGTATGCTGTTGTGTGACGTGGGCAACACACATTGACCTAATCATGGGTATGCGACCCAGCATGTAGGCCACTATATGGCACTTGACCCATTGCTGGAGCTCCATCCTCAATAGTAGTTCAAAATTTGAATGGGTGCCACATGGCATGCAGATGAGATCTAGTATACCCACCATGTGATAAACAGTGATCCCCACGCCCAAACACGCTAGCAGGTCCGGAAAGAGCTTAAAGTGATGCAAAATAGGTTTGGAGCCTCGCAATAGGATCACCCGAAAAACGTCACCACTGGACTTGGACTCGGTTATTAGAGAAAGGTTTTACCACGTGGTAAGGTTGGACCCCCCAAACTCCAGAATGGCACAGTTGGGGGGTGACGAAATATGTGGACAGGTCCATATGGTTACTTTATTTCGGAAGCGACTGCTACTTTGAACCGCACCTACCCAACCATCCATCTGTCCAACGTTTTGCTGCTTACTTCAACCATCCATCTGTCCAACGTTTTGCTGCTTACTTCAACCATCCATCTGTCCAACGTTTTGCTGCTTACTTCAACCATCCATCTGTCCAACGTTTTGCTGCTTACTTCAACCATCCATCCATCCAACGTTTTGCTGCTTACTTCAACCATCCATCTGTCCAACGTTTTGCTGCTTACTTCAACTAATCCTATCCAACGTTTGCTGCTTACATTCAATCCATCTGCTCCAAACGTTTTGCTTGCTTACTCCAACATCCATCGGTCCAAACGTTTTGCTGAATTTCTTAACATCATCTGTCCAACGTTTTGCAGCTTACTCCAACCATCCATCTGTCCAACGTTTTGCCGCTTACTTCAACCATCCATCTGTCCAACGTTATGCTGCTTACTTCAACCATCCATCCATCCAACGTTTTGCTGCTTACTTCAACCATCCATCTGTCCAACGTTTAGCCTGCGATCCAACCCATCCATCTGCCAACGTTATTGCCGTTACTTCAACCATCATCAATACAAAGTTTTTGCTGCTGACCTGTCAAACATCCATCTGTCAAAAGTTTTGCTGCTTACTTAAACCATACATCATCCAACGTTTTGGCTTACTTCAACCATCCATCTGTCAAAGTTTGCTGCTTACTCCAAATCCATCCATCCAACGTTTTGTGCTACTTCAACCATCCATTGTCCAACGTGTTGCTGCGTACTCAACCATCCATCTTGCTCCAAAAGTTTTTTGCTGCTTACTTCACCATCCATCTGTCCAACGTTTTGCTTGCTTATCTCAACCATCATCTGTCCCACGTTTTGATGCTTACCCAACCATCCATCTGTCCAACGTGTGCCTGATACTTAAACATCAATCCATCCAACGTTTTGATTGATTACTCCAACCTCCATCTGTCCAACGTTTTGCTGCGTTACTTCAACATCCTCCATCCACGTTTTTGATGCTTTCTTCAACAGCCATCATCCACGTTTTGCTGCTTCCTTCACCATCCATCCATCAACGGTTTTGCTGCGTACTTCAACCATCCATCTGTCCAATGTTTTGCTCTGGTACTCCAACCATCCATCATCCAACGTTTGCCTGCCTACTCCAACCATCCATCCCATCCAGGTTTTGCTGGCTATATTAAAATTCCATATGTCCAAAAGTTTGCGCTTCTTCAACACACCTCTGTCCATGTTTGCTGCTTAATAAATCAATATACATCCAACGTTTTGCGCTTCTCAAACATATCAACCAACGTTTTGCTGCTTACTTCAACCATCCATCTGTCCAACGTTTTGCTGCTTACTTCAACCATCCATCCATCCAACGTTTTGCTGCTTACTTCAACCATCCATCTGTCCAACGTTTTGCTGCTTACTTCAACCATCCATCTGTCCAACGTTTTGCTGCTTACTTCAACCATCCATCTGTCCAACGTTTTGCTGCTTACTTAACACCATCTGTCACACGTTTTGCTGCTTACTTTCAACATCCATCCATCAAGTTTTGCTGCGTACTTCAACCATCCATCCATCTTTTGCTATCCAACCCCATACCATCCATCCAACGTTTTGCTGCTTACTCAAACCATCATCAATCAAGGGTTTTTGATGTTTTTGCTTTTCTGCTCCTCAACCTTCAACTGTCCAACATTTTGCGTTTCTAAAACCCATACTCCATCTGTTCCAATGTTTTGCTGCTTACTTAACTTAAATCATCTTATACATCCACCGTTGTTATTGCCCCCGCTACTTAACCATCCATCCATCAACGTTTGCTTGCTACCTCAATACATCCATCGTCCAACGTTTTGATGCTTACTTCAACATCCATCATCCAACGTTTGCTGCCTTACTTCAAACCATCCATCTGTCCAACGTTTTGCTCTGCTTACTTTCAACCATCCATCTGTCCAACGTTGCTTGCTTCCTTCACCCATCCATCTGTCCAACGTTTTTGATGACTTACGTCAACAATCATATGTCAACGTTTTTGCTGCTTACTTCAAAACACCTACCATCAAACGTTTTTGCTGCTTACTTCAACCATCCATCCATCCAACGTTTTGCTGCTTACTTCAACCATCCATCCATCCAACGTTTTGCTGCTTACTTCAACCATCCATCCATCCAAGGTTTTGCTGCTTACTTCAACATTCCATCTGTCCAACATTTTGCTGCTTTCTTCAACCATCCATCTGTCCAACGTTTTGCTGCTTACTTAAATCATCTATCCCATCCACACGTTTTGCCCGCTACTTCAAAAACCATCATCATCCAAGTTTTGCTGCTTACTTCAACCATCATCTGTCTAGTTTTGCTGCGTACGTTCAACCATCCATCCATCCAACGTTTGAGCCTTACTTCAAACCATCCATCCATCCACGTTTGCCGCTTACTTCAACCATCCATCCATCCAACGTTTTGCTGCTTACTTCAACCATCCATCCATCCAACGTTTTGATGCTTACTTCAACCACATCCATCCAAGTTTTGCGTTACTTCAACAATCCATCATCCAACGTTTGCCTGCTTCCTTGTCAACCATTCCATACATCAAACGTTTGCTGCTTACTTCACACCATTCATCCAAACGTTTGCCCGCTTACTTCAAACCATCCATCCATCCAACGTTTGCTGACTACTGAACCATCCATCTGTCCAAACATTTTGATTGCTTACTCTCAACCATCCATCCATCAAACGTTTTGCTGCTTACTTCAAACCCATCCAGCTGTCAAGTTTGACTGCTTACTTTAATCATCTATAATCCAACGTTTTGACGATTCTTCAACCATCCATCCATCCCACGTTTTGACTGCCCTTAACTTCAACATCCATCTGTCCCATCGTTTGTGCTTCTTCACCACCATTCCATCCAAACGTTTTGCTGCTTACTTCAACCATCCATCTGTCCAACGTATTGCTGCTTACTCCAACCATCCATCTGTCCAACGTTTTGCTGCTTACTTCAACCATCCATCTGTCCAACGTTTTGCTGCTTACTCCAAACCATACCTCTGTCCAACGTTTTGTGCTTACTTCAAACCATTCCATTGTCCAAAGTTTGATGACCTTACTTGAACTATCCATTTCTTTGTCCAAGTTTCTGCTGCCTACTCCAACCATCCATCTGTCCAAAGTTTTGCTGCTATTCAACCACCATCGTCCAAAGTTTTGCTGCTTACTTCAACATCCATCATCCAACGTTTTGCTGTTCCTTCAACCATCCATCCATCCAACGTTTGCTGGCTTACTCCAAACCATCCATATGTCTACGTTTGCCATCTGTCCCAACAACGTTTTGCCTGCTTACTTCACCTCCATTCATCCAACGTATCTGCCTACTTCCCATCCATCTGTCGCAACGTTTTGCTGCTTACTTCAACCTCCATCTCCCAACGTTTTGCTGCTTACTTTCAAAAAACCATCCATCTGTTCACGTTTTTGCTGCTTTTCTTAGCCATCCATCTGTCCACAACGTTTTGCTGTCTTCTTTAATCATCTATACTCCACTTTTTGCCGCTTACTTCGACCATCCATTCCTCCCCACTGTTTTTGCTGCTTACTTCAACCATACCATCTGTCTGTCCTCTCTTTTGCTGCTTACTACTCTTCAACCTCCACCATCCAAGTTTTGGCTGCTTACGTCAATCCATCCCTCTGTCCAACGTATTGCCTGCTTACTCCACCCATCCATCGGTCCCAACTTTTGCTGCTTTACTTCACCATCCATCTGTCCAACGTTTTGCTGCTTACTCCAACCATCCATCTGTCCAACGTTTTGCTGCTTACTTCAACCATCCATCTGTCCAACGTTTTGCTGCTTACCTTCTACCCATCCGCTTTCCACGTTTTAGGCTGCTTACAGAACCTCTGACAATCATAGATCCATCCACATTTTGCTTACTTCAACATCCATCTGTCCAACGTTTGCTGCTTACGCCAACAATCCATCTGTCCAAGGTTTTGCTGCTTTCTTAACATTCTATGTGTCCAACGTTTGTCCTGCTTACTTCGCATCCATCTGTCCAAGTATTGATGCTTACTTCAACCACCTCTGTCCACACGTTTTGCTTGTTACTCCAGCATCCATCGTCAACGTTTGCTGCATTACTTCAACCATCTATCTGTCAAACGTTTTGCTGCTTACTTCAACCATCCATCTGTCCAACGTTTTGCTGCTTTCTTCAATCATCTACCCATCCAACGTTTTGCTGCTTACTTCAACCATCCATCTGTCCAACGTTTTGCAGCTTACTCCAACCATCCATCTGTCCAACGTTTTGCTGCTTTCTTGAACCATCCATCCATCCAACGTTTTGCTGCTTACTTCAACCATCCATCTGTCCATCGTTTTGCTGCTTACTTCAACCATCCATCTGTCCAACGTTTTGCTGCTTACTTCAACCATCCATCTGTCCAACGTTTTTCTGCTTACATAACCATCTATCCATCCAACGTTTTGCTGCTTACTTCAACCATCCATCTGTCCAACGTTTTGCTGCTTACTTCAACCATCCATCTGTCCAACGTTTTGCTGCTTACTCCAACCATCCATCTGTCCAATGTTTTGCTGCTTTCTTCAACCATCCATCTGTCTAACGTTATGCTGCTTACTTCAACCATCCATCCATCCAACGTTTTGCTGCTTTCTTCAACCATCCATCTGTCCAACGTTTTGCTGCTTACATAACCATCTATCCATCCAACGTTTTGCTGCTTACTTCAACCATCCTTCTGTCCAACGTTTTGCTGCTTACTTCAACCATCCATCTGTCCAACGTTTTGCTGCTTACTTCAACCATCCATCTGTCCAACGTTTTGCTGCTTACTTCATCCATCCATCTGTCCAACGTTTTCCTGCTTACTACAACCATCTATCCATCCAACGTTTTCCTGCTTCCTTAACCATCTATGTGCATTTCTTTATGCTGTGTGTGGTTCTTTATGCTGTGTGGTTCGTTCTCATTTGGATGATGTGGTTCTTTATGCTATTGCAACAATCTATCCATCCGATGGTGATGTGCGTTTCTTTATGCTGTGTGGTTCGTTTTAATGCTTACTATAAGCATATATCCATTCAACATTTTGCTGCTGGTTGAATGAGTCGCACTTCGACGTCATGTCTTTTGATATGGAGCCCCTTGAAGGTCCGAAGTGGACAGCCCACCATGAACTATCCATCCTATTCATCCTACTCAATTATCAAACCATACCCTCAAGAGTTATTTTCTCAAATCTGAAAGTGTTTTCTTTCTAGCTGAATAGTTGTTGGCCACCTCCAGGGACAGAGTTGTATGGTCTTTAGGGCCATTTAGGGCTAAACAAAACTGATATTGTTGGCATTTTTGTAGCATACATTAGGCAAAACGGGGTCAAAAGTAGCGATCGCTCTATATGGCAAGGGAAAAAATCCAATCTTACCCGAGAGCTTCATTGAGGGACAGGCGGCTTGGCCTTGAGTGGATCAGTGTTCCCAAGTCCTGGTGCATGAGCTCCGATACAATAAAAACAGGCGGCGTGATACTGGCCCCATAGAAGCGAACCACATTAGGATGGCGCACACGACTGAGGATCGTAACCTCCTGCGGCATGAGGATCAGGGTTTGGGGATTCAGAAGGATCAGAACCACATTAGGATGTCGTACACGACTGAGGATCGTAACCTCCTGCGGCATGAGGATCAGGGTTTGGGGATTCAGAAGGATTAGAACCACATTAGGATGTCGTACACGACTGAGGACTGTAACCTCCTGCGGCATGAGGATCAGGGTTTGGGAGTTCAGAAGGATCAGAACCACATTAGGATGTCGTACACGACTGAGGATCGTAACCTCCTGCGGCATGAGGATCAGGGTTTGGGGGTTCAGAAGGATCAGAACCACATTAGGATGTCGTACACGACTGAGGATCGTAACCTCCTGCGGCATGAGGATCAGGGTTTGGGGATTCAGAAGGATCAGAACCACATTAGGATGTCGTACACGACTGATGATCATAAACTCTTGCGGCATGAGGATCAGGGTTTTGGGGTTCAGAAGGATCAGAACCACATTAGTATGTTGTACACAACTGAGGATCATAACCTCCTGCGGCATGAGGATCAGGGTTTGGGGGTTCAGAAGGATTAGAACCACATTAGGATGTCGTACACGACTGAGGACCGTAACCTCCTGCGGCATGAGGATCAGGGTTTGGGGGTTCAGAAGGATCAGAACCACATTAGTATGTTGTGCACAACTGAGGATCATAACCTCCTGCGGCAGAAGGATCAGGGTTTGAGGGTTCGGAAGGATCTGAAGGGTCGGAAGTGAGAAACACAGAGGAAGGGAGAGCCGGAGTCTGAATGGGTAGGTGGGGTTGGGTGTGAGTGGTGTGTGTGTGTGTGCGGTGGAGGTGGTGATGGTGGTGGGGGGAAGGGTGAGGGGGGGAAGGGAATGAGGGGAGAGAGGGAGAGGGAGATCTCCCAGACTTCATTACCTTGCATGCATCTGCAAGATATGCATCTGCGTATTACCTTGACCTGGGCACAACATAAATCTGTCTACATCTGATTGAATTCTGTACTGAGGGGTGATGTGTAGTTCTGCTTATACTACCCATGCTCTATACTTCCATGTGTATACTACCCATGTGTATACCCATGTGTCAACTCCCCATGCTCTATACTCCCCATGCTCTATACTCCCCATGTGTATACTACCCATGCTCTATACTTCTATGTGTATACTACCCATGTGTGTACTCCCCATGTGTATACTACCCATGCTCTATACTTCTATGTGTATATTCCCCATGTGTATACTACCCATGCTCTATACTTCTATGTGTATACTACCCATGTGTATACTCCCCATGTGTATACTACCCATGCTCTATACTTCTATGTGTATACTACCCATGCTCTATACTTCTATGTGTATACTACCCATGTGTATACTCCCCATGCTGTATACTTCTATGTGTATACTACCCATGTGTATACTACCCATGCTCTATACTTCTATGTGTATACTACCCATGTGTATACTACCCATGTGTATACTACCCATACTCTATACTTCTATGTGTTATATTCCCATGGTATACTACCCATGTCTATCCTCTATGTGTATTACTAACCATCGTGTATCCTCCCCATGTGTATACACCCATTGCTCTATACTTCTAGTGTTGTCTACTACCCATGCTCTATAACTTTTCTATGTGTATACTACCATGTGTAGTCCTACCATGCTGTATACTTCATGTGTATACTACCATGATGTATACTACCATGCTCTATACTTCTATGTGCTATCTACCCCATTGCTCTATACTTCTATGTGTATACTACCCATGTGTATACTCCCCATGTGTATACTACCCATGCTCTATACTTCTATGTGTATATATGGCGCTCCCAAATGATATAGCATGTAACCAATTCAATTACCTGGAGCAACGTCGCCAGGGCACCGTCAAGATCATTCACATCGGCAATACTCAGGTGGGGCAACTTAACGGCGACAGACATGCTGTTGTATGTGCCACGGTAGACAGTGCCAAAGGCTCCGCTGCCTAACCTTTCAGAGGCTGCACGGCACAGTTGGTGGACGGAGTTGGTGGATAGAAGGGAACAGCAGTTGGGCAAGGAAAGATGGAAACGTAAGTGTTAGTGTAAATGTGAATGCAGCAGATCACTCGGATATAAATGTAAATGAAAGTGTAAATGCAAGTGTTAGTGTAAGTGTAAATGTGAATGCAGCAGATCACTCAGATGTAAATGTAAATGTACGTGTAAATGTAAGTGTAAATGTAAGTGCAAGTGTAAATGTAAATGAAAGTGTAAATGCAAGTGTTAGTGTAAGTGTAAATGTGAATGCAGCAGATCACTCAGATGTAAATGTAAATGTACGTGTAAATGTAAGTGTAAGTGTAAATGTAAGTGCAAGTGTAAATGTAAATGAAAGTGTAAGCTTAAGTGTAAATGTTGAGGTAAATGTAAATGTAAATGCAGATCACCCATGTGCCGTCAATATCTTCATGCTCATGCTGAACATGAACGACATACATGTGCAGTTTGGTGGAGCTAATGTGGACAGCCAGACACGGTAGACAGTACCATAGGCTCAAAGGCCCACGTTTCAGACGCTGCACAGCACAGTTGGTGGTTGGAGTTGGTGGCACAGTTAGTGGATGGGATTAGAATCGCAGTTGAAAAGAACGAAGGCAACAAATGGACAAAAGCACTAAGAATAAGTTCAAAGACCATGGAGAAGGACAAAGGACAAAGACAAAGATCCAAGGAGAAGGAGAAAGACAAAGGGCAAAGGCGCGGGGGCAAAGAACAAAGGCACAAGGCACATAGGAAAAGGACAAAGGAATAAGATGAAGTCCAAGGAAAAAAACAAATAAAAAGTAGAAAGACGAAGGACCTAGGAAAAGGAGAAAGACAAAGGGCAAAGGCACGGGGGCAAGGCACAAGGCACATAGGAAAAAGGACAAAGGAATAAGATGAAGACCAAGGAAGAAAACAAATAAAAAGTACAAAGACGAAGGACCAAGGAAAAGGAGAAAGACAAAGGGCAAAGGCACGGGGGCAAGGGACAAAGGCACAAGGCACATAGGTAAAAGGACA
Organism: Chlamydomonas sp. ICE-L; assembly: GCA_013435795.1. Taxonomy (NCBI): domain Eukaryota; kingdom Viridiplantae; phylum Chlorophyta; class Chlorophyceae; order Chlamydomonadales; family Chlamydomonadaceae; genus Chlamydomonas; species Chlamydomonas sp. ICE-L. The sequence continues at coordinate 177,710 of JACBWV010000629.1, read as the reverse complement.
AAGGAATAAGATGAAGACCAAGGAAATGAACAAATAAGAGGTACAAAGACGAAGGACTAACGAATGGACTAAGACAAAGGGCAAAGGACAATGATGAAGGACCAAGGAAAAAAAGGACAAAAGCACGAGGACAAAGACGAAGAGAGAGGAAAAGGACAAAATGAAGGACCAAGGAAAAGGACAAAGACGAAGACGAAGGAAAAGGACAAAGGACAGAATGAAGGACCAAGGAAAAGGAATAAGAACAGAATGAAGGACCAAGGAAAAGGACAAAGGACAGAATGAAGGACCAAGGAAAAGGACAAAGACAAAGGATGACTCACTGTCTACTTGGACTTCCTCGTGGAGTTTCAGATCCAGCCGAAGTCCAGGTAGGATGGGGTCGCAAGCAGTGACAACTGTCACGTCAGTTGATTGGATTCTATTCAACTTAGACCCTCCCCATGTGTCCATGCGGCGAGATCCTTGCCTTTCCCTGCAGTTAACAGTTTAATTTTAAAATTGAAGTATAGTTTGAATTTCCATGCCTCCCTGTGGCCCTGCATTCATTTTCTAGGCGACGAACAATCAACGCAGAACTGGTACGGACAAGGGGAATCCGACTGTTTAATTACAATTTTTGAATTTGAATTGTGGTTTGAATTATCAAGCTTCCCTGTTGCTCTGTATTCATTTGAATTTGAATTGCAGTTTGAATTGCGTTCACATTATGTACTAGTAAATTTATTTGTACTGCATGGCGAGCAGCCAAATTGCTAGCTGAAGCTTTTTTCAAGTTAAAGATAAGTTCTTGACCACAGGCTACTACATTTTGTCAAATTGGTCAGAGCTTAAAGCGCACAAACATCAAATTGGCCAGCGCTGTGTAGTGCAAAAAGCGCAAAAAGGGAGTATAAAAAAAAAAAAAATATATATATATATAGATAGATAGAGATATATGGATATATGTCTATCTATCTATCTATCTATCTATCTATCTATCTATCTATCTTTATTATGTTCAAGTTTTAGAACCCACCTTCCAGATGCCCTGGCTTGGCTGACTCTGGAGTCGTCTTGCTTGAGATGAAACTCCTCGCAGTGAAATGCAGAGGAGTGAGCTCGTCGCCATTTGAGATCAGGCGGGCCAAAGTCCAACTGCGGCATGGTCGAGGCGGAGGTCCTCGAGAGCTTGTAGGCTTGTAGGCTCTGGTGCCTGTAGGCTCTAGGGGCATGTCCCCCCAGCCGAGGCACAGCGAATCTAGATGCCGCTTCAATATTGGGCATGGAGCATCTTGCAAATGGGAATGCGGGGTTCAATGACTCGAGTGACTGCATGTGGGCTGTGGCGTGGGCTGATTTACAAAGGTGAGACTTGTCCTGACCATCATTCGTGTACAACCCATACCCCTCTGGGAATCTGGTTTGCTCAGCCTGCAGGTCAGAGACCCTATCGAATCTGATAGTGTGACAAGGAACGCCTTGACGGTGTGAGAGGGAATCCTTTCCCATTAAGCCAGAGCCCTTAACCGGACCGGACATCTGCCTAAGTTGAGGGGACTTCGCTTGCTGCTGTGTGTGGACCTGGTGTGCCTGATGCTGCGGGTACTGATGCCGTGGCTGCCACTGTGACTGTGAGTGTAGATTAGAGAGCGAATGGTTACGCGGCACATGGTCGTAATGGGGGTGATACTGTGGGATATGCTGGTCGAAGGCATGAGGAGACATGCTCGGGGAATTGGAATGTAAGGATGAATTGACCGCCCTCGAAAGGCCAGACATCAAAGGATCCATGAGCAGACCTCCGCAGTCGAGCCTAGATCCAGCCGGAGAGCTGCCGAGGAACATGTGTTGGAAATCATCGGAACTAGCGTAACCAGTTTCCAGGAGCCCAGGATTATACTGGGAACGTATTCTACGGGCTTCCTCATCCTGGGGTGACATGGAATTGCCCATCTCGTCATGCGCAGCCTCTGCAAAGTAGTGGGCAGGCGTGGCAGAATGCGGAAAGAACCTAGCATGGGACATGAATCTCAACTCTCCAGCTGAAGCCATGCGGGAAATGTGGCCAGGGAGTTTCTCTCTAGGCTCTTTGGCTACCGTGTGCAATACCTCCGGCCTCATACGCAGTTGGGTCTGGTGAGGGCTATTTGGGAGGCCTGGGTACCCTCGATTTCCAGCATTTAATGAGGTGGGATATGATGCGCTGATGTGCTCGAGGGATCGCTTGCAACGCTCGTTGCTGTAAGCTCCTCTCTGTCAAGGGTTTAGGTGGGTGGGTATGTGGGTGGGTGGGTCAGTCCGTTGGTATATGGGTGCGTGGGTATGTGAGTGCAGGTGTGTGTGTGGGGGGTGTGTGTGTGGGGGGGGGGGGGAGGGAGGGTGGGTGGGTGGGGGGGTGGGTGGGGGGGGTCGCGTTGGTAGGTGGGAGGGTATGTTGGTGTGGGTGGGTGGGTTAGTGGGTGCAGGGATGGGTGGGTGGGTATGTGGGTGTACGAGTAAGTGGAGTGGAGTTTTGGAGCTGCATTCAATGTGAAAGGTTACGAGGCTTAGGTCCAGTGTGGTGGAAATGGTGGTGGATATGATTAGGGGTCGGCTATGTTATATAATATTAGTGAATAAATAATAATATATAATATTAGTCGGACGAGCCGTCTCACCAGAATTTCAAATTTATTTGAAGAAATAATATTATTGTGACACTATAATAATATTAGTTCATATTAGTTTTTCAAACACTTATATAAGTTGCCGTTCCCTAGATATGATAGATAGGGTGATGGGTATAACAAACGGAGCTGAAAACAAAGACTGGTCAGATGGCTCCGGAATAATAGCTAATATAATATCATTATAATAATAATATAATATAATATCATAATAGTATAATATAATATAATATCATCACTATAATAGCTAATATAATATCATAATAGCTAATATAATATCATTATAATAATAAGATAATATCATAATAGTATAATATAATATCATAATAAGAATAGCTAATATAATATCATAATAGCTAATATAATATCATAATAGCTAATATAATATCATTATAATAATAATATAATATAATATCATCATAATAATAGCTAATATAATATCATTATAATAATAATGTAATATAATATCATAATAGTATAATATAATATAATAATAATAGCTAATATAATATCATAATAGCTAATATAATATCATAATAATAATAATAATATATAATATCATAATAGTATAATATAATAATAATAATAATAATAATAATAATAATAATAAGAATAATAATAGCTAATATAATATCATAATAGCTAACATGCATTGGCCGTCTGTCCAGCCCCCCAAATCTATTAATGGGGACCAGCCACCCCAGCACCCGGCCAACAATCTCACCAAGGGTATCAAGGCTAACCTCCCCACCCCCTGCACACCGGGCATTCCAACACAACGGGCATATACTCCTCCATGTGGGAGCAAGCCAACCCCTTCCTCCTCCATCAGGGTAGTAATCGTTTCTGGCAATCCACCGACATCAAATGGTGGCAAAAAATACAAATCCACAAGGCTAGGTGGGGACGCTTATGGACTAGGAAACTGGCGTGCAGATACAAACGCCCCTATGGTACCAGCACTAGCACCCCCTCTGATGATAACTGCCCTCTTTGTCGCAAAGCACAGGACGGAGCTGGCCATATTCTTGCTGGGTGCAGCCACCCTGTCTTCAAAGGGATGTATATTAACAGACATAATAAAGCGCTCCAACTTATCCAAAAGGCAGTAGCCAAAGGAGCTCTGGGAGCTCTCCCCATGTACATGGATGCAGGCACTTGTGAAGCGATCTCCGACATTCCCACGAGACCCCCAACCACCCTCAAACCCCCTGATCTTCCCCAAGCCACATGGGATAAATACAGGCCTGATCTCCGCCTCATTGACGACGAATCCAAACCTAGAAAAGCCTACCTAGTTGAACTGGGCTACTGCTCAGACACTAACCACCCAATCAAATTCCAGGAAAAGAGCGTTCAGCATAAGGATCTCCAACGTATCCTTCAACAAAAAGGATTCCTTGTCCACTACCTAGTCTTCACCATAGGTACCACTGGTACCATAAAAATCACAACTATTACCAATCTCTCGACCTTAGGGATCAGTCGCGAACACGTAGACTAACTCATCTCTAAGCTGCACAGAGAATCTATCGCCTCCTGTACCAGCATTCTTGCCACACGTCGCATGAAGGAGTCCCTCCCGCCTGGAGGGTGACACTTACTATGTCTGCCATGGTGACTTTCCCCAGCTGCGGCGTACGGGAGGGTCCCCTTAACACCACGCCCCACCAGGCGTTATCTTTTTTTATCATAATTGCTAATATAATATCATTATACTAATATAATATAATAGCATAATAGTATAATATCATAATAATAATAGCTATTATAACATCACAATAGCAATGAATAGAGTTGCTAAAAAACAAAACGAAAAATCTACTGTGGGTCAGAGTAATTCAAAGCGCGCGCTTTTACGCTTTTGAGCGCTGACTTTTTGACCCCCTCTGCGCTTTAAGCGCAGTTTTTTGCAACCCCTTGTGGGCCCTGCAAGCAATTGTTGCGCTTTTTGCACTACAAAGCGCAGTTTTTTTGTTTTCAAGTGCGCTAAAGCGCTGGCCAATTTGGCCATTTGAAGTACCCTACTGTGGGTATGATAGCTAGGGCGGTGCGTGCAGCGAGAAGGCAGTGGTGTGACCCCACTGCTGTGTGGATATTGCCAGTGGATACTGCTAGTGTGGATACTGCTGTGTGGAAACCCACCCTGGGTATGATAGGTAGGGTGGTGGGCGGTGGGTGCAGTAAGGGGGCGATGGTGTGACTGACATCTGTGTCTTCACACAACAACATCTACATCCACGTTTACACAACCTAACCAGGGTACTACAAAGCGCGCGCAGCAGCGCGATTTTGCGCACGCTTTTTGAGCACCAGTGCGCATATCGCACAGTTTGTCAACCCTTTTTTTGCACTACTAAGCGCTGACCAATTTGACGTAAGTGCGCTTTAAGCGCTGACCAATATGACAATATGTAGTACCCTGACCCTAACATCTAAAATAACCTCTAAACATGTCCACAAGGCCCCCTAAAATACCCTCCATAGACCCCCTAAAATAACCTCTAAACATGTCCACATCTACCACAGTTACACGTCTACGTCAACGTCTACTAACACAATATTCAACAGACTGCACGACATGTGCATCTGTACTACACCTACATCCATACTGTGCCTACAACTGTACTACACCTACATCTGTTCTACGCATACATCTGTACTATGCCTACATCTGTACTACCCCTACACGTGCCTCATCATCCACATGTACTTCTGTACTGCACCTACATCTGTACTACACATACATCTGAACTACCCCTACATGTGCTTCATCATCCACATGTACTACTGTACTACACCTACATCTGTACTGTGCCTTCGTCTGTATTACACCCACATCTGAACCACCCCTACATGTGCTTCATCACCCACATGTACAAGACCTACAGATACATTCAAAGCCTTTTCAGACTAAGGTCTACAGCAGGGTACTTCAAATGGCCAAATTGGCCAGCGCTTTAACGCACTTGAAAACAAAAAAACTGCGCTGTGTAGTGCAAAAAGCGCAAAAAATGCTTGCTGCGCCCACAAGGGGTTGCAAAAAACTGCGCTTAAAGCGCAGAGGGGGTCAAAAAGTCAGCGATCAAAAGCGCAAAAGCGCGCGCTTTGAATTACCCTGGTCTACAGTTAGCAGAACATGATGTCCTACCTGGCATCCAACACCTCAAAACCACAATGCCCATACCATACCACACCATTTAAGACCACAGACATATGCTCATACCATAACATACCACACCACAGAGAGATGCTCATACCATAACATACCACAGAGAGATGCTCATACCATACCATACCAAACCATACCACACTACAGAGAGATGCTCATACCATACCATACCAAACCATACCACACTACAGAGAGATGCTCATACCATACCATACCAAACCATACCTCACCACAGAGAGATGCTCATACCACACCATACCATACAACACCATAGAGAGATGCTCATACCATACCATACCAAACCGTACCACACTACAGAGAGATGCTCATACCATACCATACCACACCACAGAGAGATGCTCATACCACACCATACCATACAACACCATAGAGAGATGCTCAACCATACTATACCACAACACAGAGAGATGCGCATACCATACCACACCATATAAGACCATAGAGAGATGCTCATACCAAATTATACCATACCTCACCGCAGAGAGATGCTCATACCATACCATACCATACCATATTGAAAATTATGACGCCTTGTCCGGGTTGTGAGGTTGAAGGAACCTTCCTGTTCGCTTGAACTGGGGAAGGTTACCGTTAGTTTTGCTTTCGCAGACCGCAGCTGTTGTTTTTGACAAGGTAATGTTATGACTCCCCCTCGCTTCTAAGGAACGGCAAGTCCGCAAGGGTCTTTCTTTTCGGCTTTTGGTAGCAGCTTCTAGGCAGCTCCATGAGCTAGCCACTGGGCTTAGCTTCTAGATCTCAACATAACTTGAAATACGATTCTGCCACCTTGAAGATGCACTACGTTCCTATAGGGTTGGCTGATTAGCAAGCTAGGGGAGCTGCCTAGAAGCTGCTGCTGGTAGCTGAAAATAAAAGCTATGAAGTCCGCAACTAATATAAGAGTTTGAAAGACAGAAAAACTAATATCATTAAAGGGTCACACCTGGTGTCACAATAATATTAGTTTTTCAAATAAATTTCAAATTCTGGTCAGATGGCTCGTTTGTCCAATATTAACTAACATTCACTAATATGATTCATTCACTAATATTAACTAGCTTAGCCTTTCCTTACTCACCTCAGAACCTAATGGGCTTCCCAGTCCACTGCTGTCTACACTGCTTTGGATGATAAGAGGTTTTAAGTCACCATACCGGGTGCCTGGGTGGCAAGGTGACTCCTGCCCACCGCCATTCCCCCCAATCCCCACAGACTTCAGCACCGAGTGAGGCGCCAGGGGCAAGAAGCGATCTGAATGTGGCAAGAGGCGATCTGAATGGGTATCTAGATATGTTTTCATCAAGCTGCTGCTCCACATTCTTCTCGGCTTGGCGAATGGGCTTATATCGTGAAGATGTGAGCCATGGACAGAGGAGCCTTGACTTGAGGAATACATGGAGTCTTGAATGACGACCATCGTATGATGAAAACCAGGCTGGTGGGCAGGATCCTGGCCAGCTTGTGAGGTGACGCCCATGCTTACATGCCTGTATAAACTTGAGCCACCCCTGGTGGAAGACAGAGAGGTAGGACTGGCGCTGGCCGGGGGATGGAAGCTCTGACTTCCCCGGGCCTGGGCCATGGGGCTAAGCCCCCCCAACTCCGGATACGGATAGTTGGGGCTACGCCTGTCCTGATGAGTCGTGCAGCTATGGCCTACATCATGGAGCCTGGCCTGACTCAAGGAGTTAGAGCTGTGCCTGTCCTGACTCAAGGAACCAGGGCTGTGCCTGTACAGAGTCGTGCAGCTAGGGCCTACATCATGGAGCCTGGCCTGACTCGTGGAGCTGCATCTGGAGTGACTCAGGGAACCAGGGCTGTCCTTAATCAGGCAAAGTTTAGAGGATCCATTGCCTGCTACGGGTAACCAGGCCTCGTCCACCGGCGCAGGTGCTTGGTTGAAGGCAGAGGGGAGCACCTCGCAGATGCCTAGAGATTGGATCTTGCTGCTTGAGCGGAAGCTCGCGTTGGGTGTACTAATACTACTGTTACTAGTATACCCAAGCTTCTCGGGCCATTGACCAGCTGGCATCCCTCGGGTTTCGCCACTAGAGCTGGATCCAACCAACCACCATGGCTTTAAATTGTCGGCTGGAGGTGGCTTGTGGTGGATCCCTGTAGCCGGCATTAGCAACTCGTTGGTCTCAGGGATGAGGGAGGGTTCCTTCCTGCTTTGGGACAGGCTCGAAGCTTCTGCAATGGTGGTCAGACTTCTGCAAGGGTGGTTCAGACAGAGCACTTGTTAATCAACAAAAGGAAAAGAAATCATACGCCTTATTACGAGGCGTGAGGTTGAGGGGGCCAGCCTGTTTGCTTGCACTGGGGGCAACCACCGAGCACTTGTTAATCAATACAATAAAATAAATAGTATGCCTTATTACGAGGCGTGAGGTTGAGGGGGCCAGCCCGTTTGCTTGCACTGGGGGCAACCATAGAGCATTTGCTAATCAATACAATAAAATAAGCAGCACCCTTTATTACGAGACGTGAAGTTGAGGGGGCCAGCCCGTTTGCTTGCACTGGGGGCAACCATAGAGCATTTGCTAATCAATACAATAAAATAAGCAGCACCCTTCATTACGAGACGTGAAGTTGAGGGGGCCAACCCGTTTGCTTGCACTGGGGGCAACCACCGAGCACTTGTTAATCAATACAATAAAATAAATAGTATGCCTTCTTACAAGGCATGAGGTTGAGGGGGCCAGCCCGTTTGCTTGCACTGGGGGCAACCATAGAGCATTTGCTAATCAATACAATAAAATGAGCAGCACCCTTTATAACGAGACGTGAAGTTGAGGGGGTCAGCCCGTTTGCTTGCACTGGGGGCAACCATAGAGCATTTGCTAATCAATACAATAAAATAAGCAGCACCCTTTATTATGAGACGTGAAGTTGAGGGGGCCAGCCCGTTTGCTTGCACTGGGGGCAACCATAGAGCATTTGCTAATCAATACAATAAAATAAGCAGCACCCTTTATAACGAGACGTGAAGTTGAGGGGACCAGCCCGTTTGCTTGCACTGGGGGCAACCATAGAGCATTTGCTAATCAATACAATAAAATAAGCAGCACCCTTTATTACGAGACGTGAAGTTGAGGGGGCCAACCCGTTTGCTTGCACTGGGGGCAACCATAGAGCATTTGCTAATCAATACAATAAAATAAGCAGCACCCTTTATAACGAGACGTGAAGTTAAGGGGGTCAGCCCGTTTGCTTGCACTGGGGGCAACCATAGAGCATTTGCTAATCAATACAATAAAATAAGCAGCACCCTTTATTATGAGACGTGAAGTTGAGGGGACCAGCCCGTTTGCTTGCACTGGGGGCAACCATAGAGCATTTGCTAATCAATACAATAAAATAAGCAGCACCCTTTATTACGAGACGTGAAGTTGAGGGGGCCAACCCGTTTGCTTGCACTGGGGGCAACCATAGAGCATTTGCTAATCAATACAATAAAATAAGCAGCACCCTTTATTACGAGACGTGAAGTTGAGGGGGCCAGCCCGTTTGCTTGCACTGGGGGCAACCATAGAGCATTTGCTAATCAATACAATAAAATAAGCAGCACCCTTTATTACGAGACGTGAAGTTGAGGGGGCCAACCCGTTTGCTTGCACTGGGGGCAACCATAGAGCATTTGCTAATCAATACAATAAAATAAGCAGCACCCTTTATTACGAGACGTGAAGTTGAGGGGGCCAGCCCGTTTGCTTGCACTGGGGGCAACCATAGAGCATTTGCTAATCAATACAATAAAACAAATAGCACACCTTTTTACGAGGTTTATCGGTTGAGGTGGATGTCAAAAAAGTCATGAGGTGGATGTCAAAAAAGTCAAAGCATGAGTAGGGCTGGTACCAGGTATGTGCCCTGGCTAATCGTGAAGCTCTTACCTGTGTGGGCGAGCAGGGGGAAGGGGAGAAGGGACGGCTGGACCCCAGCCTAAGCTGTTGTTTTGATTCAATAGAATAGACTGGGGGGGCATCCAATTTGCACTCGGCAATCCTACTTCCGACTGCTGGGTGACTGACATCAACGCAGCGCCTGTGCTGTTTGCAGGAGGAGGGAACCTGCCTTCATCCTCTGCACCAAGGCTTGTGGATGGCAGCTCAATCCAGCGCTTCACCTCCGCTCTTTGGGGTGGTGCATGATACAAGGAGGCCGCTACTGGGGGACGCTCCCTGCTGTACAAAGGGTTGTCAGTCTGCGGGGATCCAACCCTCTTTTGACTGGCATCCCTGGACGACAAACTGGAAGATTTCTTACCCAACATGCTCCAGACTGTTCGCAGGACAGGTGAGCTGTAATTGCGTTGCAATGCATTCTGCCCCCTTGAGTGCGGCGAACTCTTAGAGGAGGACTCTATTTGCGGCTGGCTGGAGGAGTGGTTATGAGGGGTGGGCCTGTTAGCAATAGGAGTCTCCTTGCCTGCCAACGAATCAGAGCAGTGTAGGGGCGAGGCATTCACCGTCATGAGTGAGAGAAACGACGGAGGGGCCTCGTCGACTGAGAAGATGTTTGGAGTATAGGCTAGGATGTTCTCAAAGCTTTGGATTTCACCACTAGGGAGCCTCAGTATTTCGTCAGGATCAAAAAGTGGTTCTTGGATGTTCAAAGAGCGGTGGATCGGCTGATCTTGAGTGATGGCCGAGGCTCTTTCCACTGCAACTACTGCAGCATTGCAATCATAGAGTAAGGATCAAGTCAAGGTGTGCAGAAAGGTGCTATCAGAGAGGAGGCTGGTACCCCCCCACACACACACACCATAAAGTACAGATCAAGTCAAGGTGTGCAGACAGGTGCTATCAGAGAGGAGGCTGGTACCCCCCCCCTCACACACCCCACCCCCACACACCCCACCCCTCCACACACACCATAAAGTACAGATCAAGTCAAGGTGTGCAGACGAGTGCTATCAGAGAGGAGGCGGATACTCCCCCCCCACCCACACACCACCCCCACACACCCACACACCACCCCTCCACACACACCATAGAGTGCAGATCAAGTCTAGGTGTTCAGACAGGTGCTATCATAGATGAGGCGGGTACGAGCGGGATGAGGCAGGCAGTTTCAGATGAGGGATTGTAGGGTTTGGGGTTTAGGGTCTAGTTTGTTTATATAAATTGTTCTTCCACTTGTGTCTTCACAACATGCCTTGCACCAAATGAGGGGGTTTAGGGTTTAGGGTTTAGTTTTTTTACAGAAATTGTGCTTCCATTTGTATATTCACAACATGCCTTGCACCAAATCAGGGGGTTTATGGTTTAGGGTTTAGTGTGCCTACATAAATTGCTCTTTCAGTTGTATATTCACACCATGCCTTGCACCAAATCAGTGGGGTCGGGGTTTAGGACACAAATATGAATGCGCCAACAACAAAGCATGGGAAGGTCAGGGGGCAGCGCGTCACGATACCGGGGGGTCGGGGGGGTGTAGCATTCAACCGAATGGCGACGGAATGGCGACGCGTCATCAAAAAATGAAACACTGCTGGTAACAACAGGGGAGTCGATTATACCCAAGGGTTTGGTGTGGGCCAAGGCCTTCAGACCACACCACCTGCGCATGAGCTCGCGACACAGGCCGGTCACATCAGGTTGATAAGGGCGGTCAGGTTGTTTATGACTGCAGGACATTGCACAACCCTGCCACTCACCCCAATCACGGAATGGCGACGCATTGTCGAAAAATGAAACACTGTTCAACATGACACATGACAGCATGGAAGCATAGCTTTTATTTTTGGCTACGAGCAGCAGCTTCTAGGCAGGTCCCTGAGCCAGGTACTGGACTAAGCCACACGATCTTACATGACAGCACTGGAAAGCTGAGTATGCGAGCTTGCAAATGCACTAGTTGCGTCAGGTTTGGGTGGGTAGCAAGCCAGGGGAGCTACCTAGAAGCTGTTGCTCGTAGACGGAAAAAAAGCAATGCAAGGAAGGGATGCTTGCCCACATGCAGATCAGTGTCCCCTCATGGATATGGTCTTGCTCTTTCTTTTTGATCTGCATCAGTGTTTTGTATTTCAGATTTCTGTAGTCCATGTTGAGTAGCTACTTGGGCTACTCAACCTTGATTTCAGGATAGTCGCGTAGCCATCGTATGGCGGAGCGCAAAGCGCTAAGCATGGGGGGGTCAGGGGGCAGCGCGTCACGATATCGGGGGGTCAGGGGGGGGTGTAGCATTCAACCAAGTGGCGACGAAATGGTGACGCGTCGTCGAAAAATGAAACAACAAAGATGTGCCTGGGTATGGGTTGGGACAACGACAATGGCATGTGCAACCAAAATAAAAAAGAGGCAAAAGCAGGGGGAAGGGCAGATGGGGTGGGGGTGGGGGGGGCAATGGGGCGGGGTGGGGGGGCAATAGGGTGGGGGGGTGGTGGGGGGGGGGGGGGATTTGAAGGTGTGGGTGCAACCAAAATAAAAAAGAGGCAAAAGCAGCTCACCCGGTTTGGTCACCCCGGTGCTGGATGAAGCACGGCCACAGTCCGATAACGTCTTCAGTTGGAAAAGGAAAAGTTGAAGGGGTTGGATGAAGTGGTTGGAAAGAAGTGGTTGGATGAAGTGGTTGGAAGTTGGAACTTCTTGACCTGGAAAAGGAAAAGTTGAAAGAAGGCAGCAGGTTAGGGCCTGGCCTCATCTAAGCATGCAGGAAAGAAGTGGTTGGATGAAGTGGTTGGAAGTGGTTGGATAAAGTGGTTGGAAGAGGTTGAATGAAGTGGTTGAAAGTTGTTGGATGAAGTGGTTGGAAAGCAGTGGTTGGATGAAGCAGTGTGTTTTAATCTCAGATGTATGCAGGCTAGGTTGAGTTCTTGGGCTACTCAAGCCTGATTTTAGTATTGCTGCGTAGCCGCCAGGGTACTTCCATTGGCCAAATTGGCCAGCGCTTAAGCGGCACTTGAAAGAAGAAAAACTGCGCTTTGTTGTGCCAAAAGCGCACAAATTGCTTGCTGCACCCACAGGGGGTTGAAAAGAAGCGCGCGAATCGCACAGTGGGGCTCAAAAAGGCAGCGCGCTACCGTGCAAAAGCGCGCGCTTGGAAGTATCCTGGTAGCCGCTGCAAGGCAGAGCCCAGAGGGGGTCGGGGGGGGGGGGGGGGGGGCATTTCTGACTACTTTAGCCAGACCCATGCGCCGCTATGCAGCGGCTTTGCAGCCCTGGCTGCCTGTACCCCTTGCTTAAGGCCAGACTCCCACAATAACACCCACTTCACTTTGACCTAGAACCAGTCTCTGAGCCGTTAGGCCCTAACGAGTAGAGATAGTACAGCCCCCACCTAGATAGCCCCCCCCCCCCCCCCCCCCCCCCCCCCCCCTTCACCTCTAGCATATGACTTACAAATTCCGTGACGGATCAGCTTGGATAGACCAAGACATAGAAACCCACGGTAGTATGTCCCCCCCCACCTCCTGCCCCTATCTGCTCCCCTCCACTTCCCCCAATCTCCCACCGGCCTCCACCTAGAGCCAGCTAGAACCACCTATCCCACACTCCCCTCCTCCCCTGATCCCCCCCCCCCCCCCCCACACACACACACACACACAGCAACAGATAGGAGAGAGGACTCACCTTCAGTCTCAAGTGATACACGTAGAAGGCCAATGCTAAAGCTAGGATAGCAACGATGTTCAAGGCGACAGCCAACCCTATCATTTCAGAGAAGTAAACCTTGACAGCATGGTCACATCCCACTTCTTCTTGTACTAATTCTTCTAATTTTCGTCCAATGGACACTGATCCGAATCCAAACTTTCTGGTAGCTGCTTTTCTGGATAAAGATTTCGTCGACAGTCCTGCAGATGCTTTAGAGGTCTGTTGCAGGCTGGTCTCTTCATATGAACAACCAGAGGAAGGGCATGGGACAGTTGCATAGTCACATAGCTGCCCTGTCTGGCAACTCCATTGCCATGCTTCGCTCCCCTGGCTGCCCATCATTGCCTTGATCATGCTCTCATCTATAGCCGGGGGTTGCCCCAGTACAGCCAGGTATGAGGGACACGAGGTAGCTTGCAGCCAATCGATGGATGCGTCTGAAAGCTCCTCTCCCCAAAGCTCCGCATCATGGATCCTTGGCCCATCGCCTGAACTGCTGGATCCGCCCTGCAATCCTTCCCCAAGCAGAAACTGAGCACATGAGTCCATCGCAGCTGCAGCACCAGCACCGCCAGCAGCTGCAGCAGCACTGCCACCAGCACCAGCAGCACCGCCAGCGGGAGCAATTTCACCCAGTGAGTGAGTGAGGCCCTTGGCACTGCCGTTGCTTTCTCTAGGCAGCACTGTCGACCTAGTGCCAGTCCTCACTGCATCTTGATCTTCACCAGAATCTGGAGCTGTGGCTGGTGGTGCTGGTGGTGCTGTTGCTGCTGGTGGTGCTGAGTTGAAAGTACATTGAGCAGTGGACAGGGTGCCCTGGTGGGGGACCGCCACAGCTGTCCTGTTGAGCGTGAGCGTTGTGCACCGCCCATCAACACAGAGATTGGTGCGGTGGGGCACAGGGTTGTACTTGATCACTACATGGTGCCAGCTGTGAAGATCCAGGAGATGTGGGGACAGCAGTTTGAGAGCATCGCTGCTCTTGGACTGACTTGGCAGGACCAGAGTGACCTGCAAAAGAACGGCACATCAAATTATATATTTTTCTTTTCTTCTTTGTGCATGATGTTCATAAGTCCCCCTTGACTCCATCAAGCCGAGGGCACATTTAAAGTCCAGTAGGGCACCAGGAAAATGTAATCATCATCATCATCAAAAAAAGGGGACAAGTGTCAGAGAAAATATGGGGGGGGGGGGGGGGGGGGGGGGGGCATCACTGGGGCGGGTGGGGGGGGGGGGGGGGGGGGGGCATCACTGCTCTTTTAAAAAACTGCTTGGCAGTACCTGAGTTACCTGAACAAAAAGGGGGGGAGGGGAAAGTGTCACAAAATAAAATTAAATAAAAGTGTAGAGAAAAAAAAGGGGGAAAGTGGGTACCAAAATAAAATTAAATAAAAGTGTTAGAGAAAAAAAAAAAAGGGGGAAGGAAGAGAAAGTGTCACAAACATTAAATAAAAATAAATAAAACGGTGTTAGAGAAAAAAAGGGGGGAAGGGGGCGAAAAGTGTCACAAAATAAAATTAAATAAAAGTTTAGAGAAAAAAAAAGGGGGGAAAGTGTCACAAAATAAATTTAAAATAAATAAAAGTGTTAGAGAAAAAAAAGGGGGAAAAAGTGTCAACAAAATAAAATTAAACTAAAAGTGTTAGAGAAAAAAAAAAAGGGGGGAACGTGTCACAACAATAAAATAAAATAAAAGTTGTTAGAGAAAAAAAAGGGGGGAAAAGTGTGACAAAATAAAATAAAATAAAAGTTGGTTAGCGAAAAAAAAAAAAAAAGGGGGAAAGAAAAGTGCACAAAATAACATAAAATAAAAGTGTTTCGAGAAAAAAAAAAAGGGGAAGGAAAGGAAAGTGCACAAAATTAAAACAAAACTAAATAAAATAAATGTTGTGTTTAGAGAAAAAAAAAAGGGGGAAAGTTGTCACAAAATAAAATAACATAAAAGTGTAGAGAAAAACAAAAGTGGGAAACGGAGAACCGTGTCACCACAAAAAATAAAAATTAAAAGGTTAGAGAAAAAAAAAGGGGGAACGGAACGTGTCACAACTAAATCAATATAAGTGGTCGAGGAAAAAAAAAAAAAGGGGGGGAAAGGAAGAAGGGGAGAGAAGGAACAGGGAGGGAAACGGAAAAAAAGTTGTCACAAAATAAAAATAAAAATAAAGTGTTAAGAAAAAAAAGGGGGACAGAGATGGGGAAGAAGAAGAAACCGCGGAAAGCGTCACAAATAAAATTAAAATAAAAGTGCTAGAGAAAAAAAAGGTGGAGGAAAGTGTAACAAAATAAAAATACAAATAAAAAGTGTTAGAGAAAAAAAGGGGGGAGGAGAGAAAAGTGGTCACACAATAAAATTAAAATATAAAATGTTAGAGAAACAAAGGGGGGGGAAAAAGGTGTCACCAAAATAAAATAAAATATAAGTGTAGAGAAAAAAAAAATGGGGGAAAGGTCACAAAAATAAAATTAAAATAAAAGGTTGTTTTGTTAGAAAAAAAAAAAGGGTGAGGGGGAAAAGAAGAATAAAATAAAAGTGTTAGAGAAAAAAAAGGGGGAAAGTGTCACAAAATAAAATAAAATAAAAGTGTTAGAGAAAAAAAAGGGGGAAAGTGTCACAAAATAAAATAAAATATAAGTGGTAGAGAAAAAAAAGGGGGGAAAGTGTCACAAATAAATAAAATAAAGGTTAGAGAAAAAACAAAAAAAAAAGGGGGAAAGTGTCACAAAATAAAATAAAATAAAAGTGTTAGAGAAAAAAAAGGGGGAAAGTGTCACAAAATAAAATAAAATAAAAGTGTTAGAGAAAAAAAGGGGGAAAGTGTCACAAAATAAAATAAAATAAAAGTGTTAGAGAAAAAAAAGGGGGAAAGTGTCAAATAAAATAAAATAAAAATATAAGTGGTAGAGAAAAAAAAGGGGGAAAAGTGTCACAAAATAAATAAAAATTAAAAGTGTTAGAAAAAAAAAGGGGGGAAAAGGTCGAACTGTCACAAAATAAATAAAATAAAATTGTTAAGGAAAAAAAGGGGGAAGTGTACAAAATAAAAAAAAAAAAAAAAAAAAAAAAGTGTTAGAGAAAAAAAAAAAGGGGGAAAAGTGTCACAAAATAAAATAAAATAAAAGTGTTAGAGAAAAAAAAGGGGGAAAGTGTCACAAAATAAAATAAAATAAAAGTGTTAGAGAAAAAAAAGGGGGAAAGTGTCACAAAATAAAATAAAATAAAAGTGTTAGAGAAAAAAAAGGGGGAAAGTGTCACAAAATAAAAATAAAATAAAAGTGTTAGAGGAAAAACACCGTGGGAAAGTGTCACCAAATAAATAAAACCAAAGTGTTTCAGAAAAAAAAGGGGCAAGTGTCATACAAAAGAAATAAAATAAAGTGTTAGAGAACAAAAGGGGGAAAGGTCCCCAAAATAAATAAAATAAAAGTGTTAGAGAAAAAAAAGGGAATGAAAGGAAAGGAAAGGAAAGGAAAGAAAGAAAAGAGTAAGAGTAAGATTAAAGAAAAAAACGGAAAGTGTGAGAGAAAGTAGAAGGAAAGTGTTAGAGAAAGAAAATAAAAAGTGTCTGAGAAAAGAAAAGAAAAATGACAGAGAAAATAAAATAAAATAAAATAAAAGTGACAGAGCTCAATGCTGTGGTCGCTTCAAATTATTAGATTTCATATTTTTAGGCGGGTGGCTGAGAGAGACTGTTGCTAGTCAGGAAGTAAATGTAGGATATTGGTGGTTGGGCCAGGTGCAAGATGAAAGGCTGACACCCTCAACCTCACGCCTTGCCAGAAGGCGCATCATATATTGATTGACTGACTGATTGATTTACCTCCCTCAATGTAGCAGAGACCCCACTGCTACACCAGGGTACTACATTTTGTCAAATTGGTCAGCGCTTAAAGCGCACAGACGTTAAATTGGTCAGCGCTTTGTAGTGCAAAAAGCGCAAAAACTGCGCGCTGCGCCCACAGGGGGTTGAAAAAACTGCACGAAACGCGCAGTGGGGCTCAAAAAGCGTGTGAAAATTGCGCTGTCACGCGCGCTGTTGACTTACCCTGGCTGAGACCTCCGAGTGCTCGCGGTCACAACACACAACTTGGCCATCATTATACCTTACCTACCGAAATCGACCATAGAGCCAAACACGTAATCCAGAGGTCGGCAGTTCGGATATGCCATAGGTCAAAAACACGTTTTTCGAAAATCGCACCTTTACACACCAGGAAGCCCTGAACTAACTTTTGCTGCACAAATTCGGATTCCTTGCGATATTATATTTATGTTATCATCCCACACCACCTGCGCATGAAACCGCAACATGGGCCGGTAACCTCAAGTTGATAAGGGCAGTGAGGCTGTCGTAATCACCTGCCTCCACTCTGGCAGGCTGCATGCTCACCCTTGGATGTACCCACCTCAAAAGCTGAGAATCCCCTGCGACACTGCCACCTTGATTTGTTACCCCCCTCAAAGTACTGAATCCTGCTACAACTGCTCACCCTTGGATTGTTACCCCCCTCAAAGTAGCTGAGA
This sequence comes from Chlamydomonas sp. ICE-L, assembly GCA_013435795.1. Lineage (NCBI taxonomy): Eukaryota > Viridiplantae > Chlorophyta > Chlorophyceae > Chlamydomonadales > Chlamydomonadaceae > Chlamydomonas > Chlamydomonas sp. ICE-L. The sequence continues at coordinate 159,743 of JACBWV010000629.1, read as the reverse complement.
TCCCACTGCTACACTGCTCACCCTTGGATTGTTACCCCCCTCAAAGTAGCTGAGATCCCACTGCTACACTGCTCACCCTTGGATTGTTACCCCCCTCAAAGTAGCTGAGATCCCACTGGGCTACACTGCTCCCCTGGATTGTTCCTACCTTCCCTTACCTCCCCTTCAAGTAGCATGAGACCCCCACTGCTACAACCACTGCTCACCCTTTGTATTTTATACCACCCCCTCCCCCTTAAGTAGCTGAGAACCCACTGCTACACTGCTCACCCCTTGATTGTTACCCAACCCCACCCCGCCCCTCAAAGTACTGAGATCCCCTGCACCTGCTCACTCCTTGGAGTGGTACCACCCCCCCCTCAAAGTACTGAGACCCCCACTGCTACACTGCTCACCCTTGATTGTTACCGCCCCCTAAGTAGCTGAACCCCCACTGGTACAGAACTGCTCACACCCTTGGATTGTTACCTCCCCCCCCCCTTTCTCAAGTAGCTGGCTCCCACTGCTACCTGCTCCCTTGGAGATTGTTACCCCCTGTTACCCCCCTTACCGCCCCAACCTCCCCACCACACCCCCTCAACGTAGCTGAGGACCCCACTGGCTACACTGCTCCCCCTTTGAATTGTGACACCGGATTGTTACCCCCCTCAAGTAGCTGAGACCCCACGCTGCTACACGCTCCCCTTGGATTGTTAACCCCCCACCCCGCAAAGTGCTGAGCCCACTGCTACAACTGCTCACCTTGGATTGTTACCACCCCCCTCAAAGTAGCTGAGACCCCACTCTACACCTGACTCACTAACTCCCCTTGGATTGTTTACCACCCCCCTCAAAGTACTGAGAACCACCGCTACACTACCTGCTCACCCTTGGAGTGTTACCCCCCCATATCTGATGAACCCACTGCTAACCAACGGCTCACCCTTGATTGTTACCCCCCCCTCAAAGTAGCTTCTGAGATCCCACTGCTACACTGCTCACCCTTGAGTGGTTACCCCCCTCAAAGTCGCTGAGACCCACTGCTACCTGGCTCACCCTTGATTGTTACCCCCCTCAAGTCGCTGAGACCCCACCCACGCTTCACTGCTCACCCCTTGGATTGTTTTTACCCCCACACCCTCACCACCCCCCGAACCCCCAAATTAGCTTAGACCCACTCTACAACACTTCTCACACCTTGGATTTTTCCCTCACCCCCCCCCTCAAATTAGCTGTACCCCACTGCTACACTTCTCACCCTTTGATTTGTTTACCCCCCGCCTCAAAGTAGCTGAGACCCCCCTTCGCTACACTTCTTCACACCTTGGATTGTTACCAACCCCCTCAAAGTAGCTGAGACCCCACTGCTACACTGCTCACCCTTGGATTGTTACCCCCCTCAAAGTAGCTGAGACCCCACTGCTACACTGCTCACCCTTGGATTGTTACCCCCCTCAAAGTAGCTGAGACCCCACTGCTACACTGCTCACCCTTGGATTGTTACCCCCCTCAAAGTAGCTGAGACCCCACTGCTACACTGCTCACCCTTGATTGTTACCCCACCCACCCCCCCAAAGTATCTGATACCCCACTGCTACACTTGCCACCCTTGATTGTTTTACTACCCCCCTCAAAGTGCTGATACCCCACTGCTTCACTGCTCACCCTTGGATTTTTACCACCCCGCCCCCTCAAAGTAGCTGAGACTCCCACTGCTAACACAACTGCTCACCCACCTTGGATTGTTACCCCCTCAAATTGCTGAGACCCACGCTACAACACTGCTCACCCTTGGATTGTTACCACCCCCCTCAAAGTAGCTGAGACCCCACTGCTACACTGCTCACCCTTGGATTGTTACCCCCCTCAAAGTAGCTGAGACCCCACTGCTACACTGCTCACACTGGCGGAGGAGGATCAATTTGACCTATGGGTTCGGCATGGTCCGAAGCCTTCGCCACACGCCACCTGCGGATGCCGCGTGGAAGGTTCAAGACGCAGAAGACCTAGACCTAGACCCAGACCCATGAACCCACGACCGTGCGACAGGCGACCGCCTGATAGGGCAGTCACCTCTAGTTAACCACCCTCAATGTAGCAGAGACCTGGCAGTGGTAACCAGTGTTCTTTATTTCAGATTTCTGTAGTCCATGTTGAGTAGCTACTTGGGCTACTAAACCCTGATTTCAGGATAGTTGTGTAGCCATCGTATGGCGGAGCGCAAAGCATGGGAGGGTCAGGGGGCAGCGCGTCACAATATCAGGGGGTCCGGGGGGTGAAGCATTCAACCGAATGGCGACGGAATGGCGACGCGTCGTCAAAAAATGAAACACTGCTGGTAACAAAAAATGAAACACTGCTGGTAACAAAAAATGAAACACTGCTGGTAACAAAAAATGAAACTCTGCTGGTAACAAAAAATGAAACACTGCTGGTAACAAAAAATGAAACTCTGCTGGTAACAAAAAATGAAACACTGCTGGTAACAAAAAATGAAACACTCTTGGTAACAAAAAATGAAGCACTGCTGGTAACAACAGGGGAGTCGATTATACCCAAGGGTTTGGTGTGGGCCAAGGCCTTCGGACCACACCACCTGCGCATGAGCTCGCGACACAGGCCGGTCACATCAGGTTGATAAGGGCGGTCAGGTTTTTTATGACTGCAGGACATTGCACAACCCTGCCACCCACCCCAGTCACCGGAAATCCCACACCCCACCAGCCCCCACAAACCAGAAACCCCACCCCCCACTCACCGGAAATTCCGCCCCCCCACAACTGACGGGAAATCCCACACCCCCACTCGGCACTTGCTAGGCCACCATCCTTCAGTTGAACCCATATTATATTATACATTGCATAGGTCTGGCTAAACTAGTCAGAAATGCCCCCCCAACCCCCCTGGGGTCCGCGCTCCGCGCGATTCGAAAAACTCTACGGCACAACCCTGGAATGGCGTCACACCGAGTCGCTCAATTTGAAACGCGTTGCACAAAAAACTGACTGCAAACAGGGCACCAATCAGTTTAAAAAAGGTAATGATAACGCCTGGTGGGGCGTGGTGTTCAGGGAGCCCATCGTACGCGGTACGCGGGTGGGGAGCGGTCTCCTTCCTCAACTGGACAAGCTACCATCGCGGTTGATGACAACCTGCAACGCCAAGAGCGACCGAAGGAGGAGTCGAACCCCCGACTGTTCATTCTCAAAGTGATTTAGTCTACCACTAGATCAATGTCTATCACTGAAAGAGGCTCCCCCCCCAACCAGTTATATTGCTGTGCCAGTGTTAACCCCATACAAGCCACGGAACATGCTCACTTTTGTGTGCAATGCGTCAGAGTACTTCCAAGCGCGCGCTTTTACGCGCTGGCGCGCTACCTTTAAGAGCCCCACTGCGCGTTTTGCGCAGTTTTTTACCCCCTGTGGACGCAACAAGCATTTTTTGCGCGATTTGCACTACAAAGCTCAGTTTTATTTTTTTCAAGCGCGCTTAAGCGCTGGCCAATTTGCATTGGAATGCCTGTCATGGCTTAGGTGGTATGAGGTTAATTAGCATGAATGGATCTTTTGGAATCTGGATAAAGCCTGCCTGATGGAGGCCTGGTGTTGAGAGTGTGTCATTGGCAGTTTTTCTTTTTCCAGCTACTCATGACAGCTTCCCGCCAGCCCCATTAGGCAGCCACTGGGTCAAACCCAAAGCTTGCAGCTGCATTGGAATGCCTGTCATGACAGCTTTCAGTCACACTAGCTAGCTTCATGTTTGGCCGAAGTACAGGTAAAGGGAGCTACCTAGAAGCTGCTACGTGTAGCTCCAAAACATAAACTGTGGTCATTGGTGAGAATCTGGTAAACTAGGGAGAATGTGTCCACTGTTTTTTTTTCTGACAACGCCTCGCCATTCCGCCACCATTCCGTCGCTGCATTGCGACGCATGGGTCTGGATAAACTAGCCAGAAATCCCTCCCCAACCCCCCAGGTTGCGCAGATATTCAGGCTGCGCAGATATTCAGGCCCAGCTAAGATCCAAAACACAGGCCTGCCTACGATAAGGTAATGTAACCAACCTGACTGCCCTTATCTAACGCCAGCTGGCTTAAGTTGGATCTAATTTGTGGGTTTGGGGTGGCGTGTTGGGGGTGGAGGTGTTTAGGGTGGCGTGTTTGGAGTGACGTGTTTGGGGTGGCGTGGCGGAAAGCAGGGGAAACAGTCATCTGGCATCCTCAGGTGGAGTGAGACTAAGGCTTTGGTCCACGTTGAACCCTTAGGTATCATCGACTCCCCCGGTGTGACCAGTGTAACCAGTTGGGTCTCTGTTACATTGAGGGCGGTAAAGATCCATTCATGCTAATTATAAACTCATACTACTAAGCTGCGCAGAATTTTAGGTCCGGCGAAGGTCAACAACACAGACCTGCTGCTGCTGCTGCTGATGATGATGATGATGGTGATGATGCTGATGCTGATGATGATGCTGATGCTGATGATGCTGATGCTGATGCTGATGCTGATGCTGATTGATACTGATGATGCTGATGCTGATGATACTGATGATGATGCTGATGATGATGCTGATGATGCTGCTGATGCTGATGATGCTGATGATGCTGATGATGCTAATGATGCTGATGATGCTGATGATGCTGATGATGCTGATGATGCTGCTGCTGATGATGATGCTGCTGATGATGATGATGCTGCTGCTGATGATGATGATGATGATGCTGCTGATGATGCTGCTGCTGATGCTGCTGCTGCTGCTGCTGCTGCTGCTGATGATGATGATGATGATGATGATGACGACAATGACGGTGATGCTACTGCTGCTGATGATGATGATGATGACATTATTCCTGGTACCAAACTAACTGGATTCCAAGTGTGCCCGCGGCCTGACAGAGTCAAGGGGGACTTAAGGTAAGGGAACAAATCTCACCTGAGTTGCCTTGGCGCCATGCTGCACGTTAAATGAAAGGAACCACCCATCAGGGCTCGTTCCTAGCGTCCATGTGTGGACATCAGAAGAACGGGGTTGTAGCCACAGTGCATATGTGAAGCTTCCACCTGAGCAGAGTGGGAGAGGCCCTCTTAGTGGCACTGATGGTGAAATCCTGGTAGGGGCACTGTTAGTGAGAGATGAAGAGGCACATCTAGAGGCACTGTTAGTGAAAAACTGTTAGAGGCACAGTTAGAGGCAGTGCTAGTGGAAATATAATTCTGCAGGTGGATGGAGAAGCTGACCAGTCCATCTGGCTAAAATACAACAAATTAGTGGTTCAAGAGTTGAGACCCAGACATCAACATCAACTCGGGCAGTGTCCGCAAGCCGCTAGCTCGCAGGTGGAGGAAATCTCGGGATTAGATGGTAACTGATGCTCAGAATCCGCTACAGGATCCGTAGCTCTTAACGTGTTTGTCTCCTTCCGTCAATTTCTACCCGCTGCCAACAACAGTCTCGACGGGAGAGGCCGAACTATTGCCGCTTAGCTCCTGGTAGGTTGCTCTGGAGACGGTAAACCATTCACGACCCAGAATACATCCGTATCATACATATCTTGACTTCAGGAGATAGGAACGGGCCGAAAATGGTGTCGAAGTACCAAAGTAACAAATGCATAGCTCGGCCTGTACTGACTGGGCTCAGCGTCACTGGTGATCGCGCGGCTAATCGAATTGAAAGTTTGCAAGGACTTGCGTGGTTACGACCAGTCGACCACAATCGTACCTTGGCCCTTGGGGCTTTGTAGCGCACGAGGGATTCCAGTAGCATTTACGCTGGTAAGCCACGACTGCTGGATTTCACAGAACAGCAGTAGCAGGACGGCACGCACGCATATGCGCATTCTCAGTTTCTCACAAGCAGCGAAAAGACAGAGCAACCTGGAGGAGCCCCATAATTGATCAGCTCAGCTTGAGCGGTCTAATATGCGGTCTAATAAGTAAGTCAGAGGGGGGCAGATATGGGCTGTGCCCAGATATGCTCAGCAACGTTAAAGAGCGACGACGGTGTGTAAATCGATGAAGTGACCATGAGAGAATATGAGAAAGGAAGCTGATCGAAATGATAAAAGTCAAATCGGATTTCTACGTCGTGGGCTTGTCAGACGCAGATACTGAAACAAATAAGGGAGACGAAAAAATTGGGAAGACAAAAAACGTGCTCGAGCAAAAAGAAAGACAGTCGGTATGAAGTGGCCGAGGGAGATTAACTTCCAGGGGGGGGGGGGGGGGGGGGGGGGGGGGCGGAGGGCTAGGGCACGGCCCGTCTCGAAAAACCCGAGCCATGATGAGGTCACCTACGCGCAGCGATCGCATCAATCTAAACGCGCGGAGAATTGTTGTTTTAACCCCTTACGCATAAAATCGATGCAATGCTCATATCGATCGCAAGTTTTCTCACGGAGCTTGTTGGGCCCTAGGGGGGGGGGGGGGGGGGGACCTAGAAACATACTTGAGCAAGTAGCTCCACTGCGCGCTTCGAGGAGCTCCATGGCGCGCAATTATCTAAACGCTTAATAATAAGTAATTCTGGTGGCTGCTAGCCGCTTGCCACTGCTAGGAGACGAAGACCCAGTACTTGGGGAAAGTACGAATCCCCTCTTGCGATGGAATTCGTAGTGATGCGCGGCCTAATTTCGCCGTCCTATCAAGTTTCCCGGACGAACTTTGACGGACAAATAGAGAGTACCAATATCTTATTAGGTGTAAGTAACATGGCATAATAAGATTGCAGTGTGCTGCCAGCACACCGCAACGTTGATGAAGCTGAAGAAGCTGGTTGTAGCGGGATTCCTCTCGCGCTTACACTCGACAGGTCTGTACATCAGATTCCTTCCTCCTGGCAATTTCTTTCTGTCTTCCCCTCCTCCTCCGTCTTACCAAGTAAATGCCGTATGCTTGGTATAAGATGAACCTGTAGTCGACTTGGCGTTATTTCCTTTTCGTTTCTTTTATCCGCTCCACACGTAGCACTGTCGGTGTTTTCTTTTCGAGACTGTCCGATTGGTTACTTTCTCTGCTGTGATGACGCCGCTGCTCTAGGCGCCGCTCATGCTGACGGGCTCGTCAATGCAGTACCGACAGGCCAGGCGAGGGAAGCTAGTTCCTCCCGTAAACGTGATGATGAAGGATCTGGTGTAGGATCTGATGGGGGACCTGCTCGAGCAGGAGAAACCCCAGTAGGAGCTGATCTCCCAACTCCCTCGTCAGATGTCTACCTATCTCGAGACACACCAGTTGGTATGGGCATGCACTAGTTGATGCATGCGTGTGGGCATGCATGGAGCTTGAGTGTGGGCGTGCAAGGAGTGGGCATGCATGGGGGCATGAGTATGCGCATGCATGGGGCCTGCTTAACTATCGGGCATTTGTTTGCGCATGCCGGGGCATGTAGAGGGCATGCGTGTGTTTGTCAGGTGTTTATGGGCATGCATGCAAGTTGCGTTTGGGCATGCATAGCATTTGGGATGGTCATGCATGTGTTGGGGCATGAGTTTCATGGCATGCACAGAAATATTAATGATAACGCCTGGTAAGTCGTGGTATTAAGGGAGCCCTGTCTTACATCGGTACGGAACGGGCTGCTACTTTACCTAGACAAAGTTACCACGGCGGTTGACAGCGACCGCGACTGCTTAAGTGTTGGCATGTATGACAGATGCAGAATGCATGTTGGCATGCCAGGGCACTTGCAAGTGGGCAGTATGAATATGTGAATTAGATGGAGTATGAGTATGGCAGTTGTGTGTGCATGCATGCCCCATCGCATGTATGTTGTTTGTATGCAAGAATGACAGATGGGGCATATGTTTGGTCATGCAAGGGACATGCATGTATGTATGTTATGTGTGGGCAAGATGGGGCATGCCAGGGGGCATGCGTGTGCATGCCTGTTATGTGTGTAGAACAGGTATGATAGATGGGGCATGCGTTTGGGCATGCAATAGGGCAAGTGTTGGGGAATGCAAGGGGGGAGTGCATGAGTATGTGGGCATGCATGACGTGGGGCCCACGTGTAGGCATGCATGAAAGATGGGGCATGCGTGCGGGCATGTAAGGGGGCAAGCGTGTGGGCATGCAAGTGCGCATGCATGACCATAGTGTGTGGGCATGTGTGGCAACTGGGGCGGGCATACATGAGGTTGTAGTGCTTTACTGCGAGTATCCACCTTGCTTTTTCTAACTCCTTGCTACTACTCGTTGCAGGTCCTCTATTCCAAGATTGTTGAGGTGCTAAGAAGGGACAGAAATTTGGAGCCCAGGCGCTATGTGTATCGTGATGTCAAGCGCAGCCATCACCAAGAGCACAAGCAAGGACGCAGTTTCCATGATGATCACCCACATGATCTGCAGCCTAGCTGTGAGGGAGAGCGCAGTCGTGGACGCAGCCGGTATGTGGAACCCAGCCAGTCGCCAGAACCTGCACGGGAACGCAAGCATGACTCTGAGAGTTAAGGGGTACCGGCCTAGCAGGGTGCCAACATGTTACACGAGAAACCTCCCACATCCCACGAAGACGTCAGCTTGGAGACAGCTTTTCCCGTGACGCTGAAGACAGGCGAGCTGGAATCAGTGACGGCATGCCCTGGAGATGAGAACACTCCCCTTGCCGTGATTCTAGATGTGACTGATGATATTCATGGGAATTAGTAAGGACATTTGTGCCCAGTAGTCATATCAAACTTGGATGAGGTTATGCATTTTGCTTTCACAAATTTGTGAACGGAACCTGAACAGAAGAAAACAAATGTTTTGGCACTTAACTAGGGTGCGATAAAAACTATTTATGGTGGTCTGCAAACTCCTTTGGATGTTTTACACTTAAGTTCTCTAGGGGCCATATTTTGAGTCTAGTATATTTCACACTGAGGGCATGATGTATGTGAATGAAGACCGCGGGAAAAAAGAAGAGTGCAATGCAGTATGTTAGGGTGTTTCGGCACCAATATTTTATTTCTGGCTCCTCATAGCAGCTTCCTCCTTCGGCTGAATAACCAGCCAGAGGTGGTACCCGTACCTAGAAGTTGCTATGAGGAGTCAGTATCTGCCTAGTAGCTGCTGCTCTCTAGAAGCTGTTGCAGTCTAGCTACTGCCTAGACCTGCCTGCACCTGTTGCTCCCTTTAGCTGATGATGCTTTCTTCTAGACCTGCTGCCTACACCTGCTGCTGCCTAGAGTTGCTAATGCTTCCTAAACCTACCTACACCTGGTCCTGACCAGAGTTGATGCTGCCTACACCTGTTGCTGCTTCCTAAAAGCTCATAGCAGCTGTGGCCGCATATTCAACCAAATGGGGACGTATAGTTTAAGAAGCTGCGTATTTCGTCACATACAAAGATATTGGAAAGTCCGGTTCGTCACAGTCTAACTATTACATGTAATGTAATGTAATGTAATGTAATGTAAGTCTCACTATGTAACGAGAACCCTCTTTCTCCAACTGTGTTTCTGTCCTGTCTCGGCATTGATGTGTTGAGTGTATGTTACCCCCCCCCCCCCCCCCTCTCTCTCTCTCTCTCTCTCTGATTGGAGGCAGGCTGTGCTGCTGTACTGTCTCGGCAGTCGCGCTATGTAATGAGAACCTTCTTTCTCTAACTGTCTTGCTGTCCTGTCTCGGCATTGATTTGTTACGTTTATGTAACAAAACCACTCTCTCTCTCTCTCTCTCTCTCTCCCTCTCTCGCCTCTCCTCCTCTCTCTCCTCTCTCTCCTCTCTCCCTCTCCTCTCCTCGCTCTCTCGTCTCTCTCCTCTCTCTCTCTCTCTCTCTCTCTATCTCTCTCCTCTCTCTCTCTCCTTCTCTCCTCTCTCATCTCTCTCTCTCCTCTCTCTCTCTCTCTCTCTCTCTCTCTGCTGTCCTGGTCCTGTCTCAACATTGACCTTCTGAGTAAATATAACGAACCCTCTCCTTGTCTCTACCTATCTGATGGAAGGCAGGCTGTGCTTCTATCCTGCTTCGCCAACGATTTGCCGAATCTATATAACGAACCCTCTTTCTATATATATGCATGCGCTGCTGTCGTGTCTTGGTCATGATTTGCCGAGTCTATGTAACGAACGCTCTTTCTCTAACTGTGCTGCTGTCCCGTCTCGGCCTTGATCTGCTGATTTTATGTGACGAACCATGATTAAAAACTTGTGTGCCTCAAAAACTCTCATGCTTCCTATTAAAACAAATGACGAGTGCAATTCAGAACTACAAAGTGTCATCATCACTGTTTTTATTTGTTGCTCCGTCTTCCTTCAAATACACAGATATTAGATGCGCACACGCAAATCTGGTAGGCCGGTTTCATGTTACATCGATTTACATGTACCAAAAGAAAAAAGTACCCACAAAGAAAAATCGAATCGATGTGAAAATTCGTATTCTTCTTCTTGCAACTGCCCTGCAGCAGCAGCATTCGAAAAATACATCCACCTTAGTATACACATGGGTAGCATATGAGGGGTTTTACACTGCAGCTAATTAAAACTAACTATTGTTGATCTAGAAGCCATGTCCAGAGTGTCTTTGGGGGGCTATGCGTAGCAGTTTCCAGCCAGCTCCATTCGCTAGCAGGTCAGTCGAGAACCAAAGAGTACAGATGCATTGGAATGCCAGTCAGTGTTGAAACTATTCAGACAATGCATTACATTTGCTCCCATTCAAATAATAAATAAATCTTGGCCACTTCTGGGCATAAGGGTTATGGCAAAAGTCCCCCCACCCACCCACCCACCCAACCACCCACCCACAAACACCCAGTCCTACATGCAACATGTTGATGAAGTCAGAAGTGGATGGGAGTGGGTGGTATGGATTCCCTACAAATTCAGAACCACAGTGCAGCTTCTCTCATCCAATTCTGACAATTTTCGTTTTGGGGAAAGGCTAGGCTTTATGCCATGAAGGTAGGGGCGGAAGCCCGACCAGTCCTACATGCAACCAAATCGATGAAGTCAGAAGTGGATGGGAGTGGGTGGAATAGATTCCCTGCATATTCAGAACCACAGTGCAGCTTCTCTCATCCAATTCTGTCAATTTTCATTTTGGGGTAAGGCTAGGCTCTATGCCATGAAGGTGGGGGCGGAAGCCTGATCAGTCCTACATGCAACCAAATTGATTAAGTCAGAAGTGGATGAGAGTGGGTGGTATGGATTCCCTACACATTCAGAACCACAGTGCAGCTTCTCTCATCCAATTCTGGCAATTTTCATTTTATGGGGATAGGCTAGGCTCTATGCCATGGAGGAGGGGGCGGAAGCCCGACCAGTCATACATGCAACAAGTTGATGAAGTAAGAAGTGGATGGGAGTGGGTGGTATGGATTCCCTACACATTCAGAGCCACAGTGCAGCTTCTCTCATCCAATTCTGACAATTTTCATTTTGGGGAAAGGCTAGGCTCTATGCCATGAAGATAGGGGCGGAAGCCCGACCAGTCCTACATGCAACCAAATTGATTAAGTCAGAAGTGGATGGGAGTGGGTGGAATAGATTCCCTGCATATTCAGAACCACAGTGCAGCTTCTCTCATCCAATTCTGTCAATTTTCATTTTGGGGAAAGGCTAGGCTCTATGCCATGAAGGTGGGGGCGGAAGCCTAATCAGTCCTACATGCAACCAAATTGATTAAGTCAGAAGTGGATGGGAGTGGGTGGTATGGATTCCCTACACATTCAGAACCACAGTGCAGCTTCTCTCATCCAATTCTGGCAATTTTCATTTTATGGGGATAGGCTAGGCTCTATGCCATGAAGGTGGGGGCGGAAGCCCGACCAGTCCTACATGCAACCAAATTGATTAAGTCAGAAGTGGACGGGAGTGCGTGGAATAGATTCCCTGCATATTCAGAACCACAGTGCAGCTTCTCTCATCCAATTCTGTCAATTTTCATTTTGGGGAAAGGCTAGGCTCTATGCCATGAAGGAGGGGGCGGAAGCCCGACCAGTCATTCATGCAACAAGTTGATGAAGTAAGAAGTGGATGGGAGTGGGTGGTATGGATTCCCTACACATTCAGAACCACAGTGCAGCTTCTCTCATCCAATTCTGACAATTTTCATTTTGGGGAAAGGCTAGGCTCTATGCCATGAAGGTTGGGGCGGAAGCCTGACCAGTCCTACATGCAACCAAATTGATGAAGTAAGAAGTGGACGGGAGTGGGTGGAATAGATTCCCTGCATATTCAGAACCACAGTGCAGCTTCTCTCATCCAATTCTGTCAATTTTCATTTTGGGGAAAGGCTAGGCTCTATGCCATGAAGGAGGGGGCGGAAGCCTGATCAGTCCTACATGCAACCAAATTGATTAAGTCAGAAGTGGATGGGAGTGGGTGGTATGGATTCCCTACACATTCAGAACCACAGTGCAGCTTCTCTCATCCAATTCTGGCAATTTCATTTTATGGGGATAGGCTAGGCTCTATGCCATGAAGGAGGGGGCGGAAGCCCGACCAGTCCTACATGCAACCAAATTGATGAAGTAAGAAGTGGACGGGAGTGGGTGGAATAGATTCCCTGCATATTCAGAACCACAGTGCAGCTTCTCTCATCCAATTCTGTCAATTTTCATTTTGGGGAAAGGCTAGGCTCTATGCCATGAAGGTAGGGGCGGAAGCCCGACCAGTCCTACATGCAACAAGTTGATGAAGAAAGAAGTGGATGGGAGTGGGTGGTATGGATTCCCTACACATTCAGAACCACAGTGCAGCTTCTCTCATCCAATTCTGACAATATTCATTTTGGGGAAAGGCTAGGCTCTATGCCATGAAGGAGGGGGCGGAAGCCCGACCAGTCCTACATGCAACCAAATCCGTGAAGTCAGAAGAGGACAGGAGTGGGTGGAATAGATTCTCTGCATATTCAGAAACACAGTGCAGCTTCTCTCATCGATTTCTGACAATTTTCATTTTGGGGAAAGGCTAGGCTCTATGCCATGAAGGTAGGGGCGGGAGCCAGACCATTCCTACATGCAACCAAATCCGTGAAGTCAGAAGTGGACAGGAGTGGGTGGAATAGATTCCCTGCATATTCAGAACCACAGTGCAGCTTCTCTCATCCAATTCTGACAATTTTCATTTCGGGGATAGGCTGTGCTTTATGCCATGAAGGAGGGGGCGGAAGCCCGACCAGTCCTACATGCAACCAAATTGATGAAGTAAGAAGTGGACGGGAGTGGGTGGAATAGATTCCCTGCATATTCAGAACCACAGTGCAGCTTCTCTCATCGATTTCTGACAATTTTCATTTTGGGGAAAGGCTAGGCTCTATGCCACGAAGGTGGGGGCGGAAGCCTGACCAGTCCTACATGCAACCAAATTGATGAAGTAAGAAGTGGATGGGAGTGGGTGGTATGGATTCCCTACACATTCAGAACCACAGTGCAGCTTCTCTTATCCAATTCTGTCAATTTTCATTTGGGGCTCTCCAACTCATCCTTCAGGCCCCTTGGAGTGCCTTTCCCCTCCCTATTCCCCACCCCAGTCCCCCAACACATTACCCGTGCAACTACCAAAACACCCCTATGTAGGTCAGCAGCTGTACACTGATGGCAGCCAGATCCCCCAGCCCGAGGGCCCGGCCCTCCTTGGGCCTGCTGTATACTCTCCATTGTCTGGCCAAAGCTTTACAATCAACCCAGCCCCATCTGTCATGCATGCCCCATCTGCCATGCATGCCCCATCTGTCATGCATGCCCCATCTGCCATGCATGCCCCATCTGTCATGCATGCCCCATCTGCCATGCATGCCCCATCTGCCATGCGTTGCATGCCACATCTACCATGCATGCCCCATCTGTCAGGCATGCCCCATTTGCCATGCATGCCCCATCTGTCATCCGTGCCCCATCTGCCATGCGTTGCATGCCCCATCTACCATGCATGCCCCATCTACCATGCATGCCCCATCTACCATGCATGCCCCTTCTGTCATGCAAGCCCCATCTGCAATGCATGCCCCATCTGTCATGCCATGTCATGTCGTGGGGCACACATACACACACACACACACACACACACCAAAACAGCACTGTGCATGCCCTCCTCGACCAACATATCCGCCGACAAGAATAAGACAGCCTTACCTTATAGGCCAGCTTCCTCCATAATCGCCTCTGCTACTCCACTTGTTTTCGCCTTGAAGTGGACCCGACCATTGGTACCTGCATCCTTCACATCAACAATGTACTTGGCCATGAATGGGGGGTTTCACCATCATCATCCATTGCGGCGTTATGCAAAGCAGTCGCTGCGTCGGGCGTGACTTCAAGTTGCAGAAAAGGTAAAAGCAGGAAGGAATCTGAGTTTCAGACCGGTCGAGTGCACGCGCGAGAGGAATCCCGCTACAACCATCCTCTTCAGCTTCATCAACGTCGCGGTGTGCTGGCAGCAGACGTCACCTGACGTGTTGCGATAATAGTAGTAAGTAGTATTAGTAAGTACACTCTATTCGTCCGGCAAAGTTTCGTCCGGGAAACTTGATAGGACGAATTTCGCGATAACCATAGCTACCCCCGAGGGGGGGGCAAGGAAAAATATTTCGTACCGCACGTTCGATATGGATAGAGAACCGCGAGCAATAGTCGATACAAAAAAAATCATGTCGATACTCCCACGGGCGGCCGAGATACGAGGGGGGGTGGGGGGTGGGGGGTGGGGGTGAGGTGGGGGGGGGGGTCCGACCGTTTTCCCAATTTTATTTGTACCTCGTGCAACTTTCTTGCCAGTGCGAATTTTTGAGCGTGACGTACACCATTGAGAAGGTCTCGACGAGAGGAGTACAAATATGAAGTCGTTAGTTAGTGACACCAAGGGTGTAATTGGTGAATCTCCTGGAAGGTACATCCAGGCTGGACGCCAGGCTGGACGTCACCCAGACCTTCGCGTCCAGCTTGGAACGAGCGGCAGTTGGGCGGAAAAAGGCGCGCGCGCAACGCGTTCTGAATTCCGGCCCCCTACCGTACGAAGTTCCTAAAGCAGTCGAGCCTGGGGTCGAGCACTCGAGCCCCCCACCCCACCCCACCCCCCCACACCCTCCCCCCCCTCCCCCCCACCCCCCCACCCCAAAACACACACACCACCCGAGCCGACCATCAGGCTCCAGAATACAAGTTGAGTAGATCAAGCCATGATAATGATGATGATGAAGATAAAAAGACAGATAAAAAACGCCTTCAGTCGATTTCGTGATCTTCTCCTAGGGCGCGGACGACTGCTGAGCGCCCAAGAAAGTTGTAAAAATACTAAAATCTAAATAACTTTGTCCAAACTTGATATTTATAAATTTTGGTTGTATGGTTGGAAAGGCCTTGCCGATATGATGCTCATGGACCCCCCTTTCACTATGTAATACTGTCTGGGTGTCTAGATATGAGGTCTCAAAGAGGGGGAGGGGGGGGGGGGGGGGGGGGGGGGGGGGGGGGGGTCCCCGGGGGTCAAAATAACAACTTCCGAACGTGCGGTCAGCCAACTTTATTCCCGCCCCCCCCTCGGCTACCCCCCCCCCCCCCCCCTAGTTAGGGGGGAGAGAGAGAGAGAGAGAGAGACATAGAACTATATGATTTTGTTGAGTTCCTTATAACATATGTAACACGTTCCTTTTCATTTGCAATTTTGGGGGCACATTTCAACATAATCTCAGCTTGCGACTATGCCGAACCCATTGTAAACATGAAAGGCAAGAAGGAAAAAGAAATAAGAAGACGGTATGAAAAGAAATGAGTGAAAAACGAAAACACGGAAAAGGTAATTGTAAAAAACAACAAAAAGTTCAAGACAAACATCTAGGCCAAAAGCAAAATCGGACCAAATACCCCCCCCCCCCCCCCCCCCCCCCCCTGATTTTGCTTTTCGTCGATTTGGCTTTCGCTTTTGGTCCGACCAAATCCGATTTTGGTCAGACCAAATTTGATTTTGTAGAGTAAACACGTCGATTTTGGGGAAGGGCAAAATCGGACAAAAATCGGACCAATATCGGACCAAACCAAACGCAGTGTAAACCACCCCTTACGGGTCATGGTTATGTGGTTCGTTGAGTTCGTTCGGCTTCCGAACTGAGAGATTTATCGGCTACGCTAGCTCCAGTTCAGTTCGTCAATTTTCGCAGATTCGAATTTTCTAGAGCAGCAAGCAAGAAGGCATCAGCCGAGCAGATGTTGATGATCAGCTGCCAGATCTCACCCAGCGATCTTGATCGACGGGTCTCTGCGGAGCGCTGCAGAGCCTCGAAGTCGCTTGCTTCACAGCACGGTTCGTGCTGGGGAGCAAGGCCCGAAAATAGCTCGTCTGTCACCCAAAATCCAAAAATCACAAGGCCATCCAACATTACACGACGAACCTGACCGTACGCAAACTGCGAGCGCAAATGCAAATGTAAACAGTTTATCAGCATGTATAGCGGTGCTCTCACGCGTTTTATGACTTGGTGACTACTTATGTACTCCCTTAGAACTATCGGCTCTCCTGAGCCAGCTTCCCGTGGGACTGAGTCATCTTGAGATGACTCAGTGGCAGCTTCCTGTCACCTACGTCTCCGGTCTGATCTGTACCCTGTTAGGTTCCTGTCTACCGCCTCCTTTCACCACAGGTGCCCCTTTATGGGTCTCCTGTGTCTGTAACGTTATCCTTGTCTCCGTGTATAGATTGGTGCGTCTGTTCCGCTGCTTTAATCTACTGTCCACTCTACCGGAGTGATTTCAAGCTGATAGGTTACTGGGCTCCTCATCACTACCACTGCTTTGATAATGCAACTTCCGCGAGGGCCTCCTGCCGGCTTTGTGAAACTTACCAAACTTAATGGTGTTTCATGGGCTCGTGGGATCCGCAGTGTCATTGTGAGCAATGGATGCGACCGAATCCTCCCAACGGGGGTGAAGGTTCCTCTGGATTGGCTAGACGACTGTGCGCCAGCGGCCTCTGCTGCCGGAGAGGAGGATCCTTCCGCCATCAAGGAAGTAACCCCCCCCGATCAATCCTCCAACTTTACGGTTCCTTCTCTCAATGTTCGACGCCTGTCCTCTGATGTTGAGGATGTCCTGATGAAGCTGTGTTGTGTACAGACACAGATCATCCGTTGTGCATCAGACCCGCAGCCTCATTGCGTCCCCTTCAATTATGATGAAGACTACTCTACTACTACTAATGATGAGGAGGACTTGAAGAGTGCTACGAGTGCTGACTTCGGTGGCGTGACCCCATCTGCTGCTGCCACTCGTGTCTTTGAGACTTCCGCTGTTTCGCCGGTGTATGAGCCTCCTGATCAGCAGATGCCTAATCGAGAGCTTTCGCCTGTGTATCAGCCTCAGCCTTCGTCGGCGCCTCCCTTTGAGCCTGTTCCCCCGGCTTACCCGGAGGTGGCTAAGCCCACTTTCTTGAAGGGCTTTGCTTCTTTTTCCTCTGCATCTGCCCCCATGGAGCGTGGCCTCCCTGGCTACCACACTCGCTCTCGCGAGGCTGCTGTTTCCTCTGCACGCACCTCTGCTGCTGGTGCCTCCCTGGAACCCCCTCCGCCTCCGCCGGTGGAGCTGCCTCCTGCCCCTGGCCCTCCTCCTATGCTATATACGCGGTCATGCGAATCTTGGGAGCATCTGCTCACTGGTGGATCTCCTCCGACTTTGAACTTGCGGGACTACCGCCTGATCAACCAGGATCGACGGGATGGTGAGTCCTTGAACCGCTCTTTGTACGGTCGGATGGATATGCAGGCTACAATGGCAAATGTTAGTGTGAAGCTGAGGCATCGCCGAGTGATGGTTTTCTCTGAGCTTGGTACGAGATGTCGTTCTTTTCTTGGTCCAGTCACTTCTGGGATTCTGTATCCCCCAGATCATGGTGTTTCCTTTGGTGGTACGAGGCGTAGTGATCACGAGAAGCTTGGTTATCAGTTTGTGCGAGTGCCTGTCCCTCGGTGTCCTGTTAGCCCAGATTTCGAGCTGCTTATGAGTGTTGCGAGGTCCATTCCTGTGATTAGGAACATAGACGACTAGCGCGCTCTTGACGCTGGTCTTGCTGCGGAGTATTTCATGGACATTCGTAGGTCCTTGGCTCCTGTCCCTTCTGCGATTGGAGCTGGGTCTAATACCCTCATTCATGGTGAGTCTCGGTTTGATCCTGCACTGTTGGGGTTCAGTGCACTGCCTCTCGAACGTCAGGAGTTCATGTGTTTAACTATGATGCTCGCGAACATGGAGGACGATATGGTCAAGGTATACCAGGACTTTGCCACCCCTCGGGATATCCTTTTGGATATCCGGAAGACGCAGTCTGATGCCCTTGCCTCTAGAGTCCCTCTCATGCGTATCGAACTTCATAATGCGCACATGGGCCCTTCTGACCGTGTCGATGATTTCTTTCGCATGGTTCGCAGTCTGTGCACTGACCTCCGCAGTGCTGGACATCCTGTCACTCAGCGCCACGCCATGGAAACCATTGTGAATGGGATCCGTTTGATCCGATTTGAATCGCTGCGGATCCAGTACGGTATGATGTTGGCTAACAGACAGACTGTAGATTACTGGTCTTGTCTGGAGGCATATCGGTCTCTCGACATTTTGAACATTGCTCTCCCCAGGTCCGACTCCAGGCATCCTGGTTGGTCCCGGGACGCTCCCCAGGTTCCTGCCAATGCTGCGTTTCAGCGTGGGCAGGGATCTGGTTCTCAGGGTTCTGGTTCCAACAAGCGACGTCTGGATTGCACTTGGGGCCCATGCCTCAGCAAGACGACCCACTCGGAGGATCGCTGTTTCACGAAGCATCCGCACCTGCGTAAGACCAAGCCTGGTGCACCGGTTACCAATCCGGTGCCCATGGCCTTGGCCCTTCCAGGTGTGCTTACTCCGCGGCAGCTGGCCTCCTTGCAGGCTCAGATTGATGGGTATGCTTTGGACAAGAAATAGGAGGTACGCTCTGTCCTTTTCTCTTGCACTGCGAAATTTTCAAATGTCTGCAGCCCGAGCCTGTCTGAGGGTGTCTGGCATGTTGATTCTGGAGCTGGGATGTCAATCACAGGTGATGTGTCTTTGTTCACTGTGTTTCATGCTTCTGAGACTGGGCCAGCAGTTAAATTTGGTGATGGTGTGGTTCAACGGTCTGTGGGTCAGGGTTCTATTGTGTTATGTAGTGATTGGTTACCAACACCAATCACTTTAACCAATGTTCTCTACATCCCACACTGTCCGGTGAACCTCATGTCAGTAAATGCTGTTGCCCATGCTCACAACTGCAAGATTTCTTTTGATAGTCTTAGTTGTACTGCCACACAGGGCTCTTCTGTTCTGTGGTCTTTCCCTGCCTCCAGTGATGGTGTGTACAAGTTTGCATGTAGGCCTTGTCACACCCCTCGTGGCCGTTTGTATGGTGCTGAAAATTATCCAGCTTTTGCTCTTGATGTTGATGAGGATGGTGGAGTTGTGATCCCTACCACTCCTGAATGGTTGTGGCATAGGCGGCTGGGTCACCCTGGCTATGATGCCATGCACAACCTTGTAAGGAAGGGTTTGGTTCAGAACTTACCCCTCACTCTCCAACAGGTGCAAAGACTGTCTAAGATCCCATGTGATGCTTGTCAGAAGGCAAAGGGAAAACGTATCCCTTTTCCTAAAGAAAGCAAAACTAGGATCCGTGCCCCATTACAACGCCTTCACTTGGACATCATGGGGCCATTTAATATTAGGGGCTTGCGTGGGGATTTTTATGTTCTGTGTCTCACTGACCAATACTCTGGCTATGCTGAGGTCTTGTGCTTGAGAACCAGGGATGAAGCTCCCTTAGCAGTTCAAACTACCATCCTCAGATGGATGACTCAGCTGCATGGATTTGTTTTCAAGTGTCTTAGGTCTGACAGGGCTAAGGAATTTATAGTGAAGTGGTTCGAGGATTGGTTAGAATCGGTTGGTGCTGTGCATGAATTGTCCATGGCTTACACTGCTCAGCAGAATGCGACTGTGGAACGGTACAATGGGGTCCTTCAGAACGTAGCTAGGAGCATTCACTTGGAGTCTAAGCTCACTAAGTCCTTCTGGCCCTATGCCTTCCTCGCCGCTTGTTACCTACGCAACCGGCTGCCTAATCAGGGTGACAAGACTCCTTATGAGTTGTTCTTTGGGGTTCTACCTGATGTATCGTTATTGCGCGTGTTCGGGTGCCCATGCTATGTTACCTTAGTGAATGGGAAGAAGCGCAATAAGCTTGACGAAAGGGCGTTATCTGGTAGACTGGTTGGGTATTCTCTGGTGAGTAAGGGTTATTTTGTTTGGGTTCCGAAGTTGCGCCAGGTGGTAGAGAGTCGTGATGTGCTCTTCTATGAACAGTTTAGCTATAACTGTATCCCTGGGCTTTTTCCCTATGATGGATCTCAGTATTTTTCTCGCACCCCTGCCGCTATCATCGGTAAAGGGCTTGATACTACTGACAATGTCCTGGGCCCTTTACCAACCCCGATTGTTGACCGCTTTACTGGTCATGGGATGACGATGCGTCCCAGGCCAGGTAATGATGGTGCTGTATCGCGTGCGGCGGCATTGGGCCAGGGGGAGTCTGATGTTCCTTCAAGCTCTAATTTATTCGAATCTCAGGGGGTCGCCGGGCCTTCCTCTGCGCCACGTTTCGTCGGTGAAGTCGTAGGATTAGGACAGCCTCGGGTCACAGTGGAACCTAGTACAGGTCCACTGCCCACTAGTCGCCACCCCCCGTCCACCTATTCGGGTAGCTCGCGGGAGTTGTTGATCACTTCACCCCCTGCTATACCTGGTGGTTTATACCGGACCAGGCATTGCGACGATGTGGCCGTCACAGATGATGTGAGTGATGACCTCGAACACTGGTCCGGGTCAGATACTGCGTATGGCTGGGGTGTTCCAGTGTACCCAGGCTTCGACGATTTAGAGGCAAAGGAGGCCGGCCTTGTTCAACCACGCATGAGTGCTGCGCTGGGGGCTTTATTACCGGTTACTGCTGATACTGCTGATATCCCCGCTGCCCATGTACAAGTACACTGCTTGTACGTGGGGGCTTTTATTTCTACCTCTACTGAACTCTCTTATAAAGCTGCAATGTTACCTACCAACCCTGACAGAGATCTCTGGCTGCAGGCTATGAAGGATGAGATGGCCTCCCTCCATGCTCATGGCACTTGGGTCCTCACTCCACAGCCTCCTAGGCAGAGGATTCTATCTGGCAGATGGTTATTTGTCAAGAAACATGGGGCTGATGGTTCTTTGCGTTTTAAAGCTCGTTTTGTAGTTCGTGGTTTTCTGCAACGTCCTGGGCTGGACTACCATGATGTATATGCCCCCGTCTCCTCTAAAGCAGGTCTTCGTGTGCTCCTTGCTGCCATCACTCATAGGAAGATGTTTGTGAGGCAGCTGGACATCAAGACTGCATTCTTGAATGCCAAGCTGGAACCTGGTCTAGACCTGTTCTGTTACCAGCCTGAGGGCTTTCATGAACTTGGTCCTGACAATGTTCCCCTTGTGTGTAAGCTGATTAAATCTCTTTATGGTTTGAAGCAGGCACCCAAGGCTTGGAGCAAAGATGTAAAGCAGGTTTTGGTTGCCCACGGTTTTACCATGTGCAAAGCTGAACCTGCTCTGTATTTCAGGAGGGATTCTACTGGTGGGTGGAGCTATGTCCTGACCTTTGTGGATGACTTTATCTGTGCTTTTAGTGAGCTGCATAGGTATGCCTTGCTGATCAAGGCTATGGAAGCAGCTGGGTGGGAAGTCAAGGAAATGGGTGTACCTGTCCAGTTCCTTTCATTGGACATGACTTGTACACTTGATTCTGACGGCAGGTGTGTTAAGATCGACCTCTCCCAGCACTCCTACATTGTTGAGCTGGTGGAGCAGTTTGGTCTCACTGCTGCTACCAAGCCCAAGTTTTCAGTTCCCATGTCCAAGTGCACTGTCACTGATCCTCCTGGAGAACCTCTGGCCTCTAATAGCCAGTACCTCTCTCTTGTGGGGGCTTTGCTGTACCTGGCTACCTGCACAAGGCCTGATATTTCTTTTGCTGTTAGCTACCTGTCCAGGTTTTCTGCTCAACCCACTGCCCCCCTGTGGGCTGCAGCCAAGCGCTTGCTTTTGTATTTGAGAGAACATTCCCATCTGGGCCTCACTTACACTCACAGCCCTGGTTTCTCTTTTACTGTCTTTAGTGACTCATCCTTTGCTGATGATGGGTCTGACAGGAGATCTCAGACTGGCTATGCTGTGCTTGCTGGAGGCTGCCTTGTGAACTGGATGAGCAAAAGGCAACCCACTGTTGCTGTTAGCTCCAGTGAGGCTGAGTATCAGGCCCTGTCTCAGACTGCCAGGGAGGTGCAATGGTTGAAAAAGTTGAGAATTGATCTAGGGCTGCCTTGTGACCTGGTCACCATTCAGGGTGACAACTTGGGGTCCTTGAGCTGGGCCAATGAATGTCAGCTGCTCCCTCGCAACAAGCACATTGATGTCATCCATCACTATATCCAGGAGCTGGTGGAGGATGGCCAGGTGGATGTTGCCTATGTTAACACTAAGGACAACTGTGCTGACCCCTTCACCAAGCCCCTTGATCCTATGGTGTTCTGGCGTTTCATTCGCATGTTTGGAATGACTGCTTCTCCTTCAACCATTTTTTTTGGTTACATGTATTCTAGAATTTTGGTTACATGTATTCTGGAATTTTTGGTTACATTTTAGGGTTTCTTTGGTTACATTTAGAGTTTCTTTAAGTTATCATTGATTGGCATTAGGTTCCTATTCCCGGATCAGGTTTTCTATACCGTTGTTACCCGACTTTGATATTTAGTTGTCCTCTTATATCCACTTGGCAAATTTTGGTTCTTTGCCTTGCTTCATACCTTCCCTTACACCCTTCGGGTTTCATTTGAAGTTTCTCTCGATTTTTTTTCCGGAGTTCTTTGATTTTTTTTTTTTTTTGTTACATATAGTTCTATGTCACCAGTGCCATAGGTGGAGTAGTACTATTGTATGTCACCTGTGTCATAGGTGGAGTATCAGCATGTATAGCGGTGCTCTCACGCGTTTTATGACTTGGTGACTACTTATGTACTCCCTTAGAACTATCGGCTCTCCTGAGCCAGCTTCCCGTGGGACTGAGTCATCTTGAGATGACTCAGTGGCAGCTTCCTGTCACCTACGTCTCCGGTCTGATCTGTACCCTGTTAGGTTCCTGTCTACCGCCTCCTTTCACCACAGGTGCCCCTTTATGGGTCTCCTGTGTCTGTAACGTTATCCTTGTCTCCGTGTATAGATTGGTGCGTCTGTTCCGCTGCTTTAATCTACTGTCCACTCTACCGGAGTGATTTCAAGCTGATACAGTCAAACAGAAACTGGTTAAGTTTGCGTTCGTTGAGGGTCCGGGCATACGTGGCGCTAACTATTTGGTTATCTCGCCAACTTAACTGGCCGAGATAACCGGCTCGTGTAAACGCCCTCTAAGGCCTATCTGAAGCATGGTGGGCCATTTCAGGACCTGTTTCGGCGACTTCATAGGCCAGGAACCGAAATTGTACCACAACTGCCAACCTTGGACCTTGGTGCGAGCCCACGTGGCTATAATAAAGCATATATGTTCGTCCTTTTGACTGTACTGCCTCTGCCTGTCGTATCTCAAAATTGCATGCCCGATCGGCCAATTTTTGACATCTTTTTGAGGGGCACTTAATGGAGGTATCCAAGCCTTCCAAAAAGAGTCCCGGCCCAAACCTTATAGCTAGATCTTGTTAATTATCAGCATGAATTGCGGTGCTCTCAATCGTTTTATGACTTGGTGACTACTTATGTACTTTCTTAGAACTATCGGTCCTGACAGTACTGTGCCAGCTTCCCGTAGACTGTGTCATCCTTCATGACACAGTGACAGCTTCCTGTAGGCTGCGTTACCGGTTCTCCTGACATCTGCTGTATAGCCTGTACCCTTGTTAGGTTCCAGGCTGCCGCCCCTTTCACCGCTGGTGCCCCTTGATGGGTCTCCAGTGCTTGTAACGTTATTCTCGTCTCCGTGTATAGATTGGCGCGTCTGACCGCTGCAAGCATCTCTGTCCACTCTCTGAAGTGTATTTAAGCTGATAGGTAATAGGTTCCTTCATCTCTTCAGACCCCCTATCCCCACTCCTATTCGGTATGTTCATTGATAGAATTGAATCGTTCCTCCAATCCAAGCTCCCAAATGTAGGGGCTGAGCTTAGGGGAAAGATTCTGTAATTGTTACTTTATGCTGATGACCTAGCTATAATGGCAGAATCCCCGGCAGATATGTAAGCGATGCTTAACTACCTAAGAGATTTCTGCGAGGCTACTAAGATGGCTGTGAATATAAAGAAAACTGAGATTGTCGTTTTCAACAAGCAATTCTGTGATGAGGCCCGTATGGATCCTGATTACAAATTTGTCTATGATGGAGCACAGCTTTCTACAAAGTTATCTTTTATCTACCTGGGATCCCTCTTTGTGGATGGTGACTCAAGCAATCGTGCAAAAGCTGCTTTTTCTAGGATGCTCGCTAAGGCCCAAAAGGCTCACCACATGCTCCGTAGGCGATGCCATACTATGGAGATATACAATATTGATATTCTCACCCACCTGTTTGATTCTCTTGTACAACCTATCCTGAATTTTGGCTGTGAGGTGTGGGCTCCTTCTATTCTGAACAACACACTTATCTCAAATGACCATGCTTGTGAGAAATGGCATGAGGTATACTTAAACAAATGTTGGGTGCGTGTTTGCCAATCTACTACATCTAATATTATCATGGAAGAGCTGGGTAGAACCCCGTTGTGTTTTGCTTGGCTTAAACAAGCTTTGCGCTTCTGGAACAAGACCATAGATAAAGAACCCGAGGATCTCATTAGAATGGCTCTTGAGGAATATTTTGATTCCAACACTGGCTTGGTTTATGACTTACGTTGTGCTCTCCACAAGCTAGGATCCAGTGAAAACCTCAACATTTTGGAGGCTGTCGATGTCGAAGGTATTATGTCTGAAGTTTTTGAGTCATGGAGGTTTAAGTACCCAAGTGACACCAATGCAGTCAGAGACATCCCTGATGAGAGAAGGGTTGACTTTAAACGCCTCCGGTACCAGAAATGGTTCGCAGCCAACAGCAATGATGAGAATGGCTTGATTCCCTTTACATCTGCCTTACATAAGCAGGATCAGATTCGTTCTATAGCACAGTTTAGAATGGGTTCCCATTGGCTGAACACAGAAAGAATGAGGGTGGTGGATAGAGCACACATCCCTCGTTCAATGAGACACTGTCAAATGTGTGGGTTCCAAAAACCTGAGGATGAAATGCATATGTTTGAGTGCCCTTTTTATAATGATATTCGCCTCCGCTACCAGGAGCTGTTTACAGATATTTATAGGCATGTCCATGAGGATACCGACTTAACCGTATGGAATGTGGAATTCTGCGATTCCACATTCAGAACCTTTATGAATGGAAATGGCACTAAGACTTTTTGGAGCAACCTAGCCGACTATCTTTCTACTTGTAGAAGAGCACGACAGGAAGCCCTGGACTGCTTAGTGGCACCGTAATTTAGTATCCCTTTTTTTTCTTTTCTTCTTGTGATTTCTCATTTGTTAGCTTCTTACCTCCGCCACTGTAAGTGGTTGAGATCTGGGTCCGGCTCTAGGGGGTTTAATACCTACGCCACCAAAACGGTGGTTGGGAGCTTGGTTTGTTTGCCCTCGACACACCCCTGATGTAATAGGGTTTTTGCTTTGTGGGTGCTTTTTCTTTTTGTTTAAAGCACAGAGTCTCATACACTCTCGCGGTGTCAAGTAGAATTTAACATGTAATGTAATGTAATGTAATGTAATGTAATGTAATGTAATTTAATGTAATGCAATGTAATGTAATGTAATGTAATGTAATGTAATGTAATGTAATGTAATGTAATCTCTACCACTGCTTTATTCAATGCAACTTCCGCGAGGGCCTCCCGCCGGCTTTGAGAAACTCACTGATCACAATGGTGCGTGTTTCTTGGTCGCGCGGGATCCGCAATGTCGTCATTAGCAATGGCTGCGACCATGTCCTTCCTCCGGAGGTCAAGGTTCCTCATGATTGGCTTGATGTGCGCGCGCCAGCGGCCTCTGCTGCCGGAGAGGAGTCTCCTTCCGCCATCGTGGAAGCCACCCCCCCAGTCATACCTCCAACTTTACAGTTCCTTCTCCTACTGTCCGATGCCTCTCTCCTGAGGTTGAGGACGTTCTGATGGGTCTATGTTGTGTTCATACACAGATCATTCAGTATTCTTCGGGTGTCAAGCCTCCTACTGTGTCTTTAAGCTGATATTAATGTAAGTTCTTTACAACGGCATAGGCTCGATAGAGGAGAAGATGCTACTAAGCGCAACAGGCGCAATCATATAGAATAGAGATGTGTACTGCAGGGTACTGCAGTCATGTGCAGGCCACAGCTAGCCTGTGGCCTGGCGGCAGGCAACAGTGTACCAGGAGGGAAGGGGTACCGGTGTACATTATGCCGACTCAGAGACTGATATATAAATCAGTCAATAACACCCCCCCCAATTCAAGGTATTCTTGAGCTCAAGAATTCCTGGAATTAACTGAGGGGCATAAGGAACTAATAATATAAAAGCTAGGGAAACTTTGGGGAATTTCTAATAGCTAAAAAGGGGAAATCACTTTAGCAGGGGTTTTCAAAGAAATGTCAGTCTACTGGGGTAGCTGGCTTGGGTAGGGAACTGCAGATAGGCTGCAGGCTAGGTAGCAGGGAGGCTGCTGGGACGCTGATAGGAAACTGCAGATAGGCTGCAGGCTAGAGCAGATGGGCTGCAATGAGGCTGTACTGAATACTGCAAAAGGGCTGCAGGCTAAATGGCAGAGAGGCTGCTTAGGGGCTTATCAGCTTGGATAACACTCCGGAGAGTGGACTTTGTGTGTGCAGCACGCCAATCTATAAATGCGGAGACGAGAATAAGTTACAAGCACAGGAGACCCATTAAGGGGCACCAGTGGAGGAAAGGGGGCGGTAGCCTGGAACCTGATCAGGGTACAGGCTAGACAGCGCGTGTCAGAAGAACCGATGACACAGTCAACAGGAAGTCGTCACAGTGTCATGAAGAATGACACAGTCTACGGGAAGCTGACATAGTACTGTCAGGACCGATAGTTCTAAGGGAGTACATAAGGAGTCACCAAGACATAAAACAAGCGAGAGCACCGCTATTCATGCTGATACTCCACCTATGACGCAGGTGACATACAATACTAGTACTCCACCTATGGCACTAGGGACATAGAACCATAAACTGGTAGCAAACAAAAATTATTAAGGAACGGCGGAAAAACAGGAAACCAGAAGAAAGCCTTGTCTAAAATAAAAGGATGAGAAAGGATGAACCAAAAACCACTGTAGTACTCCGAAAATGTAGCAGCAAAAAACTTGGGTCATACCGAGCTGAGCTGAGACCAAATTGGAAATGTAACCATCCATGGTAAGCGCAAAAATACTATTCATCCAGAATAGTAGGCACCAAACCAGAAAATCACAGGGAGGCCAAACAGAAATCAATCCTAATACCAAAGGAAGGGGAACAACGGTGACTGAAAGAACCGAGAACTTAACCTAAAGAGAAGACTGAAAAATTCGTATATCAAAGTTGGGGAACAACGGTATAGAAAACCCGATCCGGGAATAGGAACCTAACGCCAATCAATGATAACCAAAGAGACGGATGGAAATATCGTGTGAGAGCAGCACACGAGAGAATCAAAACCTAAAGGACGCAGACAAGAGGACACTAAAGACTACGATGGAAGAAGAAAAAAAAAGTCGATGGAAAAATCCACTACCTTAAAAACTATTCTTAGCATAGAATTCATGACTAGGTTGGGATGAAAAAACCATGATGAACTGGTTTCTCACTCAAAGATGGAAGTAAGAAGATTTACGAAAGTTAATTATCATAAATCCCCAGCTACGGCACTAACGAAAAACATTCTAGGAGGTGGGTATCGCACCGCAAAGAACTTGTACACGCAAGACAAACCAAGCGCCTAACTACAAGCAAACCAAACCTGCAGCAACTGAAAAAATCCAAAGGATGCGAAGTTAAAATTTTCAAGAAACTTGTAACCAACAAAGGAAACACAGTTCAATGAACAATAGAAGGGTAGATGTACAACCATAGTACATAAAACCTATTGTCCACCTGCAAAACAGTAAACGCATAAAAAGGACTTCAAAGAATTTACTGCAAAGGATGGACTGAAAGGGCGCTTGAAATACACTCGGAAAACAAGAAAGAGGTGAGCGGCGGTACATCTGCAAGTACAACTGCAAGATTACCCAGCCCACCAATTCACAGTAAAATCCGAAGGGAAACAACTACTACACTCCACAAAAAGTTCCAATCACATGAGGGGCTGGTGATCTAAAAACAGTGTGGAGTAAAAAGAAATAGCTAATCTATGATGAGCTCCACCGAACGAACCATCTGCCTATGGAACTAAGAGTCAGAAACCATCAAGACGCTATAACGGTGGTCTGAATTAAGTACCACCTTCCACAAAAACCAAGAAAGACAGCTGAAAGGAAGCTGCCTAAACAAAGCGTCGTAACGCTCCACCAATCTAGACTACCCTATAAGTCAGTCTAGGAGGTGCTGAGGAATAGGCACTCACACATAGGGCCATGTTAACCTACGTATGAGAACCAGCAGCACCTAAAACAATGAATCCTGGGTTGACTGTAACACCCCAGCCATACGCAGTGTCAAACTAGACCAGTGTTCAAGATCATCACTTGCGCTATCGGCAACGGCTACGTCATCACATGGGCTTGACCCGAGTAATCCACCAGGGACGACAGGAGGCGTCGGAATTATCGACACCCGCGAGCCATCCGAGGTGGTCGGAGGTTGGCGACTATTAGTCAATGGACCTGATCCAGGTACCACTATGATCGAAGGCTGTCTAAATCCTAAAGCTTCACCGCTAAAACGTGGCACAGAGGAGGGCCTGGCGACCCCCTGAGATTCGGCTAAGATTATAGTTGGATATCCAACTCCCACCCGCCCTAAAACTTCACACACAATACAGCAAGATCAGGCCCTGGTCTAGAATGCAACAATGATACATCCCAGCCAGGCCAGCCAACAACAATTGGGGTTGTTAAAGGGCGTAGGGAATTACCGGTAACACATAACATATCACCGTTTGATGACAGGAGGGATGCAAGCGGGCACGGGGACCCATACTAATGGGAGAACCCAGAAAGACAGTTTAGAACTGAACTGGAGATAGAGAGTACATCACTACTCACTACTAACTGGCGCAACATTGGAAACCCAAATATAATAACCCTTACTCACCAGGGAATACCCAACCAGTCTACCAAATAATGCCTTTCTAACTAGCTTGTTGCGTGACTGCCCAATACTAAGATTACATAGCAAGGGCAACCAAACAAACGCAACAACGACACATCAGGTGCAACCCCAAAGAAAAGCTCCGAAGGAGTCTTGTCTCCCTAGATGAACACGCGATTGCAAAGATAACACACTAGCACCATGCTGAGCAGTGTCATCATCAACAACTCATGCATGCCCCAACTAATCGAGATCAACCATGCCTCTATACCACTTAACTAAAAATTCCTAAGCCCTATCAGAACTCAAACACTTGAACTCAAACTCACGTAGCGAAGGCATACACCTAAGGGGGGAACCAGGGGCACGGGAAGACGAAGTATTAACCTCTGACGAACCACGGAACGCACCCAGAGAGAAAAATGTCCACCAAGATATCATGCCAAGGATCCTCCACGGCCGCTGGACTAGGGCCAGGACGGCATCCACTTCGGCCTGTAGCATGGGCGAAGTCCGGCGCTGCGAGACCTGGGATCACAGAAGGTGGGGAAGCGTTAGGTTGAAGTCGAGATTTGAGGTATGGGAAAAAGGAGACGAGAATGACAGTGCAGCAAGTCGCACCTGGTGCAGAAAATCGCACCAATGGCAGAAAATCGCAAATCGCAAGGGCAGAATTCGAACATTTATCGCTAGGATGCGAAGAGCAGAGCCGAGGCATGTAAAGGTCCTAATATCCCGCCGTCGATGATCAGTCAATCTCAAGTCCCCCCCTCTATCGCTCGACTCACCCGGTTGGGGGGTAGAGGGAGCAGCACCCGTAGTGGTGCTGACCATACCCCCCTGCTTCCTACCACCTCCAGAATCTCCAGGTCCAGACGCGTAGGTCGTCCTCCTCTGGCGAATCCTACGGCAGTGCCGGCGATCCGCCAGCTTGATCGAAAAAATTCTCCAGAAGGTAGCACAGAGCCACTAGAGCGCAAGCTCATGCCAGTAGCCGACCGTCGGCTGGGCAGAGCAAAGGGGGCAAAGACGACGTAGACATCAGCAGGGAGCTTGGTCGGCTTGGCAACCTCCGGTATGCAGGCAGAGCCTCAAACACCGGAGAAAGGTTAGCGACGTCAAGGACGCGAGCAGACGAAGACGGGGTATCTCCACCGATGTCCAGGCTAGTCGCCGACTTGAGTCTGCACGTCACAGTCATCTACGACAGACGGGAGGAGGCGACAGACGGCAGGGGAGGAAAAGGAAGAGAAGATGGAGGAATGACCGGGGGGGGTTACTTCCACGATGGCGGAAGGACTCTCATGACCGCTAGCAGAGGCAGCTGGTGCACAAACGTCTAGCCAATCATCAAGAGGAGCCGTTCCTCCGTTGGAAGGATTGGTCGCAGCCATCGCTGAGAATGATACTGCGCATCCCGCGCGTCCAGGAAAGACCATCCATGTCATGGAGTTTCTCAAAATGGCGGGAGGTCCTCGCGGAAGTTGCATCGCAAAGCAGTGGTAGTAAATGAAGGGCCGTATAACCTATCAGCTTGGATAACACTCCGGAGAGTGGACTTTGTGTGTGCAGCACGCCAATCTATAAATGCGGAGACGAGAATAAGTTACAAGCACAGGAGACCCATTAAGGGGCACCAGTGGAGGAAAGGGGGCGGTAGCCTGGAACCTGATTAGGGTACAGGCTAGACAGCGCGTGTCAGAAGAACCGATGACACAGTCAACAGGAAGTCGTCACAGTGTCATGAAGAATGACACAGTCTACGGGAAGCTGACATAGTACTGTCAGGACCGATAGTTCTAAGGGAGTACATAAGGAGTCACCAAGACATAAAACAAGCGAGAGCACCGCTATTCATGCTGATAGGGCTGAGAAGGAAATTCCAGGCTTGGTTAAAGCTTGTGGAGATATCCTTGGTTACGAGAGTTGCATGATTTGAGACTAGAGGATTTGTCTTAGACAGGATGTCTGGACTAGTCCCCCCATAATTTGGGTGAGCTGCATAGGTTGAACCTAAATTAAAGCACAGACATCATGATTAGAATAATGCTTAATTTAAAATTTTGCAGTCTGTGAAAGTACATGCACTATCAATATTAGGGCCCTTTACCGACTTTGGCAGACCTCGTTACAGACCATTTACATAGTTCCCTATGTAAATGGTCTGTAACGAGGTCTGTAAATGACAGAGGGGACTCGCGGTTTGTAAAAGGACTGTAAAAAGTATGTAAGTCCTACCTGAGGTACAGAGCTTTTACCGTGGTGGCTGGCAACCTGGCCTGTAAATAAATGGTCTGTAAACAGTCACGATGAAAACGATTTGCAACGCTCAGGATGACCTTAGGGGGGATCGAACCCCCGACACTTGCGTAGCTTGAGCAAATTGCTACGCCGCAAGATCTAGGGTATCACTGAAACTGGCTGGAAACCCTTACACGTGCCACCAAGCGCGAGCGAGGAAACCACGAAACCCTGGTTGCATAAAACGAACTAAACCAGTACCACAGATCTGACCGCTTGCTTTATCTTGTTGCTCTTATATCCACCTGATTGCTGGTAGGGCGCGTACCAAACAGGCCGCTCGTAAGTCCACAGGCGGCAAGCCCCCAGAGCATCAATTAGCGAAGAAGAAGCAAGGTAAGGGTGTGTCAGCTAAATATCCCGTGAAGAAGCCCCATCGCTACAGGTGAGTATGTCGCAATGTTAAGTGCGGCACAACACCATATGCAATCAAATTGAGGGGGTGGGGGTGGCTCTCGCGTGAAAATCGATGATGCGGCATGTTGCTGCTTTTGTAGTAGTGGGCTGCACGCCTAAGCGGCCGGGTTTAATTGTCTTTGCGTGCGAAAGCGGTTTAATATTGCTCACATTTCCAATGCAGGCCTGGCACTGTGGCGTTGCGGGAAATCCGTCAGATGGCGCCTTCCGCCTCCAGGCCTCCGCCATTCTAGCTTTGCAGGATTCTGCTGAGGCCTACTGGGATGGGTGGGTCTCTTCGAGGACACGAACCTCTGCGCGATTCATGCCAAGCGCGTGACGGTCATGCCCAAGGACAGGTGTGTGAGGATGGCTATGTGGGTGGTTTGTGTAGATGGTTGTGTGTGTGTGTGTGTGTGTGTGTGTGTGTGTGTGTGTGTGTGTGTGTGTGTGTGGGGGGGGGGGGGGCAATGTGTTGCTGGTCTGGTCTGAGCATATGAATATATATGGGGAACATAAGCTATAGCCTGTCACTCATTATTATAGTTTTATTAATTCCTTCCTTGTACCAGTAGGCATACATTCACCTGCTTGCTGTAGCCCATGTGAGTGCTCTTGAAGCACTTGCTACAGCGCATCGGGTGGTAGTAGCAGCCACAAAGGTACTGTAGGCAAGGGGAAATATGATATAGCCTGTCACCCATTATTATGGTTTTATTAATTCCTTCCTTGTACCAGTAGGCATACGTCCACCTGCTTGCTGTAGCCCATGTGAGTGCTCTTGAAGCACTTGCTACAGCGCAGCGGGTGGTAGTAGCAGACACAAAGGTACTGTAGGCAGGAAATACATGATATAGCCTGTAACCCACTACTTAGTCTTTATCTCTCACTAAGCACAATAACAAAGACGCTCACTCTCAAATTTGTCCACCCTCTTTATTCGCAGCTCGCTAGGCGGATTCGACGGGAGCGTGCCTGACTGTTTCAAGAGGAGCAGATGCTTGTGGTGCTGGCCTGCCTGGTGTGCAAGCAAGTGGATGTGGAGATGTGGATGCAGATTCGAGGGGAGTATTCCGAAGACTCAACTTGGTAGTGGCTGGTGAGTTTGGTGTTTAGGGATGGGGGGGCTGGGGAACTAGGGATGAAGTTCCGGGATGCCTTGTTTGTTGTGAATTCATGGTATGTGTGTCTGCGTTGCACAGGTGAAAACAAGAGAGCACAACATGCTGAGCGCACCCTTAGCCCTCTGCTGCTCCCCGCTTAGCATGTTGTGCTGAAGGGGTAGGGGGGGGGGGGGGGGGGGGGGGGGGGGGGGGAAGGGGGGGGGATGCATTTATATGAGTGGGCCGGGGTACTACTGTACCAGCCTGTGTTTGTGTTGCATGTTCTTGGAGACACGTGCTGCCCCCCATCTGCTATCATGGATGGTAGCACATGGATGTGGGTCTCTGTTGCACAGGTGGAAGCAGGACTACAAGGCATGCCAAGTGGAGGCCAGCCGCAGAGGGAGTCACTCTGTGTATTCATATGTGATACATTATTTTGTGTGCATGAATGCTATGTGTGTCTGTGTTTTACAGGTGGAAAGAAGAGAGCACAACATGCTGAGCGGGGAGCAACTGGAGAAGGGGCACCCTTAGCCCTCTGCTGCTCCCCACTTATTAGCATCTTGTGCTGAAGGGGTAGGGGGGGTTGAGATGCATTTATATGAGTGGGCTGGGGTACTACTGTCATGTACCAGCCTGTGTTTGTGTTGCATGTTCTTGGAGATACGTGTTGCAGTGGTGGGTTTGGTCTGGCCGCGTTTTTCAGGTTGGTAACAGTTGAAGCAAGGGGCGAGGGGAATGATGGTGCAGGGTTTGGGTTGTCTGGGTTGGACGGTAGTGACCTGAAGGGGGTGGGCGGTTTGGGGGGCTGCAGGTAGGGGGGCTGTGTCTAAGTCAGCATCCACCGTTTCGCAGTCCATTTGTGTGTTGGGGGGGCGGGGGGGGGGGGGGGGGGGGGGGGGGGGGGGGGGGGGGGGGGAGAGCGTTTTGGCGGGCTGAAGCTCTTCATCGTGGTATCTTCCACTTTGGATAAATATGGGGCAGTACAGGTGACAGGCAATCTAAAAAATTCTAGAGTGTTCAAGTCTAATACAACAGATGGGGAGCAATATTGGTAACTATTAGGTGCCTGGCATGCTGGGGAAACCATCAAGGTCAAGCTGGTGGCAAATCTGGGCAAAGAACAACAGGGGAGTTGATTATACCCAAGGGTTTGGTGTGGGCCAAGGCCTTCGGACCACACCACCTGCGCATGAGCTCGCGACACAGGCCGGTCACATCAGGTTGATAAGGGCGGTCAGGTTTTTTATGACTGCAGGACATTGCACAACCCTGCCACCCACCCCAGTCACAGAAAATCCCACACCCCACCAGCCCCCACAAATCAGAAACCCCACCCCCCACTCACCGGAAATTCCGCCCCCCCACAACTGACGAGAAATCCCACACCCCCACTCGGCACTTGCTAGGCCACCATCTTTCAGCTGAACCCATATTATATTATACATTGCATAGGTCTGGCTAAACTAGTCAGAAATGCCCCCCCAACCCCCCTGGGGTCCGCGCTCCGCGCGATTCGAAAAACTGTACGGCACAACCCTGGAATGGCGTCACACCGAGTACCTCAATTTGCAACGCGTTGCACAAAAAACTGACTGCAAACAGGGCACCAATCAGTTTAAAAAAGGTAATGATAACGCCTGGTGGGGCGTGGTGTTCAGGGAGCCCATCGTACGCGGTACGCGGGTGGGGAGCGGTCTCCTTCCTCAACTGGATAAGCTACCATCGCGGTTGATGACAACCTGCAACGCCAAGAGCGACCGAAGGAGGAGTCGAACCCCCGACTCTTCATTCTCAAAGTGATTTAGTCTACCACTAGACCAATGTATATCACTGAAAGAGGTTCGCCCCCCAACCAGTTATATTGCTGTGGCAGTGTTAACCCAATACAAGCCACGGAACAGTCTGGAGGGCGGTATGGTCTAGACCCGGTCATTAAGGCTTCGGTGACCGGAGTTCGAGCCCCGCTGCCGGAAGACGGCGGGTGGTTTTCTCGAGTCCGACTTTAGGGCGGTGTTGTTTCACTGCTAGGACATGAGCCCCTTGTAATCTTTCAATCTTTCTACGGAACATGCTCACTTTTGTGTGCAATGCGTCAGAGTACGCAGCAAGCATTTTGTGGACGCAGCAAGCATTTTTTGCGCGATTTGCAATACAAAGCTCAGTTTTATTTTTTTCAAGCGCGCTAAAGCGCTGGCCAATTTGGTCAATGGGAGTACCCTGCAATGCGTCGCAAATTGAGCGGCTTGAGGCAACCCCAGTGCGACGCGCTGCCCCACAAACCCCAGCGCAAAGTGCGAAGACCTGGGGGGTTGGGGAGGGATTTCTGGCTAGTTTATCCAGACCCATGCGTCGCAATGCAGCGACGGAATGGTGGCGGAATGGCGAGGCGTTGTCAGAAAAAAAACAGTGGACACATTCTCCCTAGTTTACCAGATTCTCACCAATGACCACAGTTTATGTTTTGGAGCTACACGTAGCAGCTTCTAGGCAGCTCCCTTTACCTGTACTTCGGCCAAACATGAAGCTAGCTAGTGTGACTGAAAGCTGTCATGACAGGCATTCCAATGCAGCTGCAAGCTTTGGGTTTGACCCAGTGGCTGCCTAATGGGGCTGGCGGGAAGCTGTCATGAGTAGCTGGAAAAAGAAAAACTGCCAATGACACACTCTCAACACCAGGCCTCCATCAGTCAGGCTTTACCCAGATTCCAAACGATCCATTCATGCTAATTAACCTCATACCACCTAAGCTGCGCAGATATTCAGGCCCAGCTAAGATCCAAAACACAGGCCTGCCTATGATAAGGTAATGTAACCAACCTGACTGCCCTTATCTAACGCCAGCTGGCTTGGGTTGGATCTAATTTGTGGGTTTGGGGTGGCGTGTTGGGGGTGGAGGTGTTTGGGGTGGCGTTTTTGGAGTGACGTGTTTGGGGTGGCGTGGCGGAAAGCAGGGGAAACAGTCATCTGGCATCCTCAGGTGGAGTGAGACTAAGGTTTGGTCCACGTTGAACCCTTAGGTATCATCGACTCCCCCGGTGTGACCAGTGTAACCAGTTGGGTCTCTGTTACATTGAGGGCGGTAAAGATCCATTCATGCTAATTATAATCTCATACTACTAAGCTGCGCAGAATTTTAGGTCCGGCGAAGGTCAACAACACAGACCTGCTGCTGCTGCTGCTGCTGCTGATGATGATGGTGATGATGCTGATGCTGATGATGATGCTGATGCTGATGCTGCTGATGCTGATGCTGATGCTGATGCTGATGATGCTGATGATGCTAATGCTGATGATATTGATGATGATGCTGATGATGCTGCTGATGATGCTGATGATGCTGATGATGCTGATGATGCTGATGATGCTAATGATGCTAATGATGCTGATGATGCTGATGATGCTGATGACGCTGATGCTGCTGCTGCTGCTGCTGCTGCTGATGATGATGATGATGGTGATGATGATGATGATACTGATGATGATGCTGATGATGCTGCTGATGATGCTGATGATGCTGATGATGCTGATGATGCTGATGATGCTGATGATGCTGCTGCTGCTGCTGCTGCTGCTGCTGCTGCTGCTGCTGCTGCTGATGATGATGATGATGATGGTGATTGATGATGATGATGATGATGATGATGATGATGATGATGATGATGATGATGATGATGATGACATTATTCCTGGTACCAAACTAACTGGATTCCAAGTGTGCCCGCGGCCTGACAGAGTCAAGGGGGACTTAAGGTAAGGGAACAAATCTCACCTGAGTTGCGTTGGCGCCATGCTGCACATTAAATGAAAGGAACCACCCATCAGGGCTCGTTCCTAGCGTCCATGTGTGGACATCAGAAGAATGGGTTTGTAGCCACAGTGCAAATGTGAAGCTTCCACCTGAGCAGAGTGGGAGAGGCCCTCTTAGTGGCACTGATGGTGAAATCCTGGTAGGGGCACTGTTAGTGAGAGATGAAGAGGCACACCTAGAGGCACTGTTAGTGAAAAACTGTTAGAGGCACAGTTAGAGGCAGTGCTAGTGGAAATATAATTCTGCAGGTGGAGGGAGAAGCTGACCAGTCCATCTGGCTAAAATACAACAAATTAGTGGTTCAAGAGTTGAGACCCAGACATCAACATCAAATCGGGCAGTGTCCGCAAGCCGCTAGCTCGCAGCTGGAGGAAATCTCGGGATTAGATGGTAACTGATGCTCATAATCCGCTACAGGATCCGTAGCTCTTAACGTGTTTGTCTCCTTCCGTCAATTTCTACCCGCTGCCAACAACAGTCTCGACGGGAGAGGCCGAACTATTGCCGCTTAGCTCCTGGTAGGTTGCTCTGGAGACGGTAAACCATTCACGACCCAGAATACATCCGTATCATACATATCTTGACTTCAGGAGATAGGAACGGGCCGAAAATGGTGTCGAAGTACCAAAGTAACAAATGCATAGCTCGGCCTGTACTGACTGGGCTCAGCGTCA
Source organism: Chlamydomonas sp. ICE-L (assembly GCA_013435795.1). NCBI lineage: Eukaryota > Viridiplantae > Chlorophyta > Chlorophyceae > Chlamydomonadales > Chlamydomonadaceae > Chlamydomonas > Chlamydomonas sp. ICE-L. The sequence goes on along the minus strand of JACBWV010000629.1, from coordinate 122,151 downwards.
CTGGTGATCGCGCGGCTAATCGAATTGAAAGTTTGCAAGGACTTGCGTGGTTACGACCAGTCGACCACAATCGTACCTTGGCCCTTGGGGCTTTGTAGCGCACGAGGGATTCCAGTAGCATTTACGTTGGTAAGCCACGACTGCTGGATTTCACAGAACAGCAGTAGCAGGACGGCACGCACGCATATGCGCATTCTCAGTTTCTCACAAGCAGCGAAAAGACAGAGCAACCTGGAGGAGCCCCATAATTGATCAGCTCAGCTTGAGCGGTCTAATATGCGGTCTAATAAGTAAGCCAGAGGGGGGCAGATATGGGCTGTGCCCAGATATGCTCAGCAACGTTAAAGAGCGACGACGGTGTGTAAATCGATGAAGTGACCATGAGAGAATATGAGAAAGGAAGCTGATCGAAATGATAAAAGTCAAATCGGATTTCTACGTCTTGGGCTTGTCAGACGCAGATACTGAAACAAATAAGGGAGACAAAAAAAATTGGGAAGACAAAAAACGTGCTCGAGCAAAAAGAAATACAGTCGGTATGAAGTGGCCGAGGGAGATTAACTTCCAGGGGGGGGGGGGGGGGGGGGGCATGGGAAGGGGCGGAGGGCTAGGGCACGGCCCGTCTCGAAAAACCCGAGCCATGGTGAGGTCACCTACGCGCAGCGATCGCATCAATCTAAACGCGCGGAGAATTGTTGTCTTAACCCCTTATGCATAAACCCCTTACGCATAAAATCGATGCAATGCTCATATCGATCGCAAGTTTTCTCACGGAGCGTGTTGGGCCCTAGGGGGGGGGGGACCTAGAAACATACTTGAGCAAGTAGCTCCACTGCGCGCTTCGAGGAGCTCCATGGCGCGCAATTATCTAAACGCTTAATATTAAGTAATTCTGGTGGCTGCTAGCCGCTTGCCACTGCTAGGAGACGAAGACCCAGTACTTGGGGAAAGTACGAATCCCCTCTTGCGATGGAATTCGTAGTGATGCGCGGCCTAATTTCGCCGTCCTATCAAGTTTCCCGGACGAAACTTTGCCGGACGAATAGAGTGTACCAATATCTTATTAGGTGTAAGTGACATGGCATAATAAGATTGCAGTGTGCACACTGCAACGTTGATGAAGCTGAAGAAGCTGGTTGTAGCGGGATTCCTCTCGCGCTTACACTCGACAGGTCTGTACCTCAGATTCCTTCCTCCTGGCAATTTCTTTCTGTCTTCCCCTCCTCCTCCGTCTTACCTTAGCTAGTCTATAAGCTTTGGGTTCCTCGTCTTTCTTTTCTTTTTTTTACTTTACTCTTTGTCACTCTTGTTTTTCCTTTTCCTTCTCGAATCGAGGGTATAGCATCCTTCCTGTCAAGAAACTGCCACGTGTTTAAATGGCCACGAGTTCACAACCAGGTGTTACTAGATGACGCTGGCATAGTCCGAAACCATTTGACCGGCATGAAGGAATGGCGCATGGGTAGATATAGACGCAGGCGCAAACGCAGGAAGTGATTAGCGAGGTCGGAGACCAATCTAAACGAGGCTGATAAGGAAGCCTATCCATATTTGACACAGTCGTTACAGTAGGATAACACACGAACAACACGAGACTGGACGCATTAGTTTCCAGAGAAGATGAAGTCTGGATATTTTGTTGCGAATGATTTTGCTCTCTCCGTACTTCTCTAGTGCTGCGCCTGCAATTCGCATGCGCTATGCAGTACCTACAAATTACTCGGTAAAAGAAGTCCTGAAGGAGCAGGACCTGGCGCATGGTGAAATGATTAGCGAGGAGAGAGATAGGCGCAACCTCTCAGCCTCGAGACGTCCCACGACAACCTGCATGCTCCATGAAAACACTGAACGAGGCTGTCTAGATTGCCTCGACATTGATGAAAGAGACGCAACTGCAGGGTTTTACTCGGGAACAAACGAGACTGAGTACGCATGATGTTTCAGAAATAATGAAGTCGTGAGATTTTGTTGCGAGTATCTCTTCACTCGTTTCCTACTTCTGTAGCGCCTGCGCCTGCAGCTCGCATGGATAGAAGAAGGCCAAGACCGCACCAGCACCAGCTCATAGGATCGAGGTGGGTAACAGGCTCCATCAACTCCGCCATCGAAGAAGGGTTAAGCACCAGAATTTTGCTAGGCACGAAGCAAGGTGTTCGCATGATAGGAATAATTGTCGAATTACTAGGTGTTGCGAGTATCTCCCCAAGCACCTGCGCCTGCTGCTACGATGCGCCATGCGGCAGCTGAAATTTTGATGAAAGAACGATGCTGGAAATGAGGCTCCAGCACCTCCACCATTAAACGAGGCTAGAGCAACTCAGACAGTAATCATTCTGCCCGAATGATTGTGCAAGTTCATAGGTTGTTGCTACTATTTCCCCCTCACTTCCCCACTTATCAAGCGCCTGCGCCTCCCGTAGCATGCGCCATTCGGCACGTAGAAGTTCATAAATTCGCTCGTGCCCAGGTCTTGCCGGTCAACTGGTTTCGGACATTGCCAGCGTTATCTCCTAAACCCCACTCAACACGTGGCACTTACACCGTTGGCAGACAGTTGGCTTGTGGCATACCTCCTGTTTCCTGCTTTTCATTAACGGCGAAGCCCACTCGCGTCCCCGTCCCCCCCCCCCCCCCCTCCCTGGAAGCTAATCTTCCTCGGCCACTACGTGCCGGCTGTCTTTCTTTTTCGGACACTCATCATTGATCGCACGGTTTCACCAAGATGGATTCGCAGCAGCAGGGCACCGTCCCTGCCACGCAATTTTCGACTGATCTTCCTGAGGGGCAGGCGCAGATGCGTGTTCTAGATCTGGACCCGCGCCAGCAGGAAGAACTACGCCAATTTGAGGTGCATCGGCTGCAACATGGGATAAACGCTGAAATCAGCGTCTGGATAGCGAGGAAGTGCTGCGCTGCGCATTTGACACGTTGATCCATTTTGAGATGACCTGGCCAGATGCAAAAGACTGCTTAACTGGTGGAATGTTTCCAACCAGTTAAGGGTCCGGTTAGAGGTCGAGTCTAAACCCTCCGAAACACAATCCTTAACCGGACCTCCAACTGGTTGGAAACAAGCTGCAATAAACCCGTCGTGTCAAGTGAATCGGACGTTTTCTCGTCGGACGTTTTGAAAACCCTACCCTGTGCAGCGTGGCGTTGACCTCACCCATATCTGATGCGTCAAGCCTGTCAGTCTCCTCGGAGCTGTTGTAGCAAAAGAATGACAGCTACTCGCCGAGACTCTTGGTGTAGTGCTGCGTTAGTGATTGAGCCAACCCTACACTTTTCCCCCTACTTACTTGCGATTTACCTTGCTCAAGAAACTCGACATGCTCTTGTCTCCTAATCGTCAACGTCGTTAGGCTATCATTCTTCGCTAGCTTTCCTTCACTAGAATGGGGGAGAGGGGGGGGGGGGGAGGGGCGCATGGATGTTGAACTGCGAAGATTGCAGAACCAGGTCCTGCAAATCCCACAGTCCGAAATCTGCCCAAGACAATATCCGAACACAAACTTGACTAATACCCAAACCAGCGGCCTGTCTTGCAAGCCACTAGGCGGACGTACTGACCGCGTCGCGATTGATGAGAGCTTCGTTCGCGAGTACATCGGATCCAATTGGAGGACGTGAATGAAAGGAAAATATGTTCAAGAAAACAGCCAGCGATGTAGCAGCAGCTCTCACCGAGGTATATGGCCTGCCAGGTAGGACTGGGCTAGTTTAGCTTTTGCTCATGGCTTAACTTAACTTCCATGCATTGGGGTGTGTATGTGTGTGTGTGCGCATGTTTCTGTGTGTATGTTTGTGTGCAATTTCATGGGTATACATGGCAATTTAATGCTGTAGCCATGCAAATGTATGTATGACAATGCTGTAAGTGTCTGTGTTTGTGACGCCTCCGAGGCCTTCGTGGCTTCCATGCTCTGTTTGCTGTGTTGTGTGTGTGTATGCGTGCAAGTTCGGTTAGTGTGCATGCCTGGATGCCATTGTATGCACATGAACTGCATTGTGGATCCAATCAATTCAGTATATATGCTAATTATTTGCTTACATTGCAGGCCACTTCGTGATGTGCTGGCCGGGGATATGATGCTACTACACCACATACGCTGTTCCGTACATCATGTTACCGCAGAGGTTTGACTTAATTAACAATTACTCTCTTAATACAGGTTAGTGGCACCCATTGAGGACTACACACATTTGTTCTTGTGCGCCTTTCGGGTATCGGTGAAAAGTAAGTTTAGCACGGCACACCTCTATCTCGCCCAAGATGTTGTTAATTTCAAGCTGCATAGTTGATCACAAACTTGCAACTTGGTTGAACACCACACTTCATGTTTCTTTCATTTAAATTGCTATCGTGTATGTCGCAGGGAGAAAGCTGTTTGGATGTGTGCTAACACGTGCGCTCGCAATACCAAGACTGGGTCTTAAGTTCTGCAGATAACAACGCCAAAAGGCTGCTTTGGAGTACATGTCTCATCTACGTTAGTAAGAATGGAATGGATGGCAATGTCTTAAATTTATCAGTCCATGATTTCCAACCATCCATACCACTTTCACCCACATTGGCCTAAAATAGTTTTCCCACTCTGTGGATGGCCACCCCCTCACCCCCACATTCGCGCCCGCATTCACCCACACCGTGTGTACTGGGTAGGACCCATCAGACTCATTTTGGGGGGATGGGACTTTCAGTGCCATTAAACATTTGCAAATATCTTCCAATCAATACCACTTTCATCCACATCGGTTCAAAATAGTTTTCCCACTCTGTGAATGCCAACCCCCTCAACCCCCCCCTCGTGCCCGCTTTCGCACCAACCGTGCGTACTAAGGGCCTGGATAGGACCCATCAGACTCATTTTGGGGGGATGGGACTTTCAGTGCCATTAAACATTTGCAAATATCTTCCAATCAATACCACTTTCATCCACATCGGTTCAAAATAGTTTTCCCACTCTGTGAATGCCAACCCCCTCAACCCCCCCCTCGTGCCTGCTTTCGCACAAACCGTGCGTACTAAGGGCCTGGATAGGACCATCAGACTCATTTTGGGGGATGGGACTTTCAGTGCCATTAAACATTTGCAAATATCTTCCAATCAATACCACTTTCATCCACATCGGTTCAAATAGTTTTCCCACTCTGTGAATGCCAACCCCCTCACCCCCCCCCTCGTGCCCGCTTTTCGCACCAACCGTGCGTACTAAGGGCCTGGATAGGACCCATCAGACTCATTTTGGGGGGAGGGGACTTTCAGTGCCAATTAAACATTTGCAAATATCTTCCAATCAATACCACTTTCATCCACATCGGTTCAAATAGTTTTCCCACTCTGTGAATGCCAACCCCCTCAACCCCCCCCCTAGTGCCTGCTTTCGCACAAACCGTGCGTACTAAGGGCCTGGATAGGACCCATCAGACTCATTTTGGGGGGGATGGGACTTTCAGTGCCATTAAAACATTTGCAAATATCTTCCAATCAATACCACTTTCATCCACATCGGTTCAAAATAGTTTTCCCACTCTGTGAATGCCAACCCCCTCAACCCCCCCCCCTCGTGCCCGCTTTCGCACAAACCGTGCGTACTAAGGGCCTGGATAGGACCCATCAGACTCATTTTGGGGGGATGGGACTTTCAGTGCCATTAAACATTTGCAAATATCTTCCAATCAATACCACTTTCATCCACATCGGTTCAAAATAGTTTTCCCACTCTGTGAATGCCAACCCCCTCAACCCCCCCCTCGTGCCTGCTTTCGCACAAACCGTGCGTACTAAGGGCCTGGATAGGACCCATCAGACTCATTTTGGGGGGATGGGACTTTCAGTGCCATATAACATTTGCAAATATCTTCCAATCAATACCACTTTCATCCACATCGGTTCAAAATAGTTTTCCCACTCTGTGAATGCCAACCCCCTCACCCCCCCCTCGTGCCCTGCTTTCGCACAAACGTGCGTACTAAGGACCTGGATAGGACCCATCAGACTCATTTTGGGGGATGGGACTTTCAGTGCCATTAAACATTTGCAAATATCTTCCAATCAATACCACTTTCATCCACATCGGTTCAAAATAGTTTTCCCACTCTGTGAATGCCAACCCCCTCAACCCCCCCCTCGTGCCGCTTTCGCACAAACCGTGCGTACTAAGGGCCTGGATAGGACCCATCAGACTCATTTTGGGGGGATGGGACTTTCAGTGCCATTAAACATTTGCAAATATCTTCCAATCAATACCACTTTCATCCACATCGGTTCAAAATAGTTTTCCCACTCTGTGAATGCCAACCCCCTCAACCCCCCCCTCGTGCCTGCTTTCGCACAAACCGTGCGTACTAAGGGCCTGGATAGGACCCATCAGACTCATTTTGGGGGGATGGGACTTTCAGTGCCATATAACATTTGCAAATATCTTCCAATCAATACCACTTTCATCCACATCGGTTCAAATAGTTTTCCCACTCTGTGAATGCCAACCCCCTCAACCCCCCCCCTCGTGCCCGCTTTCGCACAAACCGTGCGTACTAAGGACCTGGATAGGACCCATCAGACTCATTTTGGGGGATGGGACTTTCAGTGCCATTAAACATTGCAAATATCTTCCAATCAATACCACTTTCATCCACATCGGTTCAAAATAGTTTTCCCACTCTGTGAATGCCAACCCCCTCAACCCCCCCTTGTGCCCGCTTTCGTGCAAACCGTGCGTACTAAGGGCCTGGATAGGACCCATCAGACTCATTTTGGAGGGATGGGACTTTCAGTGCCATTAAACATTTGCAAATATCTTCCAATCAATACCACTTTCATCCACATCGGTTCAAAATAGTTTTCCCACTCTGTGAATGCCAACCCCCTCAACCCCCCCCTCGTGCCTGCTTTCGCACCAACCGTGCGTACTAAGGGCCTGGATAGGACCCATCAGACTAATGTTGGGGGGATGGGACTTTCAGTGCCATTAAACATTTGCAAATATCTTCCAATCAATACCACTTTCATCCACATCGGTTCAAATAGTTTTCCCACTCTGTGAATGCCAACCCCCTCAACCCCCCCCTCGTGCCCGCTTTCGCACCAACCGTGCGTACTAAGGGCCTGGATAGGACCCATCAGACTCATTTTGGGGGGATGGGACTTTCAGTGCCATTAAGCATTTGCAAATATCTTCCAATCAATACCACTTTCATCCACATCGGTTCAAAATAGTTTTCCCACTCTGTGAATGCCAACCCCCTCAACCCCCCCTCGTGCCCGCTTTCGTGCAAACCGTGCGTACTAAGGGCCTGGATAGGACCCATCAGACTCATTTTGGGGGGATGGGACTTTCAGTGCCATATAACATTTGCAAATATCTTCCAATCAATACCACTTTCATCCACATCGGTTCAAAATAGTTTTCCCACTCTGTGAATGCCAACCCCCTCAACCCCCCCCTCGTGCCCGCTTTCGCACAAACCGTGCGTACTAAGGGCCTGGATAGGACCCATCAGACTCATTTTGGGGGGATGGGACTTTCAGTGCCATTAAACATTTGCAAATATCTTCCAATCAATACCACTTTCATCCACATCGGTTCAAAATAGTTTTCCCACTCTGTGAATGCCAACCCCCTCAACCCCCCCCTCGTGCCCTGCTTTCGCACAAACCGTGCGTACTAAGGCCTGGATAGGACCCATCAGACTCATTTTGGGGGGATGGGACTTTCAGTGCCATATAACATTTGCAAATATCTTCCAATCAATACCACTTTCATCCACATCGGTTCAAAATAGTTTTCCCACTCTGTGAATGCCAACCCCCTCAACCCCCCCCTCGTGCCCGCTTTCGCACAAACCTGTGCGTACTAAGGACCTGGATAGGACCCATCAGACTCATTTTGGGGGGATGGGACTTTCAGTGCCATTAAACATTTGCAAATATCTTCCAATCAATACCACTTTCATCCACATCGGTTCAAAATAGTTTTCCCACTCTGTGAATGCCAACCCCCTCAACCCCCCCTCGTGCCCGCTTTCGTGCAAACCGTGCGTACTAAGGGCCTGGATAGGACCCATCAGACTCATTTTGGGGGATGGGACTTTCAGTGCCATTAAACATTTGCAAATATCTTCCAATCAATACCACTTTCATCCACATCGGTTCAAAATAGTTTTCCCACTCTGTGAATGCCAACCCCCTCAACCCCCCCTCGTGCCTGCTTTCGCACCAACCGTGCGTACTAAGGGCCTGGATAGGACCCATCAGACTAATGTTGGGGGGATGGGACTTTCAGTGCCATTAAACATTTGCAAATATCTTCCAATCAATACCACTTTCATCCACATCGGTTCAAAATAGTTTTCCCACTCTGTGAATGCCAACCCCCTCAAACCCCCCCCTCGTGCCCGCTTTCGCACCAACCGTGCGTACTAAGGGCCTGGATAGGACCCATCAGACTCATTTTGGGGGGATGGGACTTTCAGTGCCATTAAACATTTGCAAATATCTTCCAATCAATACCACTTTCATCCACATCGGTTCAAAATAGTTTTCCCACTCTGTGAATGCCAACCCCCTCAACCCCCCCTCGTGCCCGCTTTTCTGCAAACCGTGCGTACTAAGGGCCTGGATAGGACCCATCAGACTCATTTTGGGGGGATGGGACTTTCAGTGCCATTAAACATTTGCAAATATCTTCCAATCAATACCACTTTCATCCACATCGGTTCAAAATAGTTTTCCCACTCTGTGAATGCCAACCCCCTCAACCCCCCCCTCGTGCCCTGCTTTCGCACCAACCGTGCGTACTAAGGCCTGGATAGGACCCATCAGACTCATTTTGGGGGGATGGGACTTTCAGTGCCATTAAACATTTGCAAATATCTTCCAATCAATACCACTTTCATCCACATCGGTTCAAAATAGTTTTCCCACTCTGTGAATGCCAACCCCCCTCAACCCCCCCCCTCGTGCCTGCTTTCGCACAAACCGTGCGTACTAAGGGCCTGGATAGGACCCATCAGACTCATTTTGGGGGATGGGACTTTCAGTGCCATTAAACATTTGCAAATATCTTCCAATCAATACCACTTTCATCCACATCGGTTCAAAATAGTTTTCCCACTCTGTGAATGCCAACCCCCTCACCCCCCCCCCTCGTGCCCGCTTTCGCACCAACCGTGCGTACTAAGGGCCTGGATAGGACCCATCAGACTCATTTTGGGGGGATGGGACTTTCAGTGCCATTAAACATTTGCAAATATCTTCCAATCAATACCACTTTCATCCACATCGGTTCAAAATAGTTTTCCCACTCTGTGAATGCCAACCCCCTCAACCCCCCCACTGTGCCTGCTTTCGCACAAACCGTGCGTACTAAGGGCCTGGATAGGACCCATCAGACTCATTTTGGGGGGATGGGACTTTCAGTGCCATTAAACATTTGCAAATATCTTCCAATCAATACCACTTTCATCCACATCGGTTCAAAATAGTTTTCCTACTCTGTGAATGCCAACCCCCTCACCCCCCCCCCTCGTGCCCGCTTTCGCACAAACCGTGCGTACTAAGGGCCTGGATAGGACCCATCAGACTCATTTTGGGGGGATGGGACTTTCAGTGCCATTAAACATTTGCAAATATCTTCCAATCAATACCACTTTCATCCACATCGGTTCAAAATAGTTTTCCCACTCTGTGAATGCCAACCCCCTCAACCCCCCCCTCGTGCCTGCTTTCGCACAAACCGTGCGTACTAAGGGCCTGGATAGGACCCATCAGACTCATTTTGGGGGGATGGGACTTTCAGTGCCATTAAACATTTGCAAATATCTTCCAATCAATACCACTTTCATCCACATCGGTTCAAAATAGTTTTCCCACTCTGTGAATGCCAACCCCCTCAACCCCCCCCCCTCGTGCCTGCTTTCGCACAAACCGTGCGTACTAAGGCCTGGATAGGACCCATCAGACTCATTTTGGGGGGATGGGACTTTCAGTGCCATTAAACATTTGCAAATTATCTTCCAATCAATACCACTTTCATCCACATCGGTTCAAAATAGTTTTCCCACTCTGTGAATGCCAACCCCCTCACCCCCCCCCCCCTCGTGCCCGCTTTCGCACCAACCGTGCGTACTAAGGGCCTGGATAGGACCCATCAGACTCATTTTGGGGGGATGGGACTTTCAGTGCCATTAAACATTGAAATATCTTCCAATCAATGCCACTTTCATCCACATCGGTTCAAAATAGTTTTCCCACTCTGTGAATGCCAACCCCCTCAACCCCCCCCCTCGTGCCTGCTTTCGCACAAACCGTGCGTACTAAGGGCCTGATAGGACCATCAGACCATTTTGGGGGATGGGACTTTCAGTGCCATAAACATTTGCAAATATCTTCCAATCACTACCACTTTCATCCACATCGGTTCAAAATAGTTTTTCCCACTCTGTGAATGCCAACCCCCCTCACCCCCCCCCTCGTGCCTGCTTTCGCACAAAACCGTGCGTACTAAGGGACGGTGATAGGAACCCATGACGGACTCATTTTGGGGGGAGGGACTTTCGAGTGCATTAGTTTTAAACGATTTGCAAAGATCTGCTTCAATCAATACCACTTTAATCAATAAGTGTTCAAAATAGTTTTCCCATGCTGTGAATGCCACCCCTCTCACACCCCACACCCTCTGTGCCCGGCCTTTTCGCACCAAACCGTGCCGTACGAAGGGGCCTGGCATTAGGAGACCACAACAGAATAATTTTGGGGGGTACTGGATGGTGACTTTCTTGGTAGTGCCATTAAACCATTGGCAAATATATTCCAACAACCACTTTCCTCCACATCGTGGTCAAAATAGTTTCCCACTGCGTGAATGCCAACCCACTGTCAACCCCCCTCATCGTGCTGCTTTAGCACAAAACGTGCGACTAAGGCCTGTGATAGGACCCATAGACTAATTTTTGGGGGGACTGGGACTTGCAGTGCCACTTAACTTATACATTTGCAAATATACTTCCAATCAATACCACTTTCTATCCTACCAATACAGAGTTTTCAAAATAGCTTCCCAAATGTGAAGTGCCAACCCCTCAAACCCCCCCGCGTGCCCGCTTTCGCCAAACGGTGCGTGTACGAAGGGACTGGTGCGGGAATAGAGAAACCCATCAGACTCATTTTGGAAGGGGGATGGGACTTTCGGGTGCCATTTTAAACAAGTGGGCACAAATATCTTCAATCAATTTAACACGTTCATCCAAATCGCGTTTTC
>JACBWV010000629.1:0-103426 GCA_013435795.1 Chlamydomonas sp. ICE-L | reverse complement strand
TAACTATTACTTCCTTATACCTCGGCCCAACAGTGTTTCTGTCTGTACTGTGTCACTTTCCCTGAGACTGTTTTGTCATCACTTCATGACACGTACAGCTTCCTGTTGACTGCGTCATCGTCTCCTCACTAAACACTCTGTATAGCCGGTGCCTGGCTTAGTTTCCTGCTTAGGGTCTAGTCAGGTTACCGCTCCGCCCTCTCCCAGCCCGCTGGTGTTCATTTGGCGTCCCCTTCCTTGTAACGCTATTTCTTGTCTCCGTTATAAATTGGCGGCTGTCTCCGCTGCATACAGCTCTCTCCAACTCTCCGACAGTGCTTTTCTAGCTGATAGGTTACGGCTATTACTTCACCACTGCTTTAAGCATGCAACTTCCTTCCGCGTGGGCCCCTCCTGGCCCCCGCCGGCTTCAGAAACTTACCCACGAATGGTATTCCAACAAACCACTCCCTGGTCGCGCGGTATGGAACGTCCTGTATCATTAATTGAGCTGCGACCGAATTCCTTCCTCTAGATTCGTGTTCCCCACTGATTGGCTAATGATTGCGCGCCAGCGGCTTCTGCTCTTGGCCGGTAATAGTCCCTCCTTCCTAGCCGCCTCAGTATCCACCCCCCACCCTCCAATACCTCCATTCTTCTCCTGTCTCTTTCTCCTTTTGTCCAACGTCTCCGACCTGAGGTTGAGATATCTGATGCGCTATGCTTGTGTTTCCACACAGATGACCATATGCAAGGTCGCCTCCACCCTCTGATGCCTGCTTTAAACCTACGACACTTAGACCTTTGCCTCTCCATAGCCATGAAGAATGGCTATGCTTACTCCGGCAAGTCTGACGACTCAGAGGAAGCTTACTCTGATAGATTGTATGAGATCTACGAGTGCCAGAAGTGGCGGACTTCGGTGGAGTCACTCACTAAGAACATACCCTCATTCTCTACTAAACTGGTTTTCCCCACACCTCCACGTCTCTCCGGTGTATGAGCCTCAATTGGCACCTTTCTCCTTCGGTCTTCAAGCCTCCTTCTGCCCTCTGCTTGCGCCGCATTCCCCCGGACCATACCCGAGTTGGCAAGCCGTCTTTGTGCGTGCGGATATTCCGTCCTCTTGGATCCTTATTGGGTCCCCGCTACAACTCAACCTGCAGAGCAGGCTCAAGCCAAGAACCTGCCTAGCGGGCTGCTTGTTGTCTTACCATCCTCGGGCTCGCGGGCTGCTGCCACGAGTGTCAACAGATCTATCTTGACTCGGCACCAATCAGCATACGACCCCCTAGCCCCTCCACACCCAACCCCCATCCGCGGTGGATCTGCCCCCCATGCGCCTTGCCCTAGAGGCGCGCGCCGTCTAATGCGAATCCTACGCTGTCCGGCATAGCCTGGGAAACAAAATCCTGCTTGATGGGCACACCACCTGTTCGTCTTGTTCTTGTGCTTTGAACATTCCGGCTTATTCGCCAAGCCCCGTATGCGGGGAAATTCCCTAGATCGCACTTTGTACGGTATGCTGAAATAGGCCGCCCTCGGGCTAATCTAGATAGAATGGGTCGCCCTAAGCGTGTTGATGCTTACCTCTGAGCCTGGGTCATGAGTGTCGTTGCTTTCTCGACCCTGTGAAGGCAGGGATTAACTACCAACCCTTCTCCCCTGGAGGTGTTTGTACCTTTGGTGGGATTGGGCGTAGGAACAATGATCTCCGAGGGTATCAGTATGTGAAGTCCTCTCAGTTTTTTGATTCCTGTTGGACATGGATTTTAACGAGCTTCGTTGCGAGTGTTTGCTCGTTCCTTAGATATCATCATTATGATTAGATGATCCGCGCATATGATGCTGGCATTGCTGCGATATTTATGTCGGTCGGGCCTCGTATTCCCCTGTGCCTGATCCTCTTGCTAACAGCTGGCCCCGCGGCCTCGATTCATGTTGAGGAGTCCGTGTAGACCTGCACTGTTGGTTTTAGTTCCCTGCCCCCGGAACCTCAAGGAGTTCAGGTTTCTCACTATGATGCTTGCGAACATGAACGGATGCGATGTTCATAGTGTATCTGGATTTGGCCCCTCCCTCGGATATCTTCTGCATATCCGAAGACAAGCGTTCTGATGCTCTTGCTGCTCGTGTCCCTTCTCAATGTCTTGTTGGCTTCGGCCGTGCACCCCAGTGGACAACTCTGAAAAAAACCTGTGGATGTGTTCTTTAGGTCGCATGGTCCGTGGCTGTGCACTGACCTCCCGCTAGTAGCGGAATACCCACAAAGCCTCATCGCCATGTCCATGGCATACTATTATAATGGCGATCCATGCAGCACAACCCCCGCTTCGACTCTCTGCCGGCTACGTTTGGTCCTCTCGCACTGCATCAGAAACCAGCCTGTTGTTACTGTACCTGCCTGTCCAATAGATCATTATATTTCTTGAACTGTCTCTCCCTAGTCTGCTCCGAGGATCCTGGTTGGTCCCCCCGCGATCCTCCCCATCCCAGTCCCCTGCAATGCCTGCTTTTCACGTGGCAGGGACCTGGGCCTCATGGTTCCGGACACCCAAGAGGCGCTTGATTGCACTTGGGCCCCTGTCTTTCCAATAACGAGCCACTCGGAGGACCGTTGCTGGACGAACTCCGATCCGCACCTGCGAAAGGCCAAGGCTTGTGCAAGCACACCGGGTCTTGAACCCGTTCCCGTTGCCCTTGGCCCTCAGGTCGCTGACAGGTTCGCAAGCAGTTGTCCCTCCTTGCAGGCTCAGATTGATGGGTACGCCATGTCCAAGAACTAGGAGGTACGCTCTGTCCTATTCTCTTGCACTACGAAGTTCTCTAACGTGTGTAGCCCTAGTCTTCTGAGGGTGTCTGGCATGTGGACTCTGGAGCTGGAATGTCAATCACGGGTGATAAGTCTTTGTTCACTGTGTTTGAATCTTCTGCTGTTGGGCCTACGGTTCGATTTGGTGACGGGGTGATTCAACGGTCAGAGGTAAGGGATCCATTGTGTTATGTAGTGATTGGTTACCAACATCAATCACTCTAACCAATGTTCTTTATATCCCTCACTGTCCGGTGAATCTCCTGTCAGTAATGCTGTGGCTCATTCTCCTCCACTGCCGAGGTTTCTTTTGATAGTCTTAGTTGGCACTGCCACTCAGGACTCTTCTGTTCTCTGGTCCTTCCCTGCCTCCAGTGATGGTGTGTACAAAGTTTGCATGTAGGCCTTGTCACACCTCCAGTCGTTGTTTAAGAGTTGCTGACAATTATCCAGCGTTTGCACTTGATGTTGATGAGGACGGTGGAGTTGTTCTCCCTACCACTCCTGCATGGTTTTGGGCATAGGCGGTTGGGTCATCCCGGCTATAGTGCCTTACACAAACTTGTCAAGAGTGGTATGGTTAAGAACTTACCCCTCAGTCTGGGTCAAGTGCAAAAGTGGGTAAGATCCCATGTGATGCTTGTCACAAGGCTAAGGGCAAACGTCTCCCTTTTCCTAAAGAAAGCAAAACTGAGATCCGTGCACCTCTCCAACGACTTCACTTGGATATAATGGGACCAGTTCATACTAGGGGTCTGCGTGGGGAGTTTTACATCCTGTGCCTCATAGACAATTCTCTGGCTTTGCTGAAGTATTGCGCTTGAGGACCAGGGATGAAGCTCCCTTAGCAGTCCAAACTATCATCCTCAGATGGTCAAATCAGCTGCAGGGGTTTGCCTTTAAGTGTCTGAGATCTGACAGGGCCAAGGAGTTTATAGTTAAGATGGTTCGAGGATTGGCTGATATCGGTTGGGGCAGTACATGAGTTATCGTTGGTGTACACTGCCCAGCAGAACGCAACTGTGGAAAGGTATAATGGGGTCTTGCAGTCTATAGCTAGGATTATCCACCTGGAATCAAAGCTAGCTAAGTCTTTCTGGCCTTATGCCTTCCTAGCTGCTTGTTACCTTCGTAACCGACTGCCCAATCAGGGACGCAAGACAACCTTATGAGTTGTTTTATGGGGTGATGCCTGATGTGTCGTTGTTACGTGTGTTTGGATGCCCCTGCTATGTCACGTTAGTCAATGGGAAAGAAACGTAACAAGCTGGACGAAAGGGCGTTATCTGGTAGAACTGGTTGGGTATTCTCTGGTGAGTAAGGGTTATTTTATTTGGGTTCCTAAGTTGCGCCAGGTAGTAGAGAGTCGTGATGTACTCTTCTATGAACAGTTTAGCTATAACTGTATTCCTGGGCTTCCTCCCTATGACGGGTCGCCGTATGTTTCTAGCATCCCTGCCGCTATCAACGGACACATGCCTGAGGCTGCGGGCCATTCCTTAGATCCTTTGCTTTCCCCAATTGTTGACCACTGTCCTGGCCATAGGATGATTCTGCGTCCCAGGTCAGGGGCTGCTGGTACTGTATGAAGTGAGAATGCACTGGGGGCGGGCGGGGGTTCTGCAGTTTCCTACGGAATTTTTTTATATTTTTTTTCAAAAATCTTAAGCCGAAATCTTCAGGGGGGTCGCCAGGGCCCTCCTCTGCGTCAAATTCCGTTCGGTGGAAGCTCATAGGATTACGACAATTTCAGATCAATTAGTGGAGGCCTATTATAGGTTCCATTGTCTTACTAGTCACCTGCTCCCAATCATTTATTGGATGGGCCTCGAAGGGGTTGGTGAGCGCCTGTCGCATCCTGCCGTTCCAGATAGAATAATCGGGTGAGCCGGGGGTGTGATGTAGCCTTTGCGATAGTGGCATAGTGATGATCTGATCCATGGTCAGGTGCTCCGATACTGCGTTATGGCTGGGGTTTGTTCCGGTCGAACCCAGGCGTTCGGTGAAAAAAAAAATGTGAAAAAAAAATACAAAAGTATAAAAAAAACGAAGAAAAATAAAAAAAAAAAAAAGTTAAAAAAGAAAAGAGGCAAATAAGGCCGGCCTGTTCAACCAGGCAGTAGTTCTGCACTGGGGGCTCTACTACCGGTTACTGCTGATACTGCTGATATCCCCGCTGCTCATGTACAAGTAAACTGCTTGTACGTGGGAGCATCTGTTTTCCCCCTCCACTGAACTAACCTATAAAGCTGCCATGCTCCCTACCAACCCTGACAGGGATCAATGGCTTCTTGCTATGAAGGATGAGATGGCTTCCCTACATGCCCACGGTACTTGGGTACTCACTCCACAGCCTCGTAAGCAAAAGATCCTGTCAGGCAGGTGGTTATTTGTGAAGAAGATTGGGGTTGATGGTTCTATACGCTTCAAGGCACGTTTTGTGGTACGTGGCGTTCTGCAACGTCCTGGGCTGGATTTTCATGACGTATATGCCCCTGTCTCCTCTAAAGCAGGTCTTCGGGTGCTCCTGGCTGCCATCACTCATAGAAATATGTTTGTTCGGCAGCTGGACATCAAAACTGCATTTCTGAACGCTAAGCTGGAACCTGGTCTGGACCTGTACTGCCGCCAGACTGAGGGCTTTCAGCACCTTGGTCCCAACGGTGTTCCCCTTGTGTGCAAGCTGCTCAAGTCTCTTTATGGATTGAAGCAGGCACCCAGGGCTTGGAGTAGGGATGTCAAGCGGGTTCTGGTTGCACACGGCTTCACTATGTGCAAGGCTGAACCTGCTCTGTATTTAGGAAGGATTCTGATGGTGGGTGGAGCTATGTTCTGACCTATGTTGATGATTTTATCTGTGCTTTTAGTGAGCTGGATAGGTATGTGTTGCTTATCCAGGCTATGGAAAAGGCTGGCTGGGAGGTCAAAGAGATGGGTGTTCCGGTTCAGTTCCCTCTCTTTGGACATGCATGTTACACTTGATTCTGAAGGCAGGTGTGTTCAGATCAACATCTCTCAGCACACCTACATTGTTGATCTGGTGGAGCAGTTTGGTCTTACTGATGCTGCCCCACCCAGGTTTGCTGCCCCCATGGCCAAGTCCACCGTTTCTGACGCCCCTGGAGAACCCCTGCCGTCTAATAGCCAGTACCTCTCTCTTGTGGGTGCTTTGCTATACCTGGCTACTTGCACCAGGCCTGATATTTCTTTTGCTGTGAGCTACCTGTCCAGGTTTTCTGCTCACCCTACCGTCCCTCTCTGGGGGGCTGCCAAGCGGTTGCTCTTGTATTTGAGAACACATTCCCACCTGGGTCTCACTTACACCCACAACCCTGAGTTCTCTTTTACTGTCTTTAGTGACTCATCCTTTGCTGATGATGGGTCTGACAGGCGGTCTCAGACTGGCTTTGCTGTGCTAGCTGGGGGGTGCATAGTGAACTGGATGAGCAAGAGGCAGCCTACTGTTGCCATTAGCTCTAGTGAGGCTGAGTATCAGGCCCTGTCCCAGGCTGCCAGGGAGGTACAATGGTTGAAGAAATTGAGGGTGGATCTGGGTCTGCCTTGTGCTTTGGTTACCATTCAGGGTGACAACTTAGGGTCTCTAAGTTGGGCCAAAGACTGGCAGCTCCTGCCTCGCAGCAAGCACATTGATGTTATTCATCACTACATCAAGGAGCTGGTGGAGGATGGTTCACTGGATGTTGCCTATGTTAACACCGTGGATAACTGTGCTGACCCCTTCACCAAGCCCCTTGATCCTGCTGTGTTCTGGAGGTTTGTCCGCATGTTAGGTATGACCGCTTCTTCTTAGGGTCATCCTTGCATTTGGTCATATTAGTTTCTTTTCGTTATCAAAGTTTGGCATTAGGTTCCTATTCCCGGATCGGGTTTTCTATACCGTTGTTACCCATTTTTGATATTAGTTTTTCCTCTCTTTCTAGCTTGGCAAATTGTTTTCGAATTTTTTGCCTTGTTTCATTCCTTCCTATAACCCTTTGGGTTCCATTTGAAGTTCTCTCGATTTTTTCGGAGTTCTTTGATTTTTTTTTTTTTATATATGTTACATATAGTTCTATGTCCCCAGTGCCATAGGTGGAGAGGTAGTATTGTATGTCACCTGTGTCATAGGTGGAGTGTCAGCATGAATTGCGGTGCTCTCACGCGTTTTATGACTTGGTGACTACTTATGTACTTCCTTAGAACTATCGGCCCAGACAGTGTTTCTGTCTGTACTGTGTCAGCTTCCCGTAGACTGTGTCATCCTTCATGACACGGTGACAGCTTCCTGTTGACTGCGTCATCGGTCTCTCACTGACACACTCTGTATAGCTGGTGCCTGGCTTAAGTTTCCTGACTTAGGGTCTAGTCAGGTTACAGGCATCCGCCTCTCCCACCGCTGGTGTTCTTTGGCGTCCGCCTGTCCTTGTAACGCTATTCTTGTCTCCGTGTATAGATTGGCGCGTCTGTCTCCGCTGCATACATCTCTCTCCACTCTTCGAAGTGCTTTCTAGCTGATAGGAGGCAACTGAGGAGGCAACTAAGGAGGCAACTAAGGGTGGAAACTGAACTAGGGGAAGCAAACTAAGGGAGAAACTGCAAAAACAAGCCAAAAGCAGGGAGGCAACCAGAAAAGAAGATAGACAACTGGAAGCAAAGCGAAAACCTAAAAGACTGGTCTGGGCAGGTAAACAACAGGAATGAAGACAAAGACAGTATCAAGATCTAGATCTTGATCTGGATCTTAGCGCAGATCTGGAACGTTGATCTTGGTCCAGATCTAGCCCCAGATCTGGAACGTTGTCGAGTGCTGTGTCCAAATCTGGAACCTGATCCTGATCTGGGGCAGGGTCTTGATCTTGGGCTTGGGCTGGAACTAGGTCAGGTTCAAGATCGGGGCCTAGAGCTGGGGCTTGGGCTGGAACTAGGTCAGGGTGGTGTCCGTCCCTTAGCTGTCCCTTAGCCGTTCTTGTCTTTTTCTTTGGTCTTTTCTCCTTGGTCACAAAGGGCTAGGTTTTATCAGTTGCGCCTTTTCCTGGTTCCCCCCTTTGTAAAAAAAAAAAAAAAAAAAAAAGGGTCTAGAACAGGGTCTAGAGCTCGGGAATGGGCTTGGTCTGGGTAAGGGTCTAGAGCAAGGTCTAGATCCGGGTTATGGGCTGGATCTGGGGCAGGGTCTAGATCAGGGTCTAGAACTAGGGCTTGGGCTGGGTCTGGGATTGTACGGAGCGCTGAGGCCATGGGGATTGTCATTTCCATGGTGCGGGTATCAGGCTCCTGGTCACCGGGAGTGACCCCAATCATGGTGCAAAAGATCGGGGGGGTGGCCCATAAGCTTGCAAAGGAAGCCACTGTGAGAGAGCAATCTAGGCCACGCCACCAATCTTGACAGAAGGCGCCATTATCAAGGTGTCGAAGATCCGTCTGGGTGCGCATCCAGTCCCTGGCGATGGCTTGGTGAAGGTGGCCAAGGGCAAAGCAGATAGCCTTGTGGTGAAGGGGCTCAGAATGGTCCAGTCTGTCAGCCCGGGACGAACGGACCTGCCATATCGCGCCCAAGGTGGTTATACGCAGGAAGGACCACAACCTTAGGGTAGAGGGAGGAGGGGGTGTCCCGGGCCAAAGGGTGATGTCGTCAGCGAGGAGGAAGAAGGGGCAACGAGGAAGGCGCTGCCCACCGGTGAGGGTCTCCCAAATGGAAAGGAGCCAGTCTATGACAGGGGCAGAATCAGGGCATTCCAAGAAAGCGTGAGACATTGTGTCAGCAGTGTGCAGCTGCAAGCAGTCAGGGCTGGAGCAGACTATGGAGGGGGGGTCGTCTTGGTTGACCCGTTGGAAGCGTCCTCGTACATGAGCAAGGAACGCATTGCAGCCCAGGGTGCCATGAAGCAAGCTCCGGCAAGTGATGGTATAAGGACGGTGGAGAGTCTTGTCAGCGAGGCGTACCCACACCTGAGAAAAGCCTGCACGTAGAGGGAGGGAGACTTGAGGTTCGTCCTGTCTTTGAGCAGTTCTCTCGGCTGGGCCTGGACGGGAGGGGCGGACACGTTGTAAGTCCACCCAAGCGTTCTGTGGGAGGTCTTCAGGGGAGGGGACTGGAATAGGGGTGACAATGAGCGCTCTCTCTGTTGCTGAGGCAATCCATCGGGATTCAAGACCACGGAGGCCTCGCAGGTCAGGGTTAGTGCTAGGGTGAGTGTCCAAGGTGGAGGGGGGTAGAATGCTCCACAGCCTGGGCCAAGCAGCACGTTCCTCGGTATAACCTGGCACAAAATGGTGGGAACTGGGGCTTTGTTGCATGATATGTTGGTGAAGAAGGGCCTGCCGTGCTTGGCGCACAGAGAGTTCAAGAAGGTTCACCTCAGTATCATCATGGAGGTGGAGACCCCATGTTGTTGGGTCCAGTTGGAGGTCCTCCCAAAGACCAACCAGCCATGGTTCCAAGAGCTCTTGCCTCTGGTGGGGGGGGAGGCCTTGCTGGATCAGCTGCTCCTCAAAGTCTGCCCCCCACTTGACTGGCTACCACCTCCATCCCCCAGACACACCACACAGATTGCTGGGCGTGCCGTTCGGAGCAGACACTGCCCTTTGCAAGGCTGCAGCCTACCAGCACATGCCCCATAGCATCTCATGTGCGGCAGCTCCATGGCTCTCACACAATCTCAATGTTATTGGAAGGGCGCATGTTGCTATGCAATGCTTGGCTTCCAAGTTCATCTTCCAGGCTAACTTTGCATCACCACCAGCGCCTCTCCGCCAGGAGTTGCAATCTTCTCTCAATGCCTTTGTTGCAACCTCTAGCCTGCAGGAGGAGGAATCACCACGTCCAGGACACCTCTTCCCCCGCTTCGGGACAGCCGCCCTTCCTTTTCATCAAGAAGGGCTTGCTGTACCCCATCTTGCTTCCCACTCGGCAGCTATGCTGGCCAAGACCACATGGCTCCTCTTCAATTACACAGCTCACCCCTGGCAGCAGCTCTACCGTCACAAGATTTCACGGGCTGTGTGCCTTCTTCCAGGTCAGGCAAGTGGATACCATGCCCTGGTTACCGCCCCGTCTTCTGTGGACATCTCCTCAATTAAGTTGCCTCCTTAGTTTCCCCCTCAGTTGCCTCCTTAGTCCCCCCCCCCCCCCCCCCCCCCCCCTCCCCCCTTTTTTCTCTTAGTTTAGTGCATAGTTTTCCTTTTAGTCCTCCTTAGTTTGCATCTCCTCTTTCAGTCTTCTGATCCGGTGACTGTTAGAGGTTGCAATGTTTTGGCCCCCCCCTTCATAGGTCTTTTTTCTTAGTAGTCCTAGCCCCTTCTCTTGGGCTTCCTGTTTTTGACTTCTTCGTTGCCTCTCTGGCTTGTTTGTCTTCTGTTCCTGTCCTCCTTTGTCCCTTACGTCGCCCAGGTGGTGTCCGTCCCTTTGCCGCTCTTTTTTTTTTTTTTTTTTTTTACATAGGGAGGAACCAGGAAAGGGAACATCTGATAAAACCTAGCCCTATGTGACCAAGGAAGAAAAACCAAAGAAGAAGACTAGAGGACATGGACCAAAAAACCGCTAAGACAAAAGATCCGAAGACAAAAGACGAAAAGACTAGGGGACAAAAGACCGAGGGACACAAACTAATTACTAGGAGGACAAAGGACAAAGGGCCTTCCGAGCACCACCCCCACCTCCAAGCAACACTGTTCCTCCCCAACCAACAAAACACCACTGTAACCTCCAAGAGCAACACAGAAAAAGAA
Organism: Chlamydomonas sp. ICE-L; assembly: GCA_013435795.1. NCBI lineage: Eukaryota > Viridiplantae > Chlorophyta > Chlorophyceae > Chlamydomonadales > Chlamydomonadaceae > Chlamydomonas > Chlamydomonas sp. ICE-L. The sequence goes on along the minus strand of JACBWV010000629.1, from coordinate 92,910 downwards.
GGAAAGGCATGCACGCAAAGGTCTTGCTGATCTAAGATTAAAACACTGCAGGGCATCACTCCTGTAACAGGCTAGTGCATCAGGGCATCACTCCTTTAGCAACCAGCACAGACTCTTAGCAGCCTTGTAACAGGTCGCTAGGTCACCCATGCAGATCAGCAAGTTCTTGTCTTTTTCTTTGGTCTTTTCTCCTTGGTCACAAAGGGCTAGGTTTTATCAGTTGCGCCTTTTCCTGGTTCCCCCCTGTGTAAAAAAAAAAAAAAAAAAAACAATCACCACCAACTTGGCCCGGGAAAGTGCAGAGGCTTTCCTCCTTCTAAACATTCGTAGAATTATCGCTCCGCCCATGCAGTGCCTGCAATCCATCCTTCTGGAAACCACCTTCAACAACACCCCTCCTTTTCCGTCCATGCCCATCCTCTCAAACCAAGTGCTCTCCTCACAAGCACTATTGTGGCACCGTCTCAAGGACATCCGCTCAGCTCATCAACAACGAGCTCACCTCCCTCCCGCTGCTGTCCAAGACCTTGACTTCATCCTCTCCTCTCTGCCAGACCCCTGGCGGGATGCTGTCCTCCTTCCTGAACTTCCACCTCCCAAATCTTTAGTGTTTTTTGGCCTTAGGCAGGTGTTGTGCTGCTAAGACTCTATCCCTCTTTCTTGGATTCTCAGTCAGCAGGTCTCCTTTTGAAGGTCCGCATTGGTCAGCATCTTCTTGTTCTCTAATTCGAGACTTGTCGATCCTTGAGTGTGACATTGGTTGGAAACCATAGCGATACAATTTGTCTTAGCTTTTTGCTGCCCTAAGGGCTGGATAGTAGTTTTTGGGGGTGGATCTGCTGTCCTGCCCTGAAGACTGTTTTTTGTTTGCTTTTTCCTGGACCTGTTTATCATTAGCATGCCCTGCTTTGGTCTTCTTCCTTACAGATCTTGCTGGCCTGCATTGGAGAAGAAGTGGCATGCTACTTGACAGCTGAGTTGGCTCGCCGGTCTGCTGATGGAGTGATGCCCTGATGCGCTGGACTGTTATAGGAGTGATGCCCTGTACCGTGTTGTATCTTGCGTCTGCAGGTTCAGGAGGCTTACTTAGAAGCTACATAGTTTTTGTTACCTTGTTTCTGCTACCTTTGAACTGTAGGCATGCCGCGTTCTGGTCGTCTTTGCAGAGCTTGCTGATCTGCATGGGTGACCTAGCGACATGTTACTAAGAGTCTGAGCTGGTTTGCTAAAGGAGTGATGCCCTGATGCACTAGCCTGTTACAGGAGTGATGCCCTGCAGTGTTTTAATCTTAGATCAGCAAGACCTTTGCTTGCATGCCTTTCCTTCTTTTTCTGTGTTGCTCTTGGAGGTTACAGTGGTGTTTTGTTGGTTGGGGAGGAACAGTGTTGCTTGGAGGTGGGGGTGGTGCTCGGAAGGCCCTTAGTCCTTTGTCCTCCTAGTAATTAGTTTGTGTCCCTCGTTCTTTTGTCCCCTAGTCTTTTCGTCTTTTGTCTTCGGATCTTTTGTCTTAGCGGACTTTTGGTCCATGCCCTCTAGTCTTCTTCTTTGGTTTTTCTTCCTCGGTCACATAGGGCTAGGTTTTATCAGATGTTCCCTTTCCTGGTTCCTCCCTATGTAAAAAAAAAAAAAAAAAAAAAAAAAAAAAAATGGAAGCTCTATCCCGCTGTGGCCCCTGCTGGTCCCCTTGCAGAGGGGCCAGATCCCCTCACTGGAGAGGACCGTCTTTGGGAGGTCTGGCCATCTGCTTGGAGGTGGGGGTGGTGCTCGGAAGGCCCTTTGTCCTTTGTCCTCCTAGTAATTAGTTTGTGTCCCTCGGTCTTTTGTCCCCTAGTCTTTTCGTCTTTTGTCTTCGGATCTTTTGTCTTAGCGGACTTTTGGTCCATGTCCTCTAGTCTTCTTCTTTGGTTTTTCTTCCTCGGTCACATAGGGCTAGGTTTTATCAGATGTTCCCCTTCCTGGTTCCTCCCTATGTAAAAAAAAAAAAAAAAAATCTCTGGCCGGTTACACCCTCTCACCCTTCCTGCCCTTCCCCCCCAGGGACACCCCCAATCTGCCCTCATCACCCTACGCAAGAAACCTCGAGAAGCATGGTTACGGGCAGACTTTGAGGAGCAGCTGATCCAGCAAGGCCTCCCCCCCCCACCAGAGGCAAGAGCTCTTGGAACCATGGCTGGTTGGTCTTTGGGAGGACCTCCAACTGGACCCAACAACATGGGGTCTCCACCTCCATGATGATACTGAGGTGAACCTTCTTGAACTCTCTGTGCGCCAAGCACGGCAGGCCCTTCTTCACCAACATATCATGCAACAAAGCCCCAGTTCCCACCATTTTGTGCCAGGTTATACCGAGGAACGTGCTGCTTGGCCCAGGCTGTGGAGCATTCTACCCCCCTCCACCTTGGACACTCACCCTAGCACTAACCCTGACCTGCGAGGCCTCCGTGGTCTTGAATCCCGATGGATTACCTCAGCAACAGAGAGAGCGCTTGTTGTCACCCCTTTTCCAGTCCCCTCCCCTGAAGACCTCCCATAGAACGCTTGGGTGGACTTACAACGTGTCCGCCCCCCCCGTCCAGGCCCTGCGGAGAGAACTGCTCAAAGACAAGACGACCCCCCCTCCATAGTCTGCTCCAGCCCTGACTGCTTGCAGCTGCACACTGCTGACACAATGTCTCACGCTTTCTTGGAATGCCCTGATTCTGCCCCTGTCATAGACTGGCTCCTTTCCACTTGGGAGACCCTCACCGGTGGGCAGCGCCTTCCTCGTTGCCCCTTCTTCCTCCTCGCTGACGACATCACCCTTTGGCCCGGGACACCCCCTCCTCCCTCTACCCTAAGGTTGTGGTCCTTCCTGCGTATAACCACCTTGGGCGCGATATGGCAGGTCCGTTCATCCCGGGCTGACAGACTGGACCATTCTGAGCCCCTTCACCACAAGGCTATCTGCCTTGCCCTTGGCCACCTTCACCAAGCCATCGCCAGGGACTGGATGCGCACCCAGACGGATCTTCGACACCTTGATAATGGCGCCTTCTGTCAAGATTGGTGGCGTGGCCTAGATTGCTCTCACAAAAAAAAAAAAAAAGTGGCTTCCTTTGCAAGCTTATGGTCCACCCCTCCGATCTTTTGCACCATGATTGGGGTCACTCCCGGTGACCAGGAGCCTGATACCCGGACCATGGAAATGAAAATCCCCATGGCCCCAGCGCTCCCTACAATCCCAGACCCAATCCCAGATCCAGCCCAAGCCCTTGTTCTAGACCCTGATCTAGACCCTGACCCAGATCCAGCCCATTACCCGGATCTAGACCTTGCTCTAGACCCTGACCCAGACCCAGCCCATTCCCGAGCTCTAGACCCGGATCTAGACCCTGACTTAGGTCCAGCCCAAGCCCCAGCTCTAGGCCCCGATCTTGACCCTGACCTAGATCGAGCCCAAGCCCAAGATCAAGACCCTGCCCCAGATCAGGATCAGGTTCCAGATTTGGACACAGCACACGACAACGTTCCAGATCTAGGGCTAGATCTGGACCAAGATCAAGGTCCAGATCTGCGCTAAGATCCACATCAAGATCTAGATCTTGATACTGTCTCTGTCTTCATTCCTGTTGTACATGCCCAGACCAGTCTTTTAGGTTTTCGCTTTGCTTCCAGTTGTCTTTCTTCTTTTCTGGTTGCCTCCCTGCTTTTGGCTTGTTTTTGCAGTTTCTCCCTTAGTTTGCTTCCCCTAGTTCAGTTTCCACCCTTAGTTGCCTCCTTAGTTTCCCCCTCAGTTGCCTCCTTAGTCCCCGCCCCCCCCCCCCTTCCCCCCTTTTTTTCTCTTAGTTTCTCGCATAGTTTTCCTTTTAGTCCTCCTTAGTTTGCATCTCCTCTTTCAGTCTTCTGATCCGGTGACGGTTAGAGGTTGCAATGTTATGGCCCCCCCCTTCATAGGTCTTTTTTCTTAGTAGTCCTAGCCCCTTCTCTTGGGCTTCCTGTTTTTGGCTTCTTCCTTGCCTCTCTGGTTTGTTTGTCTTCTGTTCCCGTCCTCCTTTGTCCCTTACGTCGCCCAGGTGGTGTCCGTCCCTTAGCTGTCCCTTAGCCGTTCTTGTCTTTTTCTTTGGTCTTTTCTCCTTGGTCACAAAGGGCTAGGTTTTATCAGTTGCGCCTTTTCCTGGTTCCCCCCTTTGTAAAAAAAAAAAAAAAAAAAAGACAGGACGAACCTCAAGTCTCCCTCCCTCTACGTGCAGGCTTTTCGCAGGTGTGGGTACGCCTCGCAGACAAGACTCTCCACCGTCCTTATACCATAACTTTTTTTTTTTTTTTTTTTTTTTTTACATAGGGAGGAACCAGGAAAGGGAACATCTGATCAAACCTAGCCCTATGTGACCGAGGAAGAAAAACCAAAGAAGAAGATTAGAGGACATGGACCAAAAGTCCGCTAAGACAAAAGATCCGAAGACAAAAGGCGAAAAGACTAGGGGACAAAAGACCGAGGGACACAAACTAATTACTAGGAGGACAAAGGACAAAGGGCCTTCCGAGCACCACCCCCACCTCCAAGCAACACTGTTCCTCCCCAACCAATAAAACACCACTGTAACCTCCAAGAGCAACACAGAAAAAGAAGGAAAGGCATGCACGCAAAGGTCTTGCTGATCTAAGATTAAAACACTGCAGGGCATCACTCCTGTAACAGGCCAGTGCATCAGGGCATCACTCCTTTAGCAAACCAGCACATACTCTCAGCAGCCTAGTAACATGTCGCTAGGTCACCCATGCAGATCAGCAAGCTCTGCAAAGACGACCAGAGCGCGGCATGCAACAAAAAACAGGACAGGGCCAAAGCTAACACTAACAAGGTACACTTGCCGGAGCTTGCTTCATGGAACCCTGGGCTGCAATGCATTCCTTGCCCATGTACGAGGACACTTCCAACGGGTCAACCAAGACGACCTCCCCTCCATAGTCTGCTCCAGCCCATACTGCTTGCAACTGCACACTGCTGACACCATGTCTCACGCTTTCTTGGAATGCCCTGATTCTGCCCCTGTCATAGACTGGCTCCTTTCCACTTGGGAGACCCTCACCGGTGGGCAGCGCCTTCCTCGTTGCCCCTTCTTCCTCCTCGGTGACGACATCACCCTTTGGCCCGGGACACCCCCTCCTCCCTCTACCCTACGCTTGTGGTCCTTCCTGCGTATAACAACCTTGGGCGCGATATTTTTTTTTTTTTTTTTTTACAAAGGGGGGAACCAGGAAAAGGCGCAACTGATAAAACCTAGCCCTTTGTGACCAAGGAGAAAAGACCAAAGAAAAAGACAAGAACGGCTAAGGGACAGCTAAGGGACGGACACCACCTGGGCGACGTAAGGGACAAAGGAGGTCGGGAACAGAAGACAAACAAACCAGAGAGGCAAGGAAGAAGCCAAAAACAGGAAGCCCAAGAGAAGGGGCTAGGACTACTAAGAAAAAAGACCTATGAAGGGGGGGGCCATAACATTGCAACCTCTAACCGTCACCGGATCAGAAGACTGAAAGAGGAGATGCAAACTAAGGAGGACTAAAAGGAAAACTATGCGAGAAACTAAGAGAAAAAAGGGGGGGAGGGGGGGGGGGGGGGGGGGGGACTAAGGAGGCAACTGAGGGGGAAACTAAGGAGGCAACTAAGGGTGGAAACTGAACCAACGCATTCTTGTGACTACGAGGAAAAGAGCACAGAGACCGTACATCTAGAAATACGAATATAAGGTCATATTGATATCGTACAAAACTTACACATATTTGTGTGTTGCTGACAACAAATGGGCATACATGCTGTAGTGGAAGACATGCTTCCAGTCCCTTAGCCGTATACAAATCTACATCTTGTCTTTACTTAGGGTTCCCATTTACCAGAGTGCTAGGCATGCAAGTATTGAGTGCGCCTACTTTGCATATTGTAGGAGTGGCACCACCATGCGAATGCTGGTTTGTGTCGGGAGACCCACCTCCTGGGGTGAAAGTCCTTTCACAACTTATACAAAAAAAAATGATCTACGACTAGCCCACACCACTTCCAGGGGGGGTCTGTCCAACTATCCTCGTTTAATCAACAGAATGTGGACAACAGGGTACTTCATAGCGCGCGCTTTCGCGCGCTGCCTTGTTGAGCCCCACTGTGCGTTTTGCGCAGTTTTTTCACCCCCCTGTGGGCGCAGCGCGCATTTTTTGCGCTTTTTGCACTACAAAGCGCTGACGAATTTGACGTTTGTGCGCTTTAAGCGCTGACCAATTTGGTCAATGGAAGTACCCTGGTGGACAACTATCCATTCATATCAGCAACACCGTCTTACACATAGGGTAATAGATTTTGCCATTTTGGGTTCCGTGAAAAACGTATACTGGTCTTCATGTTTCGTGTTGGCAGTGCCTGGCACGTAACTTTGGGTCTCCAGGCTTAGTGGGTTTATTTTTTACCTGATTCGTGTAGAGGGGCCAATCCAAAAGCTTATGTGTTGTCATGTAAAAACGTACATTGTGTAGCCCACCAATGTATCGCATGGTTGTCACAATTTTTTTTTTTTTACAAAGGGGGGAACCAGGAAAAGGCGCAACTGATAAAACCTAGCCCTTTGTGACCAAGGAGAAAAGACCAAAGAAAAAGACAAGAACGGCTAAGGGACAGCTAAGGGACGGACACCACCTGGGCGACGTAAGGGACAAAGGAGGACGGGAACAGAAGACAAACAAACCAGAGAGGCAAGGAATAAGCCAAAAACAGGAAGCCCAAGAGAAGGGGCTAGGACTACTAAGAAAAAAGACCTATGAAGGGGGGGGCCATAACATTGCAACCTCTAACCGTCACCGGATTAGAAGACTGAAAGAGGAGATGCAAACTAAGGAGGACTAAAAGGAAAACTATGCGAGAAACTAAGAGAAAAAAGGGGGGGAGGGGGGGGGGGGGGGGGGGGGGGGGGACTAAGGAGGCAACTGAGGAGGAAACTAAGGAGGCAACTAAGGGTGGAAACTGAACTAGGGGAAGCAAACTAAGGGAGAAACTGCAAAAACAAGCCAAAAGCAGGGAGGCAACCAGAAAAGAAGAAAGACAACTGGAAGCAAAGCGAAAACCTAAAAGACTGGTCTGGGCAGGTAAACAACAGGAATGAAGACAGAGACAGTATCAAGATCTAGATCTTGATCTGGATCTTAGCGCAGATCTGGACCTTGATCTTGGTCCAGATCTAGCCCCAGATCTGGAACGTTGTCGAGTGCTGTGTCCAAATCTGGAACCTGATCCTGATCTGGGGCAGGGTCTTGATCTTGGGCTTGGGCTGGAACTAGGTCAGGGTCAAGATCGGGGCCTAGAGCTGGGGCTTGGGCTGGACCTAGGTCAGGGTCTAGAACAATGAGATATCTTTATAACCAACTCTAGTATAGCTAACAGTGATATTCCTAAGGATTTGAGCATAAACATTAAAAATCGGGCGCGCGATGCCCAGGTGTAGCACTTTACAGGTGTAGCACTTTCCTCATTTATCGCAACTCCATACTCCCCATCTTTCGCTGTGAACGCTGGAACGCAGTGGACCTTGTCTGGACCCCTCATCACTGTACCGCGGCGCTGTCAGTCAACACAATTAATCACACATCAATCCCCCCACACCCTACTCAGGATTTGCAAAATTTCTGCAATCACGCCTAAAGACTCGTACCTCGCTCCCGTTGAATTTATTCCTCTTCTCTACACCTCCACCCTCCTTTTCCCTACACCTCCCTCTTTAAACCTTCTCAGGTATGCTTATGTATGCTTCCTCCTGTGGTTGACGTTTCTTTTCAACTTCTTTTTTTCTCCACCCTCCTTCTTTGCGCACAGCCCACGCTCCACCTACACACCCTATCCCCCTCTATCACACCCCTTCCACCTCACAATACCAAACACTCCCCCCCCTCACACCCCCCTCCCCCCCCTCACACCCCCCTCACACACACACACACACACCTCTTCACCACCAAACCCACAATCTCACTCCTCCGTGTCCCTATTTGCGTCGGGAGACCCACATCCTGGGGTGAAAGTCCTTTCACAACTAAAATAGGTCCCAACGCATTCTTGTGACTACGAGGAAAAGAGCACAGAGACCGTACATCTAGAAATACGAATATAAGGTCATATTTATATCGTACAAAACTTACACATATTTGTGTGTTGCTGACAACAAATGGGCATACATGCTGTAGTGGAAGACATGCTTCCAGTCCCATAGCCGTATACAAATCCACATCTTGTCTTTACTTAGGGTTCCCATTAACCAGAGTGCTAGGCATGCAAGTACTGAGTGCGCCTAGTTCGCATTTTTTTTTTTTTTACAAAGGGGGGAACCAGGAAAAGGCGCAACTGATAAAACCTAGCCCTTTGTGACCAAGGAGAAAAAACCAAAGAAAAAGACTTGAACGGCTAACGGACAGCTTGTAGGAGTGGCACCACCATTCGAACTGAACCCTCCGTGTCGCTGGTTTGTGTCGGGAGACCCACCTCCTGGGGTGAAAGTCCTTTAACAACTTCAAAAAAAAAAAATGATCTACGACTAGCCCACACCACTTCCAGGGGGTCTGTCCAACTATCCTCGTTTAATCAACAGAATGTGGACAACAGGGTACTTCATAGCGCGCGCTTTTGCGCGCTGCCGCGCTGCCTTGTTGAGCCCCACTGTGCGTTTTGCGCAGTTTTTTCACCCCCCTGTGGGCGCAGCGCGCATTTTTTGCGCTTTTTGCACTACAAAGCGCTGACGAATTTGACGTTTGTGCGCTTTAAGCGCTGACCAATTTGGTCAATGGAAGTACCCAGGTGGACAACTATCCATTCATATCAGCAACACCGTCTTACACATAGGGTAATAGATTTTGCCATTTTGGGTTCCGTGAAAAACGTATACTGGTCTTCATGTTTCGTGTTGGCAGTGCCTGGCACGTAACTTTGGGTCTCCAGGCTTAGTGGGTTTATTTTTTACCTGATTCATGTAGAGGGGCCAATCCAAAAGCTTATGTGTTGTCATGTAAAAACGTACATTGTGTAGCCCACCACTGTATCGCATGGTTGTCACAATGAGATATCTTTATAGCCAACTCTAGTATAGCTAACAGTGATATTCCTAAGGATTTGAGCATAAACATTAAAAATCGGGCGCCCGATGCCCAGGTGTAGCACTTTACAGGTGTAGCACTTTCCTCATTTATCGCAACTCCATACTCCCCATCCCTCGCTGTGAACGCTGGAACGCAGTGGACCTGGCCTGGACCCCTCATCCCTGTACCGCGGCGCTGTCAGTCTGTACTGGATTTCAGGCTCATTAATCGCCGGCCACCTGACCTTATCTCCCTAATGTTCGCAACTCCATACTCCCCATCTTTCGCTGTGAACGCTGGAACGCTGTGGACCTTGTCTGGACCCCTCATCCCTGTACCGCGGCGCTGTCAGTCAACACAATTAATCACACATCAATCCCCCCACACCCTACTCAGGATTTGCGAAATTTTTGCAATCACGCCTAGAGACTCGTACCTCGCTCCCGTTGAATTTATTCCTCATCTCTACACCTTCACCCTCCTTTTCCCTACACCTCCCTCTTTACACCTTCTCAGGTATGCTTATGTATGCTTCCTCCAGTGGTCGATGTTTCTTTTCAACTTCTTTTTTTCTCCACCCTCCTTCTTTGCTCACAGCCCACGCTCCACCTACACACCCTATCCCCCTCTATCACACCCCTTCCACCTCACAATACCAAAAACTCCCCCCCTCCCACCGTCCCCCCCCCCCCCCCCCCCTCACACACACACACCTCTTCACCACCAAACCCACAATCTCACTCCTCCGTGTCGCTATTTGCGTTGGGAGACCCACCTCGTGGGGTGAAACAAAATCCAAAAGCTTATGTGTTGTCATGTAAAAACGTACATTGTGTAGCCCACCACTGTATCGCATGGTTGTCACAATGACATATCTTTATAACCAACTCTAGTATAGCTAACAGTGATATTCCTAAGGATTTGAGCATAAACATTAAAATCGGGCGCTCAGGTGTAGCACTTCACAGTATGGAAGCATTACAAATCGTGGTGCCCGGTACCCAGATGTAGCATTTGGGAAGGTGGACGCATTACAAATCGTGGCGCCAGGTGTAACATTTTACTGGAGGGGAAACAGGTACTCGAGGGAAACATTACAAATCGGGCAGCCTTTTTGGCTAGCTTGATTCTAGTTTCGGGCAGGGTAAAAAAGATGCTGCTGGTACCTCGCCTCCCTTCTATATAAACCGCAGCAGCTGAGCTCGAGCTGTTATATTTTGAAATTGGTGGACGGTTGTAGCGTGCCCAGTGGCTACGTGGCTATTGCCCAGGGGCCACCTAACCAACTTGCTGGTGAAAGCGCGCGGTGCCTTAGTACAAATTGACGCGCCCGATGCCCAGGTGTAGCATTTGGGAAGGTGGCAATGTTAAAAATTATGGCGCGCGATGCCGAAGTGTAGCATTTGCGAAGGTGGAAACATTAAAAATTGTGGCGCCCGATGCCCAGGTGTGGCATTTGGAAAGGTGGAAACAATACAAATCGTGGTGGACGATGCCCAGGTGTAGCATTTGGGAACCTGAAAACATTACCCACACCTGGGGGCGCGATGGACCAAACCCGGAATAAACATTATATATCGCGCGTGCGCGATATATCGTGGTTAGGAATATCACTGATATCTAGGAAACATGTATGTACAACCAACTCTAGTATACCTGTATGTATGACCAATTCTAGTTTAGGTAGGAAAAGTTTAGCTAGGAAAATGTGAATATGGGGCAACTATATGGGGTACGCTAATAATGTTCATAAGTCTGTCTTAGCTCCATAAAGCCACAGGCAAAATTTGAGTCCAGTAGGACGCCGAGAAAACGTAATCATCATCATGAGCTAGCTTCGAGGCTGGATGAGTAAGATGTACATATATAGATCATCAGCTAGCCCCAAGGCTGGATGACTGAGATGTACAGATCATCAGCAAGCCCCAAGGCTGGATGACTGAGAAGTACAGATCATCAGCAAGCCCCAAGGCTGGATGACTGAGAAGTACAGATCATCAGCAAGCCCCAAGGCTGGATGACTGAGAAGTACAGATCATCAGCAAGCCCCACGGCTGGATGACTGAGAAGTACAGATCATCAGCAAGCCCCAAGGCTGGATGACTGAGAAGTACAGATCATCAGCAAGCCCCAAGGCTGGATGACTGAGAAGTACAGGTCATCAGCAAGCCCCAAGGCTGGATGACTGAGAAGTACAGATCATCAGCAAGCCCCAAGGCTGGATGACTGAGAAGTACAGATCATCAGCAAGCCCCAAGGCTGGATGCCTGAGATATACTATTGGCGGGATGGATCGTGGTGTTCATATATACCATACCATATGTCATACCATATCTTATGTTCATACCCTACCATGTCATACCATATCATATGTTCATACCCTACCATGTCCTCCGTGTTGGGTTAGAACCAGGGTTGTCCAGGGGGACTCCATCTGCATCTTGAGATGCACTCAGTTCCAAGATCTGTATGATAAGATTAATCCCGTTTTGACGAATGGCTCAATGGTAGAGCTTATTGGAACAAGAAGGTGCAGGGTTTGAATCCTTATGAAAGCGCTTTAGAGTTAGCGGCCGTTGTTAGGCCTTCCTTATAAGGTCCCCTAACACCACGCCCCTCCAGGCGTTATCTTTTTTTTATCCATGCAAGATAACCCAAAACCAATTGTGTAACGCCCAAGGACCAGCCGGGACAGCTCAACCCAATACAGACACTACGCATCGGACACTCTGCCGGGACATGACGCCTTGGACACTCTGCCGGGACACAACGCATCGGACACTCTGCCGGGGCACGACACCTTGGACACTCTGCCGGGACACGACGCCTCGAACACTCTGCCGGGACACGTCGCCTTGGACACTCTGCCGGGACACGACGCAATCAACCTGCTGGATCTGTGTATGGGACGCATTGGACACTCAAAAATCTGTGCCCGAGACGCAACGGACCTCCAAGGGCTGTGCCCGAGGCGCAAGATGCAGCGTTTTGAACAGCCCTAGTTCATATCCTACCATATACTCTGTCCATCCGGGCAAGGATAACCCCAAAGCATTTGTGTAACGCCCAAGGACCAGCCGGGACAGCTCATCGCAATAACTTCCTCGCCCTATTCACCTCAAAGCATTTCACGATTGGACTACACCTGGCTTCAAACTATATAGAAATCGCAATCGACCTGCTGGAACTGTGTCTAAGACGCATCGGACACTCCAAAATCTGTGCCCGAGACGCAACGGACCTCCAAGGGCTGTGTCTGAGACGCATGACGCAGCGTTTTGAACAGCCACAGTTCATATCATACCATATACTCTATCCATGCCGAGTGAGTAATGATAACGCCTGGTGGGGCATGGTATTAAGGGAACCCCTCATACGCAGGCAGAGAACGGTCTACCACCTCAACTGGACAAGTTACCATCGCGGTTGACAACGACTTGCATTGCTAAGGGCGACTGTTGTGGGAATAGAACCCCCGACCCTGCTTCGTTTCAGCGATTTGGTGTACTACTAGACCAATCTATATCACTGAAGCGGGCTATGCTGGGTAAAGATGACCCCATTGTATCTGTGTAATGCCCAAGGACCAGCCGGGACAGCTCATTGCAATAACTTCCTCGCCTCATTCACCTCAAAGCGCTTTCATAGCCCTTCACGATTGACTATGCCTGCCATACTGACTTTCCCCAGCTGCGGCGTATGGGAGGGCCCCCTTCACACAACGCCCCTCCATACTGGGTAAGGATAAGCCTTAACCAATTGTGTAACGCCCAAGGACCAACCGGGACAGCTCAATGCAAAAACTTCCTCGCCTCATTCACCTCGAAGCTAGCGCTCTTGTAGCCCTTCACGATTGGACTGCACTTTGCCTCCAACTCTGGAGAAATCGCAATCAACCTGCTGGATCTGTGTCTAAGTTACATCAGACACTCCAAAATCTGTGCCCGAGACGCAATGGACCTTCAAGGTCTGTGTCTAGCAAGAGGTGAGGCCCACTTAGCACCGGGTGGAAAGCCAAGTCTTAGGCAGCTAAAAGCAGGCAGCTGAGACACAGCGTTTTGAACAGCCCTGGTTCATATCCTACCATTCACTTCAAAGCTACTCATTCACCTCAAAGCTCGCGCTTTCGTAGCCCTTCACGATTGGGCTGCACTTGGCCTCCAACTCTGGAGAAATAGGATGCAGCCTCTTCTCAAGGGGTCCCGCCACATCCATGGCTAGCACCCTACCCCCATACTCCTTATCATCATCAGCAACTACCTGATGAAGCACAAGGTGGTGGTGTATGTGTGTGTGTGTGTGGGGGGGGGGGGATTGTGGTGGTGTGTGTTTGTGACAGGGGGGAATAGGGTAGGGTGGGTGGTGGTGTGGTGGTGTGTGTGTGTGGGGTGTGGGGGGGGGGGGGGGGGGGGGGGGGGGGGGGATCGTGGTGTGTTTGTGTCAGGGGGGAATAGGGTAGGATGGTGGTGGTGGTGGTGGTGGTGTGTGTGTGTGTGTGTAGATTGGGGGTGATGTGGGCCACAACCAGGTGCTGCTGCAACAGCGACAAGCTGGAATGGGGTGCGCCAAGGAAATGCAATCATCAAATCTTTTTTTTTCAATTCACTTTCTTGCCGTTCTTGTCTTTTTCTTCAGTCTTTTCTCCTTGGTCACAAAGGGCTAGGTCTTATCAGTTGCGCCTTTTCCTGGTTCCCCCCTTTGTAAAAAAAAGACACATCAGCAACTACCTGATGAAGCAAGCGGTTGTTGAACTCATAAGCTAAGCCCACCACTTCAGGGAGCACAACACAGTCCTTGTCCCCCATCGAGATAAGCTTGTCCCCCATCGAGATGACATTTGCTCCCTGGGAGGCTTTGTCTGCCATGGCGCAGACCTGGAGGGTGGGAAAGATAAAGGGTGGGGAAGATGTAGGGTGGGGAAGACACATACAGGTCACCACATACAGGTCACCACATACAGGTCACCACATACAGGTCACCACATACAGGTCACCACATACAGGTCACCAAAATATTTCAAATTTGCAAATGGAAGACGTAGGGTGGGGAAGACACAAACAGGTCAGGGCTTTTTTACCGCTATATATAGCGATCGCTAGTTTTGATCCCGTTTTGGCAAACATATCGCTATATACAAGTTTCAAAAATCGTTTTTTGTTTGCCCTAAATGTCCTAAAAGCTATAAAAGGCTATAAAAGCATTTAAACGCTGCCCTGAAGCAGGCCTAAAACCATTAAGCTAGAAAAAAACCACTTTCAGATTTGAAAAAAAGCCCTGATACACGTCACCACAAGATTTAAAATTTGCTGATCGAAAATGTAGTGTAGGGAAGACACTTACATGTCATCACAAGATTTCAATTTCTCCTTCATTGTTAGGCGTTAAATAGGCCCTTTCAGTGATATACATTGGTCTAGTGGTAAAATTGACCAAATTGCTTGAGGACGAAGAGTCGTGGGTTCGATTCCCCCTTCGGCCGCTCTTGGCGTTACAGGTCGTTGTCAACCGCGATGGTAGCTTGTCCAGTTGAGGTAGAAGACCGCTCCCTACCCGCGTACGACGGGCTCCCTTAACACCACGCCCCACCAGGCATTATCATTACCTAGGCGTTAAATGTACTGGAGATGGTGCCTCATAACCCCTCATGGTGCAACCCCTACCCTTCTACCATTCTACGCCTACTGCCCCCTACCCTGACTAATGGGTAGGAAGACAAGGGACAAAATGACTGATGGGTAGGAGGACAAGGGACAAAGGGCCATCCGAGCACCACCCCCACCTCTAAGCACCACTGCTCCTCCTCAAACAACAAAGCACCACTGCCACCTCTAAAATCAAAACAGAAAGAGTAAGAAGGGAGGAACAACCTCCTACACCCTTCCCTTCGACGCCTCCGAACCCCTACCCTACCCCATTACCAAACCCTACCCTACACCTTTTACCTCCTACCTTGAGAGCGGGGAAAGTGCCATCGATGGGGATGTAGATGCGGATGGTGGGAGGAACCGCCCCTTGACCATACCTCTGTCTTCTTACATACCCACGCCCAAAACCCTACCTACCCCATTCTACCGGAGAGCGGGGAACGTGCCATGATGGGGGATGTAGCGCGGATGGGGGAGGAAACCGCCCCTATGCCATACCTTCTGTCTTTCTACATACCCTACGCCCAAACCCCTACCTACACCATCTCCTGGGAGATCGGGGAACGTGCCACGATGTGGATGTAGATGCGGCTGTTGGGAGGAACCGCCCCCCATGGCCCATACCCTTCTGTGTCTCCATACCCTAGCCCAAAAACCACCTCCACTTCTACTGGAGAGCGGGGAAAGTGCCATCGATGGGGATGTAGATGCGGATGGTGGGAGGAACCGCCCCCTATGCCCATACCCTTCTGTCTTTCTACCATACCCCACGCCCAAACCCAACCCTACACCTTCTACCTGGAGAGCGGGGAAAGTGCCATCGATGGGGATGTAGATGCCGTGGGTGCGAGAAACAATCTCCTCCGCCTTCTTACTCCTACCCCACCCCATAACCAAACCCTACACCTTCTACCTCCTACCTGGAGAGCGAGGAAAGTGCCATCAATGGGGATGTAGATGCAGATGGTGCGAGAGAAAATCTTGTATGCCCCTACACTTATACGCCTTCTACCCCCTACCCTACCGCACCCCCAGGCCCAGGCGGTATCTCACGCGTCATCCGCAAGCCCAAACCCTACCCTACACTTCTACCTCCTACCTAGAGAGCAGGGAAGCTGCCATCTATGGGGATGCAGATGCGGATGGTGGGAGGAACTACCCCCTATGCCCCTACGCTTCTACGCCTTCTAACCCCTACCCTACCGCATAACCAAACCCAGCCCTACACCTTCTACCTCTTACATGGAGAGCAAGGAAAGTGCAATCGATGGGGATGCAGATGCGGATGGTGGGAGGAACTACCCCCTATGCCCCTACCCTTCCACCTCTTCTACCCTACCCCATGCCCAAACCCAACCCTACACCGTCTACGTCGGGGAAAGTGCCATCTATGGGGATGCAGATGCGGGTGGTGGGAGGAACCGCCCCCTTTGCCCCTACCCTTCTAGCTCTTCTACCCTACCCTACCGCACGCCCAAACCCAACCCTACACTTTCTACCTCCTACCTGGAGGGCGGGAAAAGTGCCATCGATGGGGATGTAGATGCCGTGGGTGCGAGGAACTTCCAAATACACCCTTTACCTTTATATGGAGAGCGGGGAAGCTGCCATCGATGGGGATGAGACATCAGGAACAACGCAGGGGACAAATAACTCATGTGTAGGAAAGAAACTATGGAGCCCCATGGAACCTACTTGGAGAGCGGGAAAAGTGCCATCGATTGGAATGTAGATGCGGTGGGTGTGAGGACCAACCTCCTATGCCCCTACCCTTCTCCGCCTTCTTACTCCTACCCTACCCCACGCCCAAACCCAGCCCTACACCTGGTATCTATTACCTGGAGAGCGGGGAAAGTGCCATCGATTGGGATGTAGATGCGGTGGGTGCGAGGAACGAGGCTACTGCCATCCCGGTGGAAGGGAGCGCCATGATCCAAGACCTCAATGGACATGCGGATGACGCGTGAGATACCGCCTGGGCCCAAGAGCTGGAGAGAGGGAGGGAGGGGTGAGGAGAGGGAGGGTGGGTGGGTTGGGGGAGATGGGGGGAGGGGGTTGGGGGAGGGGGGAGGGGGGTTGAGGGAGAGGGGGAGGGGGAGAGTGGGGGGAGGGGGTTGGGGGTTCGGGGGTGTGTGGAGAGAAGGAGACAGCATGATGGTTGGATTGATGGATAGACTAACAAATGCATGGATGGATGGGCAAAGCATTTAGCATGCATACAATAGAGAGGCATAGGCATAGAGAGTAGCTTCAGAGCTTTTCTTTTCAAATCTGAAAGTTTTTTCTTCTAGCTTGATGGTTTGAGGCCTCGTCCAGGGACAGCGTTTTGATGTTTGTATAGCTTTCATAGCTTTTACAGCTTTTTAATGCCATATAGGGCATACAAAAACACTTTTTGGGTACATTTGTATAGCGATAATTCCGGAAAAACGGGAACAAAACTAGCGACCACTATATATAGCAGGAAAAAAGCCCTGAGTAGCTGCAAAGCTTTTCTTTTTGGCTACAACCAGTAGCTTCTGGTCAGATCCAAAAAGAAAAGCTCTGAAGCTACAAAGACATAGTAGCTTAATAGCTACTCTTTGTAGCCCGAAAGCTCTGAAGCTACAAAGACATAGTAGCTTAACAGCTACTCTTTGTAGCCCGAAAGCTCTGAAGCTACAAATACATAGTATCTTAATAGCTACTCTTTGTTGCAAAAAAGCCCTGAAGCTACAAAGACATAGTAGCTTAATAGCTACTCTTTGTAGCCCGAAAGCTCTGAAGCTACAAAGACATAGTAGCTTAATAGCTACTCTTTGTTGCAAAAAAGCCCTGAAGCTACAAAGACATAGTAGCTTAATAGCTACTCTTTGTAGCCCGAAAGCTCTGAAGCTACAAAGACATAGTAGCTTAATAGCTACTCTTTGTAGCCCGAAAGCTCTGAAGCTACAAATACATAGTAGCTTAATAGCTACTCTTTGTTGCAAAAAAGCCCTGAAGCTACAAAGACATAGTAGCTTCTAGGCAGCTCAAAAAAGAAAAGCTCTGAAGCTACATAGACATAGACATAGAGAGTAGCTTCAGAGTTTTCTTTTTTGCTACAAGCAGTAGCTTCTAGGCAGCTCCTTGAGCCAACCACCGAGATACACCCAAATATGTCAGCAGATCTTGACAGCAGATTGAGTGAACTTGAAGGTGTTCTAGTTTGTGTTAAGCTTGGCTGAATATCCAGTCAGGGGAGTTGCCTAGAAGCTGGCGCTCGTAGCTGAAAAGAAATGCTATACATGGCTTGCAATGCTTTTCAACAAGGAGGGCTGTAAGCAATGTCACTGTAGAACAAAGTCAGGGCCCCCCGCAGTAAAACGATCGTTTGGGCTTCTGTTCATCAATGCCTTTTCTTTCTAGCCCTTCCTATCACGGTTGGGCAAGTCCCTTTAGCATGTTTGGCCTACCCCTGGACTGCCACATACACACATGCATTCAAGGGGCAAGTTGCAGGCAAGATCAGGCAGTGCAACAAGCAGAATGCACAGAGCAGTAGCTTCTAGGCAGCTCCTTGAGCCAACCACCGAGATACACCCAAATATGTCAGCAGATGTTGACAGCAGATTGAGTGAACTTGAAGGTGTTCTAGTTTGTGTTAAGCTTGGCTGAATATCCAGAGCAGGCATGCGCCCAAGGTGCTCGCATCAACGAGGCCTGGTTGTGTTGTCTGCAGGCGTAGGGTACCGGTTCACCAACAGTCAATGGCCCCAAAGATAATGCCCCACGCGTCCTTGGGTAGATGCCGAAGCACCACGCAAATGCCAATGCACATGCAAATGCGAAGAGAACCAACCAGGGATTCAAAGCGATCTGCTGTAGATCTTGAAAGAAAAATCCTTGAACACGAAAGAGGTGTACAGGGTGCGTGGCTACGAGATTAAAACGGCTCACGCAAGAGTAGCTGAACAGCAGTACGCTACTGAACAAGATGCCAACCTGAGTACGATGTTAATGGGGACTTTACTATACTATACTATACTATACTATACTATACTATACTATACTATACTGTACTATAGTATACTATACTATACTATACTATACTATACTATACTGTACTATACTATACTATACTATACTATACTATACTATACTATACTATACTACTATACTATACTACACATTTGAATAGGCAGAACAATACATGGTGAGCAATGCAACGCGAGCCGTACAAAAATGAGTGACTACTGGAGTGCTCTATCTCTGGACTGCCACATTCATACATACATTAGTTTTGTACCAGGGCACTACATTTTGTCAAATTGGTCAGCGCTTTCAGCGCACAAACGTCAAATTGGACAGCGCTTTGTAGTGCAAAAAGCGCAAAAACTGCGTGCTGCACACACAGGGGGTTGAAAAAGCTGAGCGAAACGCGCAGTGGGGATCAAAAAGTGTGCGCAAAATCGCGCTGCCGCGCGCGCTTTGTAGTACCCTGTTTTGTACAGGGGGCACTGGTGTTCCTGGATCGGTATGCACACAAGATTGTGTGTGTTTGTGCGTGTGTGTGTAAATGTGTATCTGCGTTAATCTCTGTGTGTGCGTGTGTCAATGTTTGGCCTACCTCTGGCCTGCCTCATTCATTTATACAGGCAAGTTTCTCAACTCACCGCCTCGACAATCTGCTCGATCTCAAAGTGTGTATGCGTGCATCAATGTGTGTGTGTCAAGTTGTGCGTGTGCGTGTGTGTGTCAATGTGTGTGTGTGTTAATCTCTGTGTGTGCGTGTGTCAATGTTTGGCCTACCTGTGGGCTGCCCCATTCCTACAAGCAAGTTTCTCAACTCACCGCCTCGACAATCTGCTCAATCTCAAAGTGTGTATGTGTGTATCAATGTGTGAGTGTCAAGTTGTGCGTGTGCGTGTGTATGTCAATGTGTGTGTGTCTTAATCTGTGTGTGGGCGTGTGTCAATATTTGGCCTACCTCTGGACTGCCACATTCATACAAGCAAGTTTATAAACTTACAGCCTTGACGATTTGCTCGATCTCAAATGCTGGGGGTTGTGTATGTATACAATGTGTTGTTTGTTGTGATAGTGCCATGTTGCCGAGTGTGTAGTCAATGCTGTAGTGTGTTAATCTGTGCTGTGTGCGTTCTGTGTTGCTCGTCAATGATATTGCGCATACACCGCAGACGGCCAACTTATCATACAAGCAAGTAAGTTTATACAACGCACCGCCTCGACAATTGCTCAACTCAAAGTGTTGTATAGTGTGTATAAGTGGTGCGTAGTGATGCGCGTCCGTTTGTGAAGGTCGGTGTGTGTGGTATCTATGTGTGTTTAGCTGTCGTTGTGTTAATGTTAATATATAGTGTGTGGTGTGTGTCAATGTTTGAGCCATACACCTTAGCGACTGCCCACATCCTTTACTAACTCACCGGCCTAGACGATTCCTGTTTCATATCTCAAAAAATGAGGAGAGTAACTAGGTAGATAGAAGGGCATGGAATGCGCTATGCTCAGGCGTCCCCGGCTCGCCTTTGAATGAGATTGGACCACGGGGTCATCGAGTCTTCTTTGTATGGGCTCAAACAGCATGCCAAATCACGTTGTAACGTGTGATAGTAGTGCTGGCGCGTGGGGGGGGTGAGGTGGGGGGGGTCCCCGCTTGAATCAGATGCCCGGCACCATTGGAGCCAGGACGGGTCTTCTTTGTAGGCCTCCACCATGCATGCAAATCCTTGTGTGTGTGATTGGTGTGTGTAGTGCTGGCGGAGGGTGGGGGGGTTCGCCTTAGAATCAGAGGACCATTGCGAGCCAGACGGGTCTTCTTTGTATGGCCCCTCACATGACATGCAATCCTGCTGTGTGTGATGCTGTGTGTGTGTGTGTGTGTGGGGGGTGGCGCGGGGGCGTGGGGGGGGGGCGGGTCGCTTGAATGAATGACCATCTCGGGCCAGGAGGAGTCTTCTGTATGGCCTCCACATGATAGCACCTCTAGAGAGGTGTGTAGTGGGGCGACATGGGGGATGTTGCAGTGTGCGTTGCCTGTTATGTGCCGTTTGACTGAGATGATGGTGATCGTCTGGTGGCTGTAATCGGATTGTTGGAGTCATGACCGGGCAGTCTTCTTTAAATGGCCTTCAAAAAGCATGCCAAACTCATAGGGGGGGGAGGGTGTAGTAGTGTGGTTGATGAGGGTAGTGGAGTGGTACGGATTTTTTGACCCGTGCTCGCTTAGCGATGAGATGCACCACTCAAGCCATTGGCAATGCTTCTTGTTATGGCAACCTCCCAGCGAGGAAAAGCAGTAACAAATAAAATGTCTTTTCTGGCGCAGGAGCTATTGCTTTTAGTTATATTACTGTATTGCCTTTTACTAGGAGTCTGGCAGTGGTATTGCTTTTGTTATATTACTGTATTGCCTTTTCTATGTTTCTGGGCAGTGGTATTGCTTTTGTTATATTACTGTATTGCCTTTTCTATGTTTCTGGGCAGTGGTATTGCTTTTGTTATATTACTGTACTGCCCCTTTCCTAATAGTTCAGGCCAGATGGCATGCTTTTTTTATATTATGTATTGCCTTTCTATCGTTTATGAGGCAAGTAAGGTATTGCTTTTTTATAATACTGTATTGGCACTTAGTCTCTATGATTCTAGGGCAGTAGCGTATTAGTTTCCATTTTTTATATAACGATCACATGATGAGCGGGACGGGCTTTACTGCTAAGAGGTGAAGAAAGTAGTCACTGCTTTTTGTTATCATTCGTCCCTCTCTATGGTCTTATGGTCTTATGAAATGTCTTATGAAATGTCAACTAAGATCCCTAGTACTCACTGCCTGGAATAAGAGCTGTATTGAGTTACCAACCCTGGTACTGAGATATGACCATAAATCCCGTCACTCTACTATGCGTCTCCTCTTACTTTAGATTTCTCTTTTTAGAAATGTCAACTAAGAGATATCTACCCCGGTTGCGTTTGCGCACCGCTGTCGGATGGTTAAATGTCGGGTCTTGCCGACGTCGGGTTGGGGGATCGCCGCGCAGCTCGTTGGTTAGCGCGGTGCTGAGGTTAGGTGGGTGGTAGGCAGGTCGGTAGGTCGGGGTAAGCAGACGAGCGCCGTGGAGGTTAAGGTAGGATTGGACGTTGGGTTGCGGCGTTCGCGGTAGGGTTGCGTAGCCCCGGTGGGATAGGTCGGGTAAGGAGTTAGGGTTAAGGGGTAGGGTCGGGTAAGTTGGCCGTAGCAGGGAGCCGGGAGGTAGGTCAGGATTGTTGGCAGTACGCTACGGCGTACGTCGGGTACGTCGGCGTACGTCGGGTACGTACACTTTTGGGTTCCCCCGCGGGCTGGACGCATATGCTTTGCAAGGAATCAGATGTGCCACTCTGGTGCCACTCCAGTGCATACATATGTTACAAGGAGGGAACCAGCATAGGGCGCATCTGATAGAACATAGCTCTATGCTGAACGTTTTTTTTTTTTTTTTTTTTTCCCCCAAGAAAAAAGAAGAGGAAGACAAGAAAGCAAGGAGCGAAGTGGTGGATTGGTGGGCTGGACTAGAGTGTTCTGTAGTATGTGTGTAGTGTGCTGTTGTTGTGTAAGTGTTGATCGTGCTGTCGTGTGTGTGTAGTTAGGGGTGTTGTAGATGTTGGCTGTGTGTGTTGGTGATGGTATGTGTATTATGTGTTGTGCTATCTGTATGTGTGTGTTGTGTGTGTGGGATCGGGGGATAGACAGTGCGTTAGGCAGCGGACAGTGAGGGAAGTACAAGAAGCAGCCAATGCGACGATGACCGCAAGGGGCACCGAAAGGGAATAGATGTCTAATATGACGAAACTAGTTGCTGCTTTTTTTCATCATTCGTCCCCTTCTCTCGTCTCCTCTTCCATTTGATTGCTCTTTTCGGAATGTCAACTTTGATCCCTAGTACTCACTGCTTGGAAATAAGCTTGTATTGGTTACTCCCCCCCCCCCCCCCCCCCCTCCACACACACACATACATACCTCATCAGGTCATGGATTATGCCTATGTCCCCCCCCTACACACACACACACACAAAACCCTTACCTAACCCTAACCCCCCTCCCTTTTGCTGCCCATAACCCCCCCACTCACCGACCCCCCCCCCCCGCCACCCACACACACACAAACACTCGCACACCATAAGAAACATCAGGCCATGGATTATGCTCATGCTGATCCCCCCCACCACCCACCCACCACCACCACCACACACCAAACACACACACACACAACACACAGACACAACAACACTTTTATCAGCCAGGTCGATGGTCCCTGGATTATGAAATTATCTGCTTCATGCTAGTCATGATCCATACATATCAGATCAAAACTAACATCCCTTGCTACGCACTGAACCATGAGAATAAGCTTCCCCCCACCCCCACCCACCCCACTCTCTCACACACACACATTCACATTCTACATATCATTCAGGTCGTGAGTTGCAGTATATTCCGTTCATGCTTTGCATGTGGTGTGCTGGTGTGCGCCTCGCGCTGTTGTGCTGAGAATTACGTTTTGTATCTAGTGACCCCCTCCCCACACACACACACACACACACACACACAACACACACACACCACCCACCCCCAGACACACACACCATAACTCACACACATTCACACATACGCATACACACACCTTTATCATCAGGTCGTGGATTTGATTATTCCGTTCATGCTTTGTCATGCCTTTGTAGGCTGTGTGTCTTTAGTGTGTGTGTGTTGTGTCTGTGGTGCTGTGTGTGTGCTGTGTGTCGCACGGAATAAGGTTCAATCTATACCCCCCACACACCCAACCCACCCCCCACATTCACATATTGCTACCAAACACCTTATCTCAGTCGTGGATTGATTATTCCGTCATGCCTTCCGTCAATCCCATACATCAGGGGAGGGCGGCATATTGCTAGCATTGCTTCCGAAGAGTACAAATCAATGGTTCCCAAGGGGAAGGAAGACACCAGCACCTCCATTGCCATGCTTAGGAGTTCTGAGGTACAAGCGTTCAGTGGGGCGAGAACAGTCGCCAGCTACCAGCCTCAAGCAACTTGAACCCTGACCGCGAGGATCATTGAGGGGGGGGGGGGGGAGCGAGGGGGGTAGTTATCGGGTGCGGTATGTGGGACTGGGGTGGCCAGGAGACGGGAGCGTGCTGCACCGGTAGTGGTACGCGGCTGCTTCGCGAAGTTCTTGAGGTCGAGGTTCATGTGGGGGAGACCAGTCGCCCATATTACAACCTCAGCAACTTTAAAGCCCTTCGGGGGGAGGACGATGATGAGGGCGGGGGGGAGGTATGGGTTGTGGCTGCGGGTGGATGCCGGTGCGTGTGGTGTGGTGATGAAAGCAGGAGAGGGAGGTCGGGCGGATCGGGCGGGCGGTGGGGGTGGGGAGGGTGGAGGGATGTGTGTGCGTGCGGCGGGCTGCCTTTGAGTTCCTTGAGTCAAGGTCATGTAGGGGACAGAGACCAGTACGCCCAGCACTCACAAGCCATCAGCCAACTTGAAAGGCCTGCGGGCGTCATGAAGGGGGGCGGGGGGGGGCGGGAGGGGGGGTGAGTGGTGCGGCTTGTGGGTATAGGCGTGCCAGGAGAGGGAGGTTTGATGTGCGGGTTGTGGTCGGCCTGCCTTCGGAATATTTTGAGGTCGAGAGTCATGTGAGGAGGAGACAGTCGCCAGACTACCACCCTTCAGCAACTTGGACCCGCGGGAGATCCTGAGGGGGGTGGGGCGGGGAGTCTATGGGTGTGAGTGTGGGTATGGCGATGGTGTGTGGTGAGTGTGGCATGGATGAGGGAGGACGGGCGCTGGGTGCGGGGTGGGGAGTGGGGTCGTGTGTGGTGGGGGGGCTTGACTTGGAGTTCGTTGTAGGTCAGTACATGTAGCGGGAGACAGTCGCCCAGCTAACACCCTCAGGCGGACTTTGCAGCCTAGGAACGGGTGAGTGTAAGCCCGGAATTGTGCGTGCGTATAGGGAGTATGGGTATGAGGGTGGCGTTATGATGCTGGGAAAGGGCGTATGGGTATGGCGTCATGTGGGGGCCTAGGAGTAATTATGGGGTAAGGGTCAATGGGTATGAATTGCACTTAGGCTGCATCAAGCGAGCCATAAAACAGACACTCAGAGGCAGAGTTCGACAGAAGAAAAACAAATCAGCCCCACATGCGCTTTCAAGCTGATGGAAAGCTTTCAGCCACTGCCTTGTGGATAGCACTGACATCAGCAGGGAGGCGCTTGCACAGCTTTGATCTGAGCAGGTCAACATAGGCTCTAGCCGGGTACTTCCAATGGGCGACTTGCTTTTGCCGCCGCTGCCCTTTTTGAGCCCCACTGCGCAGTTTTTTGCACCCCCCTGTGGGCACAGCAAGCAATTTTCGCCCTTTTTGCCCCAAACAAAGCCGCCAGTTTTTGATTTTTCTATTGTTCAAGTGCGCGAAAGCGATGCCAATTTGGTCAATCCGAGACACCACTGCTCTAAGACGATAACAACAGACACTCAGACACAGACAGAAACACGTAGACAGAAACACAAATCAGCCCCACCTGGTTTTCAAGCCTCTGGACAGCTTTCAGCACTGCCTTGTTGTTGACTGACTTCAGCAGGGCAGGTTGCACAGGCTTGATCGAGAGGCCAAGCATACACTAGAGAAGTTAAAAACAGACACTCAGACACAGAAACACAAATCAGACCCACCTGTTTGTCAAGCTTCTGGGCAGCTGCCAGCACCGCCTTGTTGTTGACTGACACCAGCAGCGCAGGTTGCACGTATTTGATGGAGAGGTCAAGCATAGATTGTAGAAGTAAGAAACAGACACTCAGACACAGACAGAAACGCATAGAAACACATAAAGGAACACAAATCACCCCCACCTGCTTTTCAAGCTTCTGGACAGCTGTGAGCACTGCCTTGTTGTTGACTGACTTTAGCAGGGCTGGTTGCACAGGCTTGACTGAGAGGTCGACATAGTCCTTGGTTACCATTGCTTTGTAGGTGCTTTCCTCAGAAATTTGGGGGGCCGCAACCACATTAAGCATGCCACTGCCCGTTGCCTTCAGCTGCAAGAGGCTAGGGGCGGGGGGGGGGGGGAGGGGGCGGCGGCGGGGGGAGGTAAGTTGCGGGGGGGTAGGGGGGTGGGGGTTAGTGGTAGGTCTGGTTGGTGTGGTGAGAGGGGGTTATGGAGTGATGTGGTGTGTGGTGTGCGTGGCTTCTGTGGGATGCGAGAAGCGGCGGGGGAGGGGGGGGTGGCGGGGGGGTAGTGGTATGGTGCGTAGGTGGATGAGAGGGGGGTATGTGTGTGTAGTGTCGAATGTGTGTGTGCTGTGTGTGCTTGTGTGTGTGAGAAGGGGGAGGGGCGAGGGGGGGGGGGGGTGGGGAAGGTAGTATGTGAGTGGTGGTGGTAGGTGGTGAGTGGTGTGAAGAGGGGGTATAGTGATTATGTGTGTGTTGTGTGGAGCAGTGGTAGTGTGGAGGGTGGCGTGGGATAGGAGCTCGGGGTGGTGCGGGGGGGCGAGGTATGTTGGTAGTGCACGACATTAGGATGCCACTGGGGCGGGGGAGACTACAGTGTTTCATAGTTTGCTTGGTAAGTAAAGTTTTTTACGTGATGATATGTGTTAGTGATGGGTAGGTGGTGTAGGGGGGGGGGATAGAGACGGGAAGGATCGTCCGCGTGGGTTGGTATGCAGGTGAGACGTTGGGATAGTGGGTGGGGTTCGGCGCGGTGGTTGGGGTTGGGGTAGCGGTGGGTTGGGTTGCGTTGGTTGACGGCGCTTGCGTTGGGTTGGTTGGGTGGGTGGGTTGGGTTGGATTGAGTGATTAGACTTCAATCTGCAAGGGTGGCGCGGAAGCAACAGTAGTTTTCAGGGCTTGTTTTCGCTATATATTACGACGATAGTTTTGACCCCGTTGATATGGCCAAATTGTAGCTATTGCAGAATGAAATGAAATAGGTACATCCGTTCACCGTGCTGTGTAATACAGTTACTCACAGGACGTGATGTTAAGGACACCACAGCGTAAGCCTCAGCTAGCTATAGTCACCGTTTATTAATAGAAAATATAGCTATAAATATGGAAACAAACTGTTGTTTTGCCCTAAATGGTACTTAAAGCTAACACTAACATGCCCTAAAAGCTAAACACTAACATGCTGTCCCTGGAGGAGGCCTAAAATCATTAAGCTAAAAAAAAACATGTTTTTGAGTTTTGAAAAACAAAAATAGGTTGATTCAATGGATGTGTGGGTGTCGGGATAAGAGAACAGCAAAAGCAAGGAATCGGGCCAGCGGGCAGAAGCATATTTTCCGGAATACATTCCGATCGGAATACGAGACCCCGTGTTTTGCCAAACTTGCTGGAATAAGAAGCCTAAAAATAAAAAAAGTTTGCTGTTACTGCAAATTGAACTTCAACTGATCCCAAATACGACCCCAAAGACTGAATGAGGATCCGTTTATGGGATGAAAATGTTTTTGCTTACGGAGAATAAAATAAAAAGATAAGATATCCTCCTTTTGAATTTTGAGAAAACAATACCCTGGGGATGAGGCCAGCAAGGCTCTGGGCCAGCCGGGCACTATCCATGACCAATTGGCCAGCCGCTTTAGCGCGACTTGCAAAAAGACAAAACTGCGCTTTGTTAGTTGCAAAAGGACAGATAATAGCTTGCTGCCCACCCACAGCCACACCCACCACAGCCCCAATCAACCACACCCATCAACCACACTAACCAATCCACAAAACTAACGCAAGATCAGGCGAAACAGCGACCAATCCTGCTGCCTTACAACGAATTCCTTTGCCTTCAAGCTGAGAACCCGTACATTGCAGTTTATAGCCTCTTTGACTTGAAGTTTTCACAAAACCTTTGAACTCATGCCTTGCTGCTGTACCTTGCTATCATTCGAAGCAAAGCAAAGCATTCAGGCCATAAACAAAAACTTAACCTGCTTTCTCACAACAACTTCTTGGGTGTGGTCAAGTGCGAACCCTGGAATAGGAGTTTTATAGCTGATTGACTTGAAGTTTCAAACCTTTGAACCACTGCCTTCACTTATGTTGATTAGTGTTACCATGTGATCAAACCTAAGCAAGGAACAGCAACTGACCTGCTTCCTCCACAACAACTTCCTTTGCTTCAAGTGGAACACTGCCAGCTCACTTTACAGACCTTGAGATTGAATTGATTGCCCTTGAACTTGAATGCTTACAAACCCTTGAACTCCAAGCCATGCGAAGATAACTTCGTACAAAAAAAAGGAAGGATCAAGCAACCAGCAACTAACCTGCTTCCTCCACAACAACTTCCTTTGCTTCAAGTGGAACACTGCCAGTTCACTTTACAGACCTTGGGATTGAATTTTACAGATCTTGGGCTTCAAGCCATGCATAAATTACTAAGTTTTACCATTGTATCAAACTGAAGCAAGGATCAAGCAACCAGCAACTAACCTGCTTCCTCCACAACAACTTCCTTTGCGTCAAGTGCGACTGAATGCTTGCCAGACTATACAGACCTCTGGGATGAATTTTATAGCTCTGGGCTTCAAGCAATACATATAAAAAAAAATTTTACTTAAGGGTTTTTTACCATTGTATCAAACTGAAACAAGGATCCAGCGACCAGCAACTAACCTGCTTCCTCCACAACAACTTCCTTTGCTTCAAGTGGAACGCTGCCAGCTCACTTTACAGACCTTGGGATTGAATTGATTGCCCTTGAACTCCAAGCCATGCGAAGATAACTTAGTACAAAAAAAAGGAAGGATCAAGCAACCAGCAACTAACCTGCTTCCTCCACAACAATTTCCTTTGCTTCAAGTGGAATGCTGCCAGCTCACTGTTCTCACTCCTTGACAATCGTGTGGACCTCTTGGTCTTGTGTGAGATGCCAAAATAGGCAATGTCGTTGATCACAGCCAGCCCCTTGTAGAAGCGATTGTTGAAAGGATCCTGAGAGGTGGGGGTGGAGATATGCAAACAGGTTAGTCTAAGGTGGAGGTGGAGAGGTGGGGGTGGGGAGATATGCCCCAAAAGGTTAAGTTAGGTGGTAGCGTGCGAGAGAAGTGGGGTGCGAGATATGCAAACAGGTTTAGCTCTAAGGTGAGCAGGGTGGAGAGGTGGGAGGTGGTGCAGATATGCCAAACAGCGTTAGTCTAAGGTGGAGGGGGAGAGGACTTCGGGCGGGAGATATGCAAACAGGTTAGTCTAAGGTGGGGGTGGAGCAGGTGGGGGGTGCGCGATATGCAACAGGTTAGTCTAGGTGAGAGGTGCGAGAGCGTGCGCCGGTGGAGATATGCAAACAGCGTTAAGTCTAGCGTGGAGTGGAGCAGTGGGGGGGTGGAGGATATGCAAACAGGCTAGTCTAAGGTGGAGGCTGCGAAGGGCTGGGGGTGGGAGCATGCAAACAGCGTACAGTCAAAGTTGCGAAGGTGGAGGTGAAGAGGTGGGGGTGGAGATATAAATACGGGTTAGTCAAGAGGTTTGAGCGAGTAGGAGTAGAGCCGTGAGTGGAGTGAAAGGGAGTTGCAAGAGGGTAGAGAGGTGCGAGTTGGCTGGAGGTGGGATAGAGTGGAGGAAGGGTGGTATGGAGAGGTGGAGGGGAATGGAGAGGGGGGAGCTGAAGGTGGAGAGGTGGCGTATGGAGTTGGCGCAGAGAAGGAGTAGGTGGATGTAGTGGAAGGTGGAGAGCGTAAGGAGTGGGAGGGTGGTGAGAGATGGAGAGGATGGAGTTGGAGGAGCAGGCTGGAGTCTGGCCAAAGGTGGACGAGAGGAGCTGGCAGGGGAGCCAGGTGGGGTTGGTAGAGTGCGGGCCATGGTGGATGCAGTGTGGGGGTGAGAGGTGAAGGTGGAGAGTTGTGGGGGGTTGAGAGGTGGGGTTGAGACTTCGGAGTGGTGAGGTTGAGAGGGGGACGTGGTGGAGATGGTGTGGGGTTGAGAGGTGGGGGGGAGGCGGCTGGTGGGGAGAGTATGTCGACGTGTATACACTTAAGTCTCGAAGTGATAGGTGCGAAGGTGAGGTGAGAGGTGGACGTGAGCAGATATTCAATATGCTATACACTCTAAGTCGAAGGCGGAGGCTGGCAGGATGGAGAGGATTGGAGTCGTCGAGAGTCGTGCGCACGATGGCAAGATATGTCTATATGTTATACACTTAAGTGAAGGCGGCATGGGCGGCGAGGTGAAGAGGTGGAGAGCGAAGCAGGGCGGGCGTGGAAAGATCTATGTCAATATGCTGATACACTTAAGTCGAAGGCGAAGGCTGCGACGGATGCCGAGAGGTGGCAGTCGAGAAGGTCCCCGTGCGCTGGAGATATAGTCAGGTATGTATACACTGAATAAGTCGAAGGCGGATGCGTAGGAGGTCTGAGAGAGGCTATGGTGCCGAGAGGTGGAGCCGTCGAAGAGGGCGGTGGGTGGAGATATGTCGGATGCTATATACTTAGTCGAGAGTTGGCACTGGAGGGTGGCAGAAGATGTATAACAATTAGTCGAAGGATGAGGTGGAGGGGGAGAGATGTTCAATCTTTAGTCGGAGGTGGAGAGGGGGTGGAGATATGCATACCCTTTAAACGAAGGTGGAGGTGGAGAGGTGAAGGTGGAGAGATGTAAAATATTTAGTCGGAGGTGGAGAGAGGTGGTGGAGATATGCATACACTTTAAACAAAGGTGGAGGTGGAGAGGTGGCGGTAAAGAGATGTCAATGCTTTAGTCAACACACCCCATGTCACCCCACCCAACCTTGCCATGGTATCCTAAGAGGGACCTAGCATCACTAACTACGAATCCACATCCCCAAGTGGTGTATAATCCTAACCAACTGTCCCCCCGACCCACCCCAACCAAAGCAACCAACAACAGCAGAAACAGGCCAACCCAACCCCTTCCAACCCCACCCAACCCAAAGCATCCAACACCCGCAGAAACAGGCCCATTCAACCCATTTAAACCCCACCCGACCCAAAGCTAACAACACCAGCAGAAACAGACACACCCAACCCCACCCAAACTGACCCCACACCACCCAAAGCATCCAACCCCACCCAAACCGACCCCACACCACCCAAAGCATCCAACACCTGCAGAAACAGGCCCATTCAACCCATTTAAACCCCACCCTACCCAAAGCTAACAACACCAGCAGAAACAGACACACCCAACCCCACCCAAACCGACCCCACACCACCCAAAGCATCCAACCCCACCCAAACCGACCCCACACCACCCAAAGCATCCAACACCTGCAGAAACAGGCCCACATAACCCATTTAAACCCCAACCGACCCCAAACCACCCAAAGCAACCAACACCCACAAAAACATATCCCTACTCCATAGTATCAATAGCTTTTATTTTTAGCAGCAAGC
The DNA here is from genome assembly GCA_013435795.1 of Chlamydomonas sp. ICE-L. Lineage (NCBI taxonomy): Eukaryota > Viridiplantae > Chlorophyta > Chlorophyceae > Chlamydomonadales > Chlamydomonadaceae > Chlamydomonas > Chlamydomonas sp. ICE-L. The sequence continues at coordinate 61,816 of JACBWV010000629.1, read as the reverse complement.
GACAGCGTGTACACTGTTCATCAGAATGGCTGTGTCGCCAAACAATAGAGCACAACGAAACAAGAAGGTGCGGGGTTCGAATCCCTAAGGGTGCGCTTTAGTGTTCGCGGTCGCTGTCAACTGCCAAGGTAGCTTTGTCCAGGTAAAGTAGCAGCCCTTATCTACCGCCGTAAGACGGGGCTCCCTATGTGAAATGTGTGAAATATTTTGGTACAGCACAGTCATTGGCTTAGGGAGCTGCGAAGAAGCCGCTAAGAAAAGCCATGCCTTACGCATTGCCTACCACCTACCTGCCTGCTTACCTGCCTACCTGCTTTCCTACCACCTACCTTGCACACCACCTACCTGCCTGCTTACCTTGTACACCACCCACCTACCTGCCTACCACCTACCTTGGACACCACCTGCCTGCCTGCTTACCTTGTACACCACCCACCTACCTGCCAACCACCTACCTTGGACACCACCTACCTGCCTGCTTACCTGCCTACCTGCTTACCTGCCTACCTGCTTGCTTACCTTGTACACCACCCACCTTGTACACCACTAACCTACCTACCTGCTTGCAACCTGCCCACCACCTACCTTTCTTACCGCCCACCTTGTACACCACCTACCTTCCTGCTTACCTGCCTACCTGCTTGCCTACCTTGTACAGCTCCCACCTAGCACCTACCTTGTACAACTCCCACCTAGCACCTACATTGTACAAATCCCACCTAGCACCTACCTTGTACAACTCCCACCTAGCACCTACCTTGTACAACTCCCACCTAGCACCTACCTTGTACAACTCCCACCTAGCACCTACCTTGTACAACTCCCACCTAGCACCTACCTTGTACAACTCCCACCTAGCACCTACCTTGTACAACTCCCACCTAGCACCTACCTTGTACAACTCCCACCTAGCACCTACCTTGTACAACTCCCACCTAGCACCTACCTTGTACAACTCCCACCTAGCACCTACCTTGTACAACTCCCACCTAGCACCTATCTTGTACAACTCCCATCCAGCACCTACCTTGTACAACTCCCACCTAGCACCTACCTTGTACAACTCCCACCCAGCACCTACCTTGTACAACGTCTCCCAGCATCCGGTTTGGTAGTTGATCTGGATCAGACCCCCTCCAGTTGAATCAAGCACCAGCAGCAAGTAGCGGTCGTACGACACAATGGCATGGCATGTGTAACCGAATCCCATCATGTGTGAGACAGGCTCTAGGGTGCCATCTTCTGTCTTTCTCAGGTTAACAAGCTTGCTCTGAAAGGATGGGATGGGATAGGGGTGGGGTGGGGTGGAGGGGTGGGGTGGAGGGGTTGGGTTGGGTGGGTTGGATTGGGTTGGATTGGGTTGGATTGGGTTAGGTTGGGTTTGGACTAGAGGTAACAATGGCATGTGAACCCGGAACTTATCCTGTGAGACATGCTTCATGGTTGTGATGGGTTAGGTTGGGTAGGGACTTGATGTAACCATGGCATGTGTAACCGAATCCCATCATGTGTGAGGCAGGGTGCCATCTTCTGTCTTCCTCAGGTTGACGAGCTTACTCTGCAAGGAAGGGATGGGATAGGGGTGGGGTGGGGTGGGATGGCGGGGTTGGGTTGGATTTGATTGGGTGGAGTGGGTTGGATCGGGTTGGGTTGGGTTGGGTAGGGTTGGGTTGGGCTGGGACTAGAGGTAACGGCAGCATGTGTACCGGAATCCCATCATGTGTGAGACAGGCCCCAGGGAGCCTTCTTCTGTCTTCCTCAGGTTGACGAGCTTGCTCTGGAAGGAAGGGATGGGATAGGGGTGGGATGGGATAGGGGTGGGATTAGGTTGGGTGGGCTGGGTTGGGTTGGGTGAGTTGGGTTGGGTAGAGTGGGTTGGGTTGGGATGGTTAGGTTAGGTTGGGTTTGGACTAGAGGTAACGATGACATGTGTAACCGCAGCCTATCATGTGTGAGACAGGCACCAGGTTGCCATATTTGGTCTTCCTCAGATTGACAAGCTTGCTCTGGAAGGAAGGGATGGGATGGGATAGGAGTGGGATTAGGTTGGGTGGAGTGGGTTGGGTTGAGATGGTTGGGTTGGGTTAGGACTAGAGGTAGCAACAGCATGTGTAACCGAATTCAATCATGTGAGACATGCTTCATGGTTGTAATGGGTTAGGTTGGATTGGGACTTGATGTAACCATGGCATGTGTAACCGAATTCAATCATGTGAGACATGCTTCATGGTTGGGATGGGTTAGGTTGGGTTGGGACTTGATGTAGCCATGAGGACCCGAATCCCAACATGTGTGAGACAGGCACCAGGGTGCCATCTTCGGTCTTCCTCAGATTGACGAGGTTGGTCTGGAAGGAAGGGACGGGATAGGGGTGGGGTGGGGTGGCGTGGCGTGGTTGGGTTGGATTGGGTGGAGTGGGTTGGATCGGGTGGAGTGGGTTGAGTTGGGTGGGTTGGGTTGGGTAGAGTGGGTTGGGTTGGGATGGTTAGGTTGGGTTGGGTTGGGACTAGAGGTAACAATGGCATGTGTAACTGAATCCCATCATGTGTGAGACAGGCCCCAGGGTGCCATCTTCTGTCTTCCTCAGATTGACATGCTTGCTCTGAAAGGATGGGATGGGATAGGGGTGGGGTGGGGTGGAGGGGGGGGGTTGGCTTGGATGGGGTGGATTGGGTTTGATCGGGTGGAGTGGTTTGAGTTAGGTAGGTTGGGTTGGGTAGAGTGGGTTGGGTTGGGTTGGGTTGCGTTGGGTTGGGTAGAGTGGGTTGGGTTGGGATGGTTAGGTTAGGTTGGGACTAGAGGTAACAATGGCATGTGTAACCGAATCCCATAGTGTGTGAGACAGGCCCCAGGGTGCCTTCTTCTGTCTTCCTCAGGTTGACCAGCTTGCTCTGGAAGGAGGGGATGTGGTAGGATAGGGATGGGATAGGAGTGGGATTAGTTTGGGTGGAGTGGGTTGGGTTGAGATGGTTGGGATGGGACTAGAAGTAGCAACAGCATGTGTAACCGAATTCAATCATGTGAGACATGTGTCATGGTTGGGATGGGTTGGGATGGGTTAGGTTGGGTTGGGACTTTATGTAGCCATTGCATGAGAATCCGAATCCCAACATGTGTGAGACATCCTCCAGGGTGCCATCTTAGGTCTTCCTCAGGTTGACCAGCATGCTCTGAAAGGATGGGATGGGATAGGGGTGGGATAGGATGGGAAAGGGGTGGGGTGGGATGGTATGGTATAGGATGGGATGGGATAGGGGTGGGATGGGATGGAATGGGATAGGATAGGGGTGGGGTGGGGTGGGGAGTGGGGGCTGGGTCGGGCTGGGGTGGGTAGGGTGGAGTTTGTTGGATTAGGTCGGTTTTGGATTAGAGGTAACAATACCATGTGTACCCAGATCCCATCACGTGTGAAAGAGGCTCCAGGGTGTCTTCCTCGGTCTTTGGTCTTCCTCAGGTTGACGAGGTTGGTCTGGAAGGGAGGGAAGGGAGGGATGGGATAGGGGTGTGGGGGGTGGTTTAGTTTGGTCTGGTTTGGGTAGGGTGGGTTGGGATGGGTTAGGTTGGGTTTGGACTAGAGGTAACAATGGCATGTGAACCCGAAGCCCATCATAATTGGCAGAATATATGGATGGACATTCATACCATTCTCGCTCTCTGCACAATCCTGACACTCTGCGTATCAGCTCACCACCCTACCTCACCCTACCTCACCCCATACGTGTGTGCAGTACAGCATTCATACCATACTCCCTTCCTACTCACTCTTTTTCATTTGATTTGACTTGATGGAAAGGATTCACACCCCACATCAGCTCACCAGCCTACCTCAATACACATGTGCAGCATTCATACCATACCCGCTTCCTACTCACTCTTTTTTTATTTCCTTGTATTTGATATGCTTTAAGAATTCACACCCCACCTCAGCTCACCAACCCACCTCACCAACCCACCTCAGCATTAACACCCCAGCTCAACATTAGCACCCCAACACAGCATCAACACCCCACCTCAGCTCACCAACCCACCTCTCCACACATGTGGAGCATGGCGAACATGCCTCACCAACCCACCACAGCATTAACACCCAACCTCAGCTCACTAACCCACCACAGCATCAACACCCCATCTCAGCTCACCAACCCACATTTCACACATGTGCAGCATCAACACCCCACCCCACCTCACCTCACCAACCCACCACTCCTCTACTATGCAGCATGGCGAAAATGCCTCACCAACCCACCACAGCATCAACACCCCACCCCACCTCACCTCACCAACCCAACTAACCAACCCACCACTCCTCTACTATGCAGCATGGTGAAAATGCCTCACCAACCCACCACAGCATCAACACCCCACCCCACCCCACCAACCCAACTAACCAACCCACCACTCCTCTACTATGCAGCATGGCAAAAATGCCTCAACAACCCACCACAACATTAATACCCCACCTCAGCTCACCAACCCACCTCTCCACACATGTGCAGCATGGCGAACATGTTGTCGTCCTCTACAGGTGCCAAGGTGTTGACGTGGTCTTTTAGGGTGAACAGATTATGGCGCTTTACCTGTAGGGTGGTTAGGGTGTGTGGGTGGTAGGGTGTGTGGGTGGTAGGGGGTGTGGGTGGTAGGGGGTGTGGGTGGTAGGGGGTGTGGGTGTAGGGGGTGTGGGTGGTAGGGGGTGAGGGGGGTAGGGAGTGTGGGTGTAGGGTGTGTGGGTGGTAGGGTGTGTGGGTGGTAGGGTTGTGTGGGTGGTAGGGTGTGTGGGTGGTAGGGTGTGTGGGTGGTAGGGGGTGAGGGTGGTAGGGGGTGTGGGTGGTAGGGGGTGTGGGTGGTAGGGGGTGTGGGTGGTAGGGGGTGTGGGTGGTAGGGGGTGTGGGTGGTAGGGGGTGTGGGTGGTAGGGGGGTGAGGGGGATAGGGGGTGAGGGTGGTAGGGGGTGTGGGTGGTAGGGGGTGTGGGTGGTAGGGGGTGTGGGTGGTAGGGGGTGTATGTGGTAGGGGTGAGGGGGGTAGGGGGTGTGGGTGGTAGGGGGTGTATGTGGTAGGGGGTGAGGGAGGTAGGGGGTGTGGGCGCGGTAGGGTGCGTGGGTGGTAGGGGGCTAGGGGGTGTGGGTGGTAGGGGGCTAGGGGGTGTGGGTGGTAGGGGGTGTGGGTGGTAGGGGGCTAGGGGGTGTGGGTGGTAGGGGGTGTGGGTGGTAGGGGGCTAGGGGGTGTGGGTGGTAGGGGATGAGGGGGTAGGGGGTGTGGGTGGGGGTTCATTCCCGGGTACTTAAACTCATGAACCAGCTAAACACACCTAGCACGTTTATACGCAGTCACACCAGCTATGCCCAACACACTACCACAGCACACACACACAGCATGGCAATACACACCCAGCATGGCAATACGCTCTCACACCAGCAACAGTACTTTTCAAATCTTACCAGTTTCATTTCGGGGTACTTGAAGTCATAAACCAACACACCCACCATGGCAATACACAGTCACACCAGCAACATTACTTTCAAACCTTACCAGTTTCATTTCAGGATATTTGAACTCCACAATATTGCCATCGATGGTGCTAGCCACATACACTGAGTTCCCCCTGCGGACCTGTGGATGTATGTGGTAAAATCGTAAGAATAGCCCGTCTATTCACACATATATATATATATATATACATTTGTTTTTTGTTTTTTTAGTATGAATACTGAGTTCCCCTTGCGGACACCTGCGGGTGTATGTGGTGGGAAGCGTAAGACTAGCAGGTCTATTGATTTATACATGTATGCTTTATTCGTATTAGTATAAGTATGACTTCTGGGTTCCTCGTGCAGACCTGAGGGTGCATGTGGTGGAAAGCGTAAGCCTATGTAAGGTATATTCATATTATAAGGTTGAATGGGCCAAGGTTGAATGGCTGCCCTCCCATCCCCGAAAGCAAGGCACTGAAACAAAGTTGGTTACACTGAGAAAAAGTTTGCTAAACTGAAACAAACTTGGTTACACAGACATAAAGGTTGGTTACACTGAAACAAAGTTGGTTACTTTCAAATAAAGTTGGTTACACTGAAACAAACTTGGTTACACTAGAGGGGGGGGCAAGAATAAAGTTTGCAGACCGCATGTTCGGAAATTGTTTTTTCCCCCCCTGATCACCCCCCCCCCCCCCCCCCCCCCCCCCCCCCCCCTCCCCAGGCTTCATATCTGGACATCCAGACAGTATTACATAGTGAAAGGGGGGTCCATGAGCATCATCTCGTCATGACCTTTCCAACCATACAACCAAAAATAAAAATATCAAGTTTGGACAAAGTTATTCAGGTTTTAGTATTTGTACAACTTTCTTGGGTAGCTCAGTAGTCTGCGCCCTTGGAGGAGATCACCCAGATATGAAAAGGACTGAAAGCGTTATTTGTCTGTCTATCTATCATTATCACCATCATTGTCATGGTTTTATTTAACTCAAATTGTATTCTAGAGCCTGAGGGTCTGCTCGGGTGTGGTGGGGCCATGGGGGTGGATGGTGTGTGTGAGTGGTGGGTGGGGAGGAGGGTGTGTGTGTGTGGGGGGGGGGGGGGGGGGGGGGGGGGGGGGGGGGGGCTAGACCCCAGGCTCGAATGCTTTAGGAACCTCGTCAGGGCCCCAGAATTCAGAAAGCGCATACGAACGCGTTGCGCGCGCGCGTTTTTCAGCCTAACTGCCGCTCGTGCGACGCGAAGGTGTACGTGATGTCCAGCCTGGCATCCAGCCTGGATGTGCCTTCCTGAGCAGCCACCGATTACACACTGGGTGTAACCGACTAACGTCTGCAGATTCGTACTCGTCTCGTCGAGCCCTTCTCGATGGTGCTCTTAACGCTCGATAATTCGCACTGGCAAGAAAGTTACACGAAGTACAAATAAAGTTGGGAAAACGGTCGGACCCCCCCCCCCCCCCCCTTTATCTCGGCCGTCCGTGGGTGTATCGACTTGTTTTTTTTTGTATCGACTATTGCTCGAGGTTTTCTATATATATCGAACATGCGGTACGAAATATTTTTTCTTGCCCCCCCCTCGGTTACTCTGAAACAAAGTTGGTTGCTCTGAAACAAAGTTGGTTACACTGGAACAAACTTGGTTACACCGCATCATGGGTATCGTGGCTAGGGATGAGAATTCGTGTCACCTCCTTTCCTAAATGGACTCCGAACGTACCCTTACATGGCCATGATCAAGTTTTTCTTCTGTCTCCCCCCCACCACCACCACCACCACCACACACACCACAACAATTCTTCCCCTCCCCCTGCTCCACTCCAATCGGCTGATTCAGAGCCAATTTAACTGATTCAACTGATTCAGAGTCATTTCAACTAATTCAACTGCCTCAGAGTCATTTCAAGCTCACTGATATGCATACATTAACGCAACACCTGGCACTCACCGCATCATGGGTATCGTGGCTGGGTATGAGAATTCGTGTCACCTCCTTGCCTGCACAGTGACAAAATTCACTTGTGTTGTGTTGTGTTTTGGCATCGGATGGGATGGGATGAGATAGGTGTTGTGTTTTGTTTTGTTGTGTTTTGGGACGGGATGGGATGAAATGGGTGTTGTGTTGTGTTTTGGGATGGGATGAGATGGGTGTTGTGTTGTGTTGTATCACCTCCTTGCCTGGACAGTGACAAACGATACATGCACAGTGACAAAATATACTTCAAATTCACGTGTGCTGTGTTGTGATATTTTTTTGAATGGGATGGGTGTTGTGTTGTGTGTTTGGGATGGTTATTTTGGGATGGGAGTTGTGTTGTGTTTTGGCATGGCATGGGATGGGTGTGTTGTGTTCTAGAATGGGATGGGTGTTGTAATTGTGTGTTGTGTTTGGGGTGGGTGTCGTGTTTTGGCATGGCATGGGATGGGTGTGTTGTGTTGTGCTCTGGTATGGGATGGGTGTTGTAATTGTGTTGTGTGTTTGGGATGAATGTTGTGGGATGGGAGTTGTGTAATGTTTTGGCATGGCATGGGATGGGTGCGTCGTGTTTGGGAATGAGATGGGTGCTGTTGTGTTTTGTGTTTGGGATGGGTGATGTGTTGTGGGATGGGTGTCGTGTTGTGGGATGGGTGTTGTGGGATGGGATGGGTGTTGTGTTGTGTTGTGGGATGGGTGTTGTGTTGTGGGATGGAATGGGTGTTGTGTTGTGGGATGGGATGGGTGTTGTGTTGTGGGATGGGTGTTGTGAGATTGAATGGGTGTTGTGTTGTGGGATTGAATGGGTGTTGTGTTGTGGGATGGGTGTTGTGTTGTGGGATAGAATGGGTGTTGTGTTGTGGGATTGAATGGGTGTTGTGTTGTGGGATGGGTGTTGTGTTGTGGGATGGGTGTTGTGTTGTGGGATTGAATGGGTGTTGTGTTGTGGGATGGGTGTTGTGTTGTGGGATTGAATGGGTGTTGTGTTGTGGGATTGAATGGGTGTTGTGTTGTGGGATTGAATGGGTGTTGTGTTGTGGGATGGGTGTTGTGTTGTGGGATTGAATGGGTGTTGTGTTGTGGGATTGAATGGGTGTTGTGTTGTGGGATGGGATGGGTGTTGTGGGATGGGATGGGTGTTGTGTTGTGGGATTGAATGGGTGTTGTGTTGTGGGATTGAATGGGTGTTGTGTTGTGGGATTGAATGGGTGTTGTGTTGTGGGATGGGTGTTGTGTTGTGGGATTGAATGGGTGTTGTGTTGTGGGATTGAATGGGTGTTGTGTTGTGTTGTGGGATGGGTGTTGTGTTGTGGGATGGGTGTTGTGTTGTGGGATTGAATGGGTGTTGTGTTGTGGGATTGAATGGGTGTTGTGTTGTGGGATGGGTGTTGTGTTGTGGGATTGAATGGGTGTTGTGTTGTGGGATTGAATGGGTGTTGTGTTGTGGGATTGAATGGGTGTTGTGTTGTGGGATTGAATGGGTGTTGTGTTGTGGGATGGGTGTTGTGTTGTGGGATTGAATGGGTGTTGTGTTGTGGGATGGGATGGGTGTTGTGGGATGGGATGGGTGTTGTGTTGTAGGATGGGATGGGTGTTGTGTTGTGGGATGGGATGGGTGTTGTGGGATGGGATGGGTGTTGTGGGATGGGATGGGTGTTGTGGGATGGGATGGGTGTTGTGTTGTGGGATTGAATGGGTGTTGTGTTGTGGGATTGAATGGGTGTTGTGTTGTGGGATTGAATCGGTGTTGTGTTGTGGGATTGAATGGGTGTTGTGTTGTGCTGTACTCTCGTCTCCTCTTCTCCAATCAAAAAAATAACCTCTATTATGTCCCCCTCTCTTCCTCTACATTCCACACACGCACACACAAACACACAAACAGACACACACAAGCCCGCACACAAGCATGCAAACAAACACAGACACACACTAACACACACACACAAACTAACACACACACAAACATGCATGTAGATCAAGATAAGCACTTACCAGTCTCTGCATCCAGCTCCAACAAATATTTGTCAGCATTGAGCTTGTCCTCAACCTTCATCCGCACACACACACACACACGACCGACCGACACACAAACATGCACACATGCATGTAGGTCAATATAAGTACTTACCAGTATTCCTATCCATCTCAATCAAATATCCTTTAGCATCGCGTGTCCTCTACCTCCATACCGATACACACACACACAAACATACACAAACAAACTAACACACACATACACAGGCAAACACACACAAGCATGCATGTAGATCAAGGTAAGCACTTACCAGTCTTCGCATCCAGCTCCAACAAATATTCGTCGGCATCGAGACTTTCCTCCCCCTCCATCCGCAAAAAACACACCCACACACAAACACACACAAACATGCATGTACATCAATACAATAACTCACAATTTTCTGCATCCAGCTCCAACAAATATTCGTTAGCATTGAGCATGTCCTCAACCTCCATCAGCACACACACACATACACACACAAACCAACACACTCATGCATGTAGGTCAAGGTAAGCACTTACCAGTCTTTGCATCCAGCTCATTCAAATATCCTTAGCATCGAGCGTGTCAGCATACACACACACACAAACATAAACAAACAAACTAAAACACACATACACAGGCAAACACACACAAGCATGCATGTAGGTCAAGGTAAGCACTTACCAGTCTTTGCATCCAGCTCCAACAAATATTCGTCAGCATTGAGCTTATCCTCCACCTCCATTCGCACACTGCTCCATAGAGTCGTCATCACTCCCTGTTTTGATGTACCTGGGAAAACTCCGTAGTGTACCTGAGGCAGTACATTATATATTGAACAGGTTGCAGGCTGGGTCAAATACAACATGGATCCTTGCCTGGGAATACCCCGTAGTATACCTGTGGCGTTACATTATTTATTGGCAGTGCGTCATATATTGGCATACATGATTCATTGAACAGGTTGCAGGCCGGGGTTTTAAATGCAATAAGGATTCTTGCCTGGGAATAACCCGCGTAGTGTACCTGTGGCGTTACGGCATACATCATAAATTGCATGATGGCATATATTCGCATACATTGTATATTCTATATGATGGCATATATTGTATATTCTATTATTGGCATACATTGTATATTGTATTGTTATTATTGACATATATTGTATTATCTATTATTGACACATATTGTATATTCTATTATTGGCATACATTGTATATTCTATATGATGGCATATATTGGCACACATTGTACACTATATATTGGCAGTATGGTATATATTGGCAGTATGGTATATATTGGCAGCATGGTATATATTGACACATATCATGTATTTGCAGTATGGCAAATATTGGCATACATCATATATTGAACAGGTTGCAGGCTGGGTTAAAAGCTATATGGATCCTTACATTAGAATACCCCGTAGTATACCTGTGGCGTTTCGGCATACATTGTTTCTTGGCAGTGCGTCATATGTTGGCAAACACCATATATTGAACAGTTTGCAGGCCGGGCTAAATGCAATATGGATCCTTACATGAAAATACCCCAAACACCATATATTGGCATGTTGGCATATATTGGCATACATCATATATTGAACAGGTTACAGGCTAGTTAAAATGGAATATGGTTCTTTAGCTGGGAATACCCCGTAGTGTACCTGTGGCGTTTCGGCATATATTTTATGTTGGCATGATGGCATATATTGGCAGTACATTATGTGTTGGCATGATGGCATATATTGGTAGTACATTGCATGTTGGCATGATGGTATATATTGGCAGTACATTATGTGTTGGCATGATGGCATATATTGGTAGTACATTGCATGTTGGCATGATGGTATATATTGGCAGTACATTATGTATTGGCATGATGGCATATATTGGCAGTACATTGCATGTTGGCATGATGGTATATATTGGCAGTACATTATGTGTTGGCATGATGGCATATATTGGTAGTACATTGTATGTTGGCATGATGGTATATATTGGCAGTACATTATATGTTGGCATGATGGCATACATTGGCAGTACATTATAAGTTGGCATGATGGTATATATTGGTAGTACATTGCATGTTGGCATGATGGTTTATATTGGCAGTACATTTTATGTTGGCATGATGGCATATATTGGTAGTACATTGCATGTTGGCATGATGGTATATATTGGCAGTACATTTTATGTTGGCATGATGGCATATATTGGCAGTACATTATACGTTGGCTTGATGGCATATATTGGCAGTACATTATATGTTGGCATGATGGCATATATTGGCAGTACATTATATATCGAACAGGTTGAAGACAAGACAAGGCAAATACAATGTGTCGGTGAGACCTGGCCTGTGTTGTCTGTCGACACAGGGTACCGGGCAGTACATTATATATTGAACAGCTTGCAGGCAAGACAAGGCATGACAGGTTGCAATTGCAAGTATAGGTATGCGCATGAGGTGCTTGTGTCGGTGAGACCCGGCCTGTGTTGTCTGTGGACATCGGATACCGGGTAGTAAATCATATATTGAACAGGTAGCAGGCAAGACAAGGCAAGACAGGTTGCAGGTACAGGTTGCAGGTACATGTTGCAGGTACAAATTGCAGGTTGCAATTTCAGGTACAGGTTGCAGGTACAGGTTGCAGGTACAGATTGCAATTGCAATTGCAAAACAGGTTGCAGGAACAGGTTGCAGGTACAGGTTACAGCTACAGGTTGCAGGTACAGATTGCAAGTTAGGTTGCAGGAACAGGTTGCAATTGCAAGACAGGTTGCAGGTACAGGTTGCAGGTACAGGTTGCAATTGCAAGACAGGTTGCAGGTACAGGTTGCAGGTACAGGTTGCAGGCAAGACAAGGCACGACAGGTTGCAATTGCAGGTACAGGTTGCAGGTACAGGTTGCAGGCAAGACAAGGCACGATAGATTGCAATTGCAGGTACAGGTTGCAGGCACAGGTTGCAGGCAAGACAAGGCACGACAGGTTGCAATTGCAAGAAAGGTTGCAGGTACAGGTTACTGGTTGCAATTGCAATTATAGGTCTGCGCCTGAGGTGCTCATGTTTTTCATTTCCCTGGGAATGACCCATAGTGCACCTGTGGCAGTACATTATATATTGAACAGGCTGTAGGCAAGACAAAAAAACAAATTTCATAACCTGTTCATAACCTTATTTTTTTATTTACCTGGGAATGACTCCTAGTGAACCTGTGAGAGTAAACTATATATTAAACAGTTTGAAGGCAAAACACGTCAAATGCAATGTGAACAAGTTTGATGCAGCGTCGCCTGCGACGCTAGAAATTGGCGGAAAGTGACCGTGACGGAGCAACAGGTGGCAAGGGAAGCGGGTAAGTTGTGAGACCGTTGGCTGACGTGTCTGCCTTCATCATGGTCAGACGGTCGGTCGACCGGACAAATGGGTAACACTGGGGGCTCCCGCCCCCCAGAAGGGAGGGCTCCGCCAAAAAATGGTCCCAGTTGTCTGTGGACATGGGGTCAGTTTTTTAATAATAATAATAATAATAATAATAATAATAATACTTCTAATAATACAGTTGTCTGTATTCAATTTAAAATAATACATTTTTACAGTTGTCTGTGGACATGGGGTCAGTTTTTTATGATGACTGCGAGGCCATGTTTACTCCGCCTGCAGACGGTGAGCAGCCTGAAGGCTGATTGACTGTATATCATATAAAAACAAAACAAAGCAAAACTATGCCCCCCCCCCCCACACACACACACACACACACACACACATACACACACACACCGCCACCACACACCCAACGCACTCCCACATCCCATTCCCATGTTATACATATTCATCTCCCACCCAACACACCTATAGTTTTCCGTCCATGTTGCACCTCTCCCTCATCCAATCAGCAAACTCCTGCTTCCCTGCCAATGTTCTAAAATTCATTCCCACAATCAAAACATTCCCCCCCTACCAGCACCACCACCCACCCGACGCACTCCCACATCCCACTTCCATGTTCCACATATTCCTCCCCCACTCAACACTCTCCCACATCCCATTTACATTTCCCACACATTCCTCCCCCACTCAATATACCTATAGTTCGCAATCCATGTTGCACCTCTCCCCCCTGCGATCGATAAACTCCTGCTTTCATGCCAATGTTCTAAATATCCTTCCCCTGCTCATCCCACATCCCATTTATATGTTCCACATATTCCTCCCCCACTTAACACACCTCTACTTCTCCATCCATGTTGCACCTCTCTCTCCTCTAATCGGCAAACTCCCGCTTCCCTGTCCACGCTCTAACTATCCTTTCTCCATTAAACACACTCCCACATCCCTCCTATATTTTCCACATATTCCTCCCCCACTCAACACACCTCTACTTCTCCATCCATGCTGCACCTCTCTCTCCTCTAATCAACAAACTCCCGCTTCCCTTTCCATGCTCTAAATATTCCTCCCCCACTCACCACACTCCCACATCACATTTACATTTTCCACATATTCCTCCCCCACTCATCACACCTCTACTTCTCTGTCCATCTTGCACCTCTCTCCCCTCCACTTGACAAACTCACGCTTCCCTTACCATGTTCCAACGAGAAGAAGAAGAAAAGTATACAGATTGTCATCACCATCACCATCATCATCATCATCATCATCATCATCATCATCATCATCATCATCATCATCATCATCATCATCATCATCATCATCACCATCATCACCATCATCATCACCATCATCATCATCACCATCATCATCACTATCACCTACCCCTCCGTCTCTCAAGACTTCGAATTCTCCAGTTCCAGGAGTGTACCACATCAGGCGGTTGCCAGTGGCCAGAACAAGCCACAAATGCTTCTCCTCTCCATTGACTCCCACGAGCAGCCCAAGGCAAGCCAATGCAACAGCCATGCACACCATGCACACCATGGATCTGCTTTGAGTCATGACGATATGACGGTTGACATTTAAATAGGGCCCAAGTCCAAGCCTTTGTGAGGGGGGGTCAAGTCGTGCACAGATGGCTGGAGAAAGTTCTAGGTGCAAAGGTGAAGAAGGAAAGGAAGGATGGGAGGAAGGAGGCCTCTGGGGCTAGTGGTAATCAGAGATCTAGGTGGGAGGAGGTCTAGGTGGGGTAGAGGGGGGTGCTTGCTTGCGTGATCAAGAAGGGATGTGCGTTTCTTGGCCGTGCTTTAACTCGAAAGGGTGGAACGAATATAAGAATTCGTTTGTCGCTGCGCACAGCTTATAGACTCGGGGTGTGTGTGTCCAACTGGTTTGTTTCGGAATGAAAATTAAGAGGATTGCGGTCCTGGTCCAGGTAAATGCCGTGCCCACTCGCACAAATAATTCGCAAGCTGGCTAAGCTACCAGGAGAAGAGAAATAACTTGGCGAAAACCGCTTGCGAAGACTGTACTGCACTGCCGTCGCTTCCCGTTGACCCTTCACGTGTGCGTGTGGCTGTCAAACTCACAGGGCTCCTGTTTGACTGTTAGGTTACGGTTATGGGCGAAACTGCAATACGCGCAGCCTGCTGTTGAGGAGAAAACTTCAAAACTTAGCACAAACCTATCATGCCATGTCTGAGGGGAGCATCCGCCAATAGGTTCTTTGGTTTCACATTTATCAATGTATGGCCCAAGCTTGACCAAAAGAAGTTGCCAGCCTTTCTGAATGTAGCCAAGAATTTGAATGTATTGTGTTGTTACCGAAGACGGCGAGCAGCCTTAGGGAGGGAGGGGGGAGGGGGGGGGGGGGGGGGGGGGGGGGAATGAGGGAGGAGAGTGTATGTGTGTGTTGTGGGTGCAAGGGGGCATGGAGGGGTGGCATGCATGGTAATTCAAAGCGCGCGCTTTTGCGCTTTTGAGCGCTGACTTTTTGATCCCCTCTGCGCTTTAAGCGCAGTTTTTTGCAACCCCTTGTGGGCGCTGCAAGCAATTTATGCGCTTTTTGCACTACAAAGCGCAGTTTTTTGTTTTCAAGTGCGCTAAAGCGCTGGCCAATTTGGCCATTTGAAGTACCCTGGTGGCATGAGGCACGGGACATTTGTTTTACATGCCTCATTTATTTCAAATAGGGCTGTCAAGGGTGGCATCGCACGATATAGAGTATCCTAGGATATCGTACGATATATCGTAAGATTTTGAAGTTGGCGTCGTATGATCTTTTAGTTTGGCTTCCTGCGATATATCGTTATTGTACGATATATCGTGCTACCTGATGGCGATATATCGTGTTACCTGATATCGAACTGAAAAAATAAGATATAACTAGGGCTATCAATATCGGTCTCGGCAAAGTATGTAACATAATACAGTATTGTAGACTAGTAGGTCCTTTGGTCCACGAAAAAATACATTTCGGGAGGTCGGCGGTTCCATCTCGACAGGAGCACTGGGTCTGGGCCAGGGAATTCAGAATATCGCCCTTTATCGCCTTTTGTTATTGTCCGATACATCGGACACTGAGTCGGCATAATGCATACCGGGTCCTGGTGCCCCAGGTCTCGAGTTACCTGCCGCCAGGCCATAGGCTAGCTATGGCCTGCACGGGTTTGCAGAATCTTCCTGCTGCTCCCGTCTTCTATATAGTCG
This sequence comes from Chlamydomonas sp. ICE-L, assembly GCA_013435795.1. NCBI lineage: Eukaryota > Viridiplantae > Chlorophyta > Chlorophyceae > Chlamydomonadales > Chlamydomonadaceae > Chlamydomonas > Chlamydomonas sp. ICE-L. Next base: position 45,762 of record JACBWV010000629.1, on the reverse strand, counting down.
CACTCACAGTGCTCTTAACTCTCTTCACTTCAGTCTTTACTGTGTAACAACTATATTCATTGAAACCTTTTGCAGTAAGATATCGTAAGATATCTTATACGATAATAAAGCACGATATTATTGTGTTTTCCTATCTTCTTCAGGAATGGTTCATTTGACCTGATTGTTTTTTGTATTGACCAGTGTACTGCTTATTGCCAAATTGGTCAGCGCTTAAAGTGCACAAACGTCAAATTGGTCAGCGCTTTTTAGTGCAAAAAGCGCAAAAACTGTGCGCTGCGCCCATAGGGGGTTAAAAAGAATGCGCGAAACGCAGTGAGGGGCTCAAAAAGGCAGTGCAGCACCGCGCGGCACAGCGGCGCGCTTAGGAGTACCCTGGTATTGACATGTAGGGGATGTTTACTGTAATACCCCCTTGGTCTCACACTGATTTCCCCTCCCAAAAGTGGTGTACGTTATCATTATCCTACGAGAATATCGTAGGATAACATATAAAAAATAACTAGGATATTGACAGCCCTATTTATTTGTGACAAATGCAGGGCAGGGTCATGTGCACACTGAAAACATTGTGAACAGAAGTGTTTCGATACAAGCTTGGTACAACTATACGGTTGGGCAAGTCCCTTTGACCTATTTGGCCTACCCCTGAACTGGAACATACACACAAACCGTATGCGCCTAAAGTATTGACAAGATTAAGCATTGCAAATGTCATTTTCGCCCTAAAACTGGGTCTTAGAAAAGCATGGCAAAACTAACTTGGCAAAGGGATCTATGGCTTTGACTGAGTCAAGTTCAGATCTAAAATCCAGTTGGCAAATCGTCTTTTTGCTTATATGTGTTTGTTACATTTCCGTCATTCCATGTTACATGTTTACTAAGTAGTCTGCCCAAGCTTGCTGTAAAACCATGTTACAATTCAAAGCAGGAGTATTAAACTTGGTAGGGCTTATAAGCCAGACCGATACATGGCTTCAGCCGGCCAAATTGTTGGCTATAGCCATATAACCAAGTTCAAGGTCATGTTACCAATGGCGGAATCATTTTTACATTTTTCAATTCAGACCAGATTCACTTGTGAATAATGGTATGAATAAGTCCAACACTGTAACATCACCCTGTTATTTATCGGCTTGACATAATTATGCAGTACGATACATGATTTTGAAATGCATTTACCGTATGCGCCTAATAAAATTGCGGTAAATAGGGTTGGCGGAAAATCCCCAGAATAACTGGAACACTTTTACGCCAAGTTGGTGATTTTTTCGAAACTGGGGCTGGGGATGGGTGGAACTGGGGCTCCATAAATTGGCTCATGTTACATACTGGCAGAATCCTTTTAAATTGTTTTCTTTCCATTAAAACCAGATTTATGTGTGAGTCAAAAGGAAACACAGAGCAGCCCAGAGTTTGATGAAAATAAATGTAATAGTCGAATTCGGAGTCAGGTCACCTGAGTCTCAGGTGTGGTAGATTTTATACCACCGAAGTTTATTCTGCCATCTAACACTAAGCCTCAAGGCCGATCGACAGTTCGATTCAAACCAGATTTAGGTGGGAGCCCAGAGTTGGATGAATCAAACTGTAGCCAAGGTGTCTACATACTGTGGCCATGCATCGGACAATTCCTCCTCATCAGATCAGAGTTACAGCAGTACACTGAATTGAAGTGAACCCCGCCACAATGTTGACGGACGGCCCTATTTCCAGAGGCTCCCTGTTTTGGCCTAGGCGCCAAGCCCCACCAGAATTGGCGGGACCCATCCGCCAAAGCTTACGCAATTTCCTTAGGCGCATACGGTAATTGTAACATGTTTTTTCAGACAATAGGCTGCTAACTGTCTTCTAATTCTAAGACCCCCCCCCCCCCCCCCCCCCCCCCCCCACCCCCCCCCCCCCCCCCTTCTGTATTGTATTGTCCAGAAGAAGAGGATAAATATATATACAAAAATAGAAAAAATGAAAAGGGGATTTGCTCGGTTTTACATTTTCCTATTGATAATTGTTTTTTACTGCCGAAGACAGCGAGCAGCAAAATGTTTGGCTGAAGCTACCATATGTAACCAAGTTCAAGAACTCTGCAGTTCTTGCTTTGGGTCAGTACCTCCCGCCGACCTCATGACGCCTACTCCCTCGTTCCGAGTAGGAAAGGCTCCGCCACATAACTTATCCTGCCAGTCTAGGGCTAGTGTAGTTAGACCCGTACTTTGTGGCGAAAATCCTCCCTGTGAAAAACTGGACATGTAAGGACTTTGGAGGCTTGGAGATGGGAAAGAGGATACTCAATTGCCAAGCTAAGAAAAAAAGGAATTGTGTGACTGTGTCGGTTGTCTATGTGGGGCACGGAGGGGGAGGGACGTGGGGCGGGGGGGAGGCGGCGGGGGGGGGGGGGGGAATGTTCAACAAGTAACAGCAGTCGGCTTTCTAGAACCTGCTCTGAATCTGTGGGGGTGTAGTCAAGTGGCTGGCTAAGGGAGCTGATCAGGTGAGGGGCTGCCAATAAAAGCCGAAAGGAAAGCCCCCCTATTGCGTGTGTGTGTGGGGGGGTGGGGGGAGGGTGTGGGTGTGAAACTGCTGAAAGGATAATCACCACTCCTGTGTAGTGGAGAATACTTGTTTTCGCAACTGAAACAAAGAATGGCTCTCCTAGCACTATCAAAAGACCTTAGGAACAAACATGAACCACCCTAACCACCCTTCCTCGCACTAGCTGAAGACCACAGTAACAACCACCAACCACTCTAACCAGTTTCCACCCTTCCTTGCACCAGCCAAAGACCACAGGAACAAACATCAACCACCCTAATCCATCGCCTGTCCTTGCACCAAGCTGTAAGAACCACGGAACATACCACAACCACATCTCAACCACAGTTTCACCACCACACTTCCTTGCACAGCCCAAAGACCCCACAGGACCCAACACAACCACCCTAACCACCCTTCCTTGCACTAGCCAAAGGCCACAGACTGCTGCAGGAACACCACCCAGACCCACCCCTAACCCACTACAGTCCTTGAACTGCTCAAGAACACAGGAACAACCACCCTATACCACCCTTCCTTGCAATACGCCAAAAGACCAAAGGCACACCAACCAAACCTAACACCCTTCCTTGCACTAGCCAAAGACCACAGGAACAACCACCCTAACCACCCTTCCTTGCACTAGCCAAAGACCACAGGAACAACCACCAACCACCAACCACCCTTCCTTGCACTTGCCAAAGACCACAGGAACAACCACCAACCACCAACCACCCTAACCACCCTTCCTTGCACTAGCCAAAGACCACAGGAGGAACAACGCCCAACCACACCAACCACCCTAATACCACAACCCTTCCTTGCACTAGCGCAGGAAGACCACCACGGAACAACCACCAACCACCAACCACCCTCCAACCACCTTCCTTGACTCAAGCCCAAGACCACAGGATAACAACCACCCAAGCACCAACCACCCCTAGAACATCCCCTTCCTTGCCCTAGCCAAAGGACACCACAGGAACAACCACAACCACGACACCTAACCAGAACCATCCATGGCACTAGCCAAGACCACAGGAACACCACCAACCACAACCATCGCCTACCACAACCCTTCCTTGCACTAGCCAAAAAGAACACAGGAACAACTACACCAACAGCCAAACCACTACCCTAACCCACACTTTACTGCACAATAGCCAAGACCACGAGGAACTAACACAACCACCAACCACAACCACCCTAACCACCCTTCCTTGACACTTGGCCAAAGACCACAGGAAAACCACCAACCGACCCCAACCAACCCTACCAACCACCCTTCCTTGAACTAGCCAAAGACACAGGAAACAACCACCAACCAACAGCACCCACCTAACCACCCTTCCTTGCCACTAGCCAAAGACCACAGGAACAAAACCAAAACAACCACAAACACCACACCCACCCTACCACACCTTCTGCATAGCCAAAAGACCACAGTGAACAACCACTAACCACCAACCACAATCACCACGGCCTTCCTTGAACACTAGGCCAAAGCACACAGGAACAACACCAACCACCAAGCCCCCTAACCACCCTTCCTTGCATAGCCAAAGACCACAGGACAAGCGATACCACCAACCACCAACCCACCCTACCACCCTTCCTCCATTCCCTTGCTAAGACCACGCGGACACAACCACCAACGAGGACCAATACAACCCTAACCACCCTTCACGATTCACTATAGACCAAAGACCGACAGGAAGCCAACCCACCGAACCACCAACCACCAGTAACACACCCTTCCTGTGCACTAGCAAAGACCGCACAAGGAACAACCACCAACCACCAACCACCCTAACCACCCTCTGGCACTAGCCAAAGAAGACCACAGGAAGCAAACCACCAACACCAACCACCCTAAACCACCCTTCCTTGCACTAGCCAAAGACCCACCAGGACCAACACCAACCCCCCAACCCCTAACCACCCTTACTTACAACTAGCAAAGACTCACTTACAGGAACACACCACCAACCACCAACCACCCTAAACACCATCCTTGCACTAGCCAAAAGACCCAGGAAAAACAACCAAACCCACCAAACACCAACCACCCTAACAACACTTCCTTGACACTTGACAAGATCCACCAGGAACAAACCACCAAACCACCAACCACCCTAACCACCCTTCCTTGCACTAGCCAAAGACCACAGGAACAACCACCAACCACCAACCACCCTAACCACCCTTCCTTGCACTAGCCAAAGACCACAGGAACAACCACCAACCACCAACCACCCTAACCACCCTTCCTTGCACTAGCCAAAGAACACAGGAACAACCACCAACCACCAACCACCCTAACCACCCTTCCTTGCACTAGCCAAAGACCACAGGAACAACCACCAACCACCAACCACCAACCACCCTAACCACCCTTCCTTGCACTTGCCAAAGACCACAGGAACAACCACCACCAACCACCAACCACCCTAACCACCCTCCTTGAACTATAGCCAAAAGACCACAGGAAAAACCACTCAACCACCAAACCACCCTAACCACACAGTTTCCTTGCCACCTGCACCAAGTGACCACAGGGAACAATCACACCACCAACAACCCTAACCACCGCTTCCTTGCCACTTGCCAAAGACCACAGGAACAACCACACCAACCACCTAACACCCTAACCACCCTCCTTAGCCTAGCCGGAAAGACCACAGGAAACAACCACCCAACCACCAAACCACCCTAACCACCCTCCCTATGCACTAGCCAAAGGACCACAGAACAACCACGCCAACACCAACAACCCTAACCACCCTTCCTTGCACTAGCCAAAGACCACGGGAACTACAACCACCCTAACCACCCTTCCTTGCACTAGCCAAAGACCACAGGAACAACCACCAACCACCAACCACCCTAACCACCCTTCCTTGCACTAGCCAAAGACCACAGAAAAACACCAACCACCAACCACCCTAAACACGCCTTCCTTCACAGCCAAAGAATGCTCAAGGGAGGAGACAACACCAGACCAATCCGAACACCACCTAACCAACCTTCCTGCACTAGCCCAAAAGACCAAGGAACAAACACACAACCACCAACCACCCCTTAAAACCCTTCTGCAACTAGCCAAAGACCAGGCCATGCTAGCTGTTTCTAGGACATGGCTTGTTCTAGGCCTTTTGCATCACCCCAGCGGCGTGGGATGATATCAAATACCATTTCACGCCGTTCACGTAGAATCTCCATGTTCCGTCTACCTCACCCTGAAGCAGGATTAGGGTTTAGGGTTAAGGGTTTACCTTACCCTGAAGCAGGTTTAGGGTTTAGGATTTAGGTTTTACCTAACTGCAGTAGACACAAGGAATAGATGATGCGTGATGCGTGTGTGGTTGTCATGTGTGTGGGTGTGTGTGCTGATGACGTGTGTGTGTGTGTGGGTGTGTGGGTGGGTGTGGGTGGGTGGGTGGGGGCGACGTGCAGCCAAATCGCTAGCTGAAGCTATGTAGCCAAGTTGAAGTTTAAGCAGAATGGAACCACAGCTTTGTAGACTGTTAAGATAAAAATCACACAATTAAATTATCATCCCAGCTGAATGATTAAATTATATTGCAGAATGAATGATCAAATTACATTGTAGAAATAAATTATCACTGTAGTACGATCTCAGGCCCCCGTTGGTTAAACAATTGTTTGGGGTTCAGTTCATCAGTTTTATTTTTTGAAGCCCTTCTTACACGGTTGGGCAAGTCCCTTAAGCCTATTTGGCCTACCCCTATATGTAACATACATACATACAGACTGTTGAAGGATATGTCAAGGTTTAGACGTTGTATTGTTTTTTAATCATCCAGACAGGTCCAGAAGAAGAAGAAAAGACACGCAAAGTAAAACATTAAACATAATTTGTCATATAGCGTTTTACATTTCCGGCTAAATCATTGTATTGTACTGCCGAAGATGGCGGGCAGCCAAATTGCAGGTAAACGCATGGTAATGATTACCAGGGTACTACAAGGCGCGCCCGGCAGCGGGACTTCGCGCACACTTTTTGAGCCCCACTGCGCATTTCGCGCAGTTTTTTCAAGTTTTTTCTCTTTTTAAATCCTGTGGATGATTGGCAGCGCACAGTTTTTGCGCTTTTGCGCTACAAAAGCGATGACCAGTTTGGGACGTTTTTTGTCTGACGGTGTTTTTAAAGGGGATGTGGGGTGGGGGAACACACAAAATAAAAAAAAAGGGAACCACACACAAATCTTTGTATTTTTGTTTGTTTTATTTATGTTTGATTTTTTTAAAATTTTTGGTTTTTAACAAATTTGTGACAAAAAAAAAATGTAGTAACCCTTGATTGATAACCCTGGTTGGGGGAGTGGTATTAAAGGGGATTGTCCCGCTTACAAGGTTTGTTAGGGAAACAAGCTGCTACTGTACTCTGGACAAAAAGTTACCATTGGTGGGGGACTCAGGACACAATGAATAGGATGATTTGAGCATGGGACGTGTGTGTGGTTTGTATGTGGTGTGTGTCGTTTGTTTGTGTATGTGGTTTGCATGTTGTGTGTGTGTTTTGTATATATAACTGATATATTCTTGGGACCAAGATACTCTTGGGACCAAGATACTCTTGGGACCAAGATACTCTTGGGACCAAGACGATATTAACAACCCTGTATGTATGTTCCAGTCCAGGGGTAGGTCAAAAAAGAAAAAGCAATGTTGAACTGAACCCCAAAGAATCGTTTTACTCACGGGGGCCCTGATTTTGTGCTACACTGATCATTTAATTCTACAATATTATTAAATCATTATCTCAGCTGGGATGATAATTTAACTGTGCGTTTATTATATTTAATATTTCCAACCGTCTGATTTCTGTATTGTATGTATGTTATGTTACAGTTCCAAGGGTGTAGGCCAATAGGCTCAAGGGGACTTGCCCAAACCGTGTAAAGGAAAGGGCCTTAAAAAAAAAAGCACTGATGGCAACTGAAACCCGAAAGAATCGTTTTTACCGACGGGGGGCATGAGTTTTAGTGCTAACACTGATAGATACAATTATTTCTACAATATAATTAAATAATCTCAAGGGGCTTGGGGGATGATAATTTAATTGTGCGATTCTTATCTTTCAACAGTCTACACAGCTGTGGTTCCATTCTGCTTGAACTTCAACTTGGCTACATAGCTTCAGCTAGCGATTTGGCTGCACGTCGCCCCCACCCCCCCACCCACACCCACCCACACACACACACACACACACCACACCACCACCACACACCCAAAACCCACACCACACACACACACCACACACACACAACTTGGCTACATAGCTCCAGCTAGTAATTTGCGCAATATGAAAATATTGGCACGGTACCTCTTGGACCCATGACTAGGGGGGGAATGACAAAACCCTACAAAAATACCATTACACACGGTAGGGTTTGTGTGAAATGAAGGTCGGTCCAGGTATTTTCCTGCTATATATAGCGATCGCTGATTTTGACCCCGTTTTGGCCCTAATTGCCGCACTAAAAAAAGGTCAGCCCAGAGCCAACTGAATCAACAGGTACTGTGAATGGCCGGACAGAATGTGCCCGTGCTTTTTTGGGTGTGCGATACGTTGCAAGATTTTTTTTTTGTGTGCGATTTTTTTGCAGTTTTTGTTTTGTATGCTATAATTTTTGTGTGTGCGGTACGTCGCAAGATTTGTTTTGGGTGTACGATACGACGCAGAAAATGCTTTTTTGTTTGCGATACGTCGCAAACTGAGCGACTTGGTGCAACCCCATTGCGACGCGCTACCCCCGGAACCCCGCGGAGCACGAAGCGTGGAGCTGGGGGGGGGGGGGGGGGGGGGGGGGGGGGGGGGGAGGGGGAGAAGGGCATTTCTGACAAGTTTACCTTAGACCCATGCATTGCTTGGCCAATTATCAGGATCTGGTTCACAGCTCTAGGATTATCAACAATGGCGTTTAACCTGGGGTGCATAGCTTTAGCTATAAAGTCGAATATGACCAAGGGCAGGCTATTAGCCCTTGGTAGGGGCTGTCTTGTGGGATCTGCCCACAAAGCCCCTGAGTGGAACTTTTTTTCCTCCATGGCTGCCTTTAAAACAGGTTGAAAGCTTATCGGGTTTAGCTTCAATCAACCTCTGGGCCCCCTCCCGCAAGGGAGGGGGCCCAGCGAGTTTTTAGAAGTGCTCTTTCCAATGCCCTTCCTTTTTTTCCGGGCAAGGTTCTACCCGGACCCATGCGTTGCCCTGCAGTGACGGAATTGCGATGAGTCGGACAATACAAAACCAGTGGACATGCCTTGAAGCCAGTGGTATCAATGATAGGCACTGGGTAGGCACTGGGTATTTTATTTACTGCCGAAGACGGCGAGCAGCCAAATTTCTGGCTAAAGCTATGTAACCAAGTTCAAGTTCAAGTTCATAGGCATTGGGTAGACACACAATGTTAACCTGGACCCATGCGTTGCCATGCAGTGACGGAATTGAAATCATAATAAGGATGCTGTCCTGAGAGGAGGCAAATACAAAAACGTAATAAGATTTGCTCTTTCAGATTTGAAAAATAAACCACTGGAGGGGGAGGGGGGGGGGGAGGGGGTCTTCCAACCATCCACAAAATCACAGGGTACAAGAAATAGAGCATTGCGGCAAAAAAACAAGAAAATGAAGCACGATGTCCAATTGGTTGTAAGTCCGTTACATACTAGGGTACTATATGACAAGCGCCATACACTTTAGCGCGCAAGGTTTCGGAGCCCTACTGCGCGATTGACACAATTTGTTAGCCCCCCCCTGGGCGCAGAGTGCAGATTTCCGTTTTCGGTTGAGTCAAAAGCGCAACCCAAAATGACAAAATGTAGTACCCTGTGTTGCATGCACCCCTTGACCTCTCTGATGGGCAAATACAAAATGTTTATTTTTATATTTTCCTGGTTCTTTTATTTTTTACCCTGTTACACACCTGTCTGAACGAGCTCAGTCCAGGTCCAACTGAATCAACAGATACTGTGGATGGCTGGGTAGGCAGTGCCTTGAAGCCAGTAGCATCTATGATAGGCACTGGGTCCCTTGCCCAATTACATCCAGTTAGTAACTGTGCAAGCACAAGGATTGAAGGACAGGTTAGAAATAAATCATACCAGTACTGGTGCGGGTACTGTTTTTCAAGCATTTCTTTCCATTGGCCCCTCCTGGTTCCCCTCCGATAGAAGCTAACTGTGCAAGAATAAGGATTGAAGTACAGATTAGAAAGAAGTCATACCAGTACTGGTACGGGTACTGTTTTCCAAGTATTTCTTTCCATTCTCCCCTCCTGGTTCCCCTCCGATACAAGCGAACTGTGCAAGCACAAGGATTGAAGGACAGGTTAGAAATAAATCATACCAGCACTAGTGCGGGTACTGGGTTTCTAGTGTTTCTTTCCATTCGCCCCTCCTGGTTCCCCAACCAATAGAAGCTAACTGTGCAAGAATAAGGATCGAAGGACAGGTTAGAAAGAAAGCTAACTAGTACTGGTACGGGTACTGGTTTCAATCATTTCTTTCCGTTGGCTCCTCCTGGTCCCCCTCCGATAGAAGCTAACTGAGCAAGCATAAGGATTGAAGGACCGGTTAGAAAGAAATCGAACTAGTACTGGTACGGGTACTGTTTTTCAAGCATTTCCTTTCTATTCGCCCCTCTTGGTTCCCCTCCGATACAAGCAAACTGTGCAAGAATAAGGATTGAAGGACAGGTTAGAAAGAAATCGAACTAGTACTGGTACGGGTACTGGTTTCAAGCATTTCTTTCCGTTGGCTCCTTCCTGGTTCCCCTCCGATAGAAGCTAACTGAGCAAGCATAAGGATTGAAGGACAGGTTAGAAAGAAATCGAACTAGTACTGGTACGGGTACTGTTTTTCAAGCATTTCTTTCTATTCGCCCCTCTTGGTTCCCCTCCGATACAAGCAAACTGTGCAAGAATAAGGATTGAAGGACAGGTTAGAAAGAAATCGAACTAGCACTGGTACGGGTACTGGTTTCAAGCATTTCTTTCCGTTGGCTCCTCCTGGCCCCCCTCCGATAGAAGCTAACTGAGCAAGCATAAGGATTGAAGGACAGGTTAGAAATCATTCATACCAGTACTGGTACAGGTACTGGGTTTCTAGTGTTTCTTTCTATTCGCCCCTCTTGGTTCCCCTCCGATACAAGCTATCTGAGCAAGCATAAGGATTGAAGGACAGGTTAGAAATCATTCATACCAGTACTGGTATGGGTACTGGGTTTCTAGTGTTTCTTTCCATTCGCCCCTCCTGGTCCCTTTCCAATAAAAGTTATCTGAGCAAGCATACGCAAGGATTGAAGGACAGGTTATAAATAATGCATAGCCCAGTACTGGTACAGGTACCGGGTTTCTAGTGTTTCTTTCCATTCCCCCCTCCTGGTCCCCCTCCGATAGAAGCCAACTGCACAAGCATAAGGAATTGAAAGGGACAAGTTTTTTCGAGTTCGGTTTGGTTTCAGGAACAAGTTCAGGTGGAGGTGAGGTTGAGGTGGTTGAGAGGTTGGTTTGAAATTAGGTGTGAGGTGTTGCAGGAAGGTTTGTGAGGTATCGTTTGTGAGGATCTGAGGGAGTGGAGGTGTGTTGGAGGTTGCGAGGTGCGGAGGTTGCGAACGGTGCGAGGTTCGAGCTGAGGGTGCGAAAGGTGACGGAGGTGTGGATGGGTGCGAAGGTAGGTGAGGTGCGAGGGTGCGGAGGTGGTTGAACGGGTTTGATGAGGGGTGGAGGGGCCCGACGGCGGGGTAGAAGCCTACGTCCTGTGAGGGGCACCCGGGGGCGGATCGGGGGTAGGTTGTGGGGCGGCGAAGCTGGTGGGGGGGAGGGTGGAGATGGGGGGTTGGAGGGTGTTGCCGCGATAGGGGGGAGGGGTCGGGACTTTGCGGGGGGAGTGCGGGGTGGGAGTGGATAGGGGTGAGGTGGGAAGGGCCGATAGTGGGTTGGTGAGGGGAGCAGGTGGGGGAGGGGGGTGAGGGTGACGAGTCGTGAGGAGGGCGGGGGCGAGGGGGGGAGGGGGTTGAGGGGGGAAAAAGTGGTGTGGAGGGGAGGTGAAACGCTGGGGAGGGTTGGGACTTTCGGGGGACCGGGTGAGGGGTGGGAGGGTGAGGGTGGGATGGGGGAGGGGGAGCGGGGAGGTTCTCTGGGGAGGAGGGGGGGGGGGTGAGGTGAGATCCTTGATGGTGAGGGTGACATGGTGATGGGCGAGGGGATTGGTGGGAGGTGAAGCTCTTGAAAGGGGAGGGGTGAGGTTGAGGTGGAGGTGAGGTGCGACGGTGAAGGGTTTTTGAGGTGAGGTGAGGTTGGGGGGGAGGGTGAGGTGAAGGTGATGGTGGAGGTTTTGAGGTTTGAGGTGAGGAAAAAAAGCGTAATCACCTTAGTATAGTCAGTGGAGGTCTAGCGGCATCAATGATCGGCACTGGGTCCCTTGCTACATGACATTCATCAGAAGCTAACTGCACAAGCGTAAAGATTGAAGGAAAGGTTAGGTTAGGATAGGTTGGGTTAGGATAGGTTGGGTTAGGATAGGTTGGGTTAGGATAGGTTGGGTTAGGATAGGTTGGGTTAGGATAGGTTGGGTTAGGATAGGTTGGGTTAGGATAGGTTGGGTTAGGATAGGTTGGGTTAGGATGGGTTGGGTTAGGATGGGTTGGGTTAGGATAGGTTGGCGGGTTAAGAAATGGATTATAGGTTGGGTTAGATGGGGTTGGGTTTAGATGGGTGGGTTAGGATAGGTTGGGTTTAGGGATTAGGTTGGGATTTTAAGGATTAAAGGGTTGGGGTTTAGGATAGGTTTGGGTAGGTGGTTGGGTTAGGTTAGGATTAGGGTTGGGTTGGACTTAGGGTTGGGTTAGGATATTTAGATGTTGGGTTAGGATAGGTTTTAAGACAGGTAAGGTTTGGCTCGACCGAAAACAGGCTAGGTAGAAAACGCTAATAAAAGGTTGGAAAAAAAAAGCTACCCACTTGCTGCAATGGGTCAAAGGTTCTTTGGGTGGCGTAAAAAGGCCAGGGGTTTTGATGGGTTGTTATGAGGAAGCACACGCATGAAAGAAGACAACAGAAAAAAAAAGTGGGGGCTATGGGGCTCGCATCACACCCTATTCCGCTACACCCCTACACCCATGCACCCTCACACCTACGTACCCATGGATCCTGCACCCATGCATCACACACATACACCTACGCACCCATGCATCCTACACCCAAGCATTCACACAAATACCACCTTAACGCAACCCAGCACCATACACCCCCCCCAACCTACGGCACCCATGCATCCTGCACCAACATGCCAACCATTACCCCCCCCCCCCCCCCCCCCCATACGCACCCATGCATTCCGACACCCAAGCATTCACACACACGCCACACCTACGCACCCATTGCACATTTACCAACCCCCCCCAACCCTACGCACCCATTGATCCACACACTCATGACACCATTACACCCCCCACATACGGCAACCCATGAATCCTCACCCATGCATCACAACACAACACACACCTACGGCACCCATGCAACCATACACCCCCACACCTACCCGCACCCCATGCCTATCCTACACCCATTGCACCACACACACACCTACCACCCATGCACCACACACACCCACACCTATGCAACCCTAGTGCATTCCTACACCATGCACCCAACACACACACACACACCAACCAGTGGCACCACAACACAACCCACACCACACACCATGAGGCCGACACCCCATGTGCAACCAGACACCTCCACACCCTAAGGCACCCATGCATCTACACCCACCACCCAGACCACATACACACACACACACACACAACACACACACACACACAACAACACACACCAACACACCACAACCTATACATCATACACCATGCACCACATCCCAGAGTTACCTACCACCGCTGCAAGGGGGTTTTCCAAATTCTCAGGAGCTGCGCCTAACCCACCTGCTGCAAGGGGTCCAAGATTTTCTGGGTGGCGTACAGGCTGGCAGGGGTCCAAGAATCTCAGAGCTACCTACCCACCTGGTGCAAGGGGGGCCGAAAGATTCTTGCGGGCGTAAAACAGCCAGGGTTTGAAGAAGTTCGGAGCAAGCACAGCTGATATAAAAGACAAGAAGTCCCCCAGGACGCACAAACACCACTGGTGGGGCCTCTTCTCACAGGGGACGCTTCAACGTCCGGCACTGAGCAAAGAACCTAGGGCACACGTGTTTGTTGTCAGGGCGCAAGTTATAAAGAAAACGTAGGGCTTGTGGTGGCTAGAGCAAGCACATGCTCGATAAAGACAAGACGTCCCCCAGGACGCAACACACGGTGGGCCTCTCTCACAGACGCTTCAACGTCCAGCACTGAGCAAAGAACCTGGGGCACACGCTTTGTTGTCAGGGCGCAGTTTTAAAAGGGCACGTAATGCTTGTGGTACTAGACCAAGGCAAAAACAAGCTCCAAACATCCCGGGCACACGAGGAAAATGACCTGAAGCACCACACGTTTGGGGTCGGTCTGTCTGTCCTGCGCAAAGTTTTAAAGGGCCGGTATGCTCGTTGGTATGGAGCAAGCACAAGCTCCAACATCCGGCACTGAGCAATGGACCTGAAACTGAAAGCGGCGGTTTTTTGTCTGTAAGGCGCAGGTTTTTAAAAGGGGCAGGGATGCTGAGGTACTTAAGAGCAAGCAGAAGAGAAGCCGGAAAACATAGGACAAGTACCCCTTCAGTTCACAACACACAGCGCACTTCTCACACAGACGCTTCAACGTCTTGTACTAAGCAGAGGACCTGAGGCACACGGGTGTTTGGTCCAAGGCGCAATGTTTTAAAAGGGACAAGTATGATGTGGTACTGGAGCCGAAGGGAACATCTTCGCTTAAATATTAAAGACACATGACACCCTTCAGGACGCAACACACGGTTCGCCTCTCACCACAGGGACCGCTTTTTGAACATCGGCACTTCCCTGAGAGACCACACTGGACTGAAAGGGGCCAACACGCGTGTCTGTGTTCAGCGGCAGGTTATTTTAGTAATTGGTTTTTAAAGGGGGGGGACCGCCATGCTGGGGGTACTAAAGCCAGCATAAGCTTTAACGGCTGGTACTGGGCAGAGGACCTGAGGCACAGGCATTGTCTGTCAGCGCAAGTTAAAGGGCAGTATGATGTGGTACTAGAGCAAGCACAATCTATATAGAGACAAGACGTCCCCCGGGATGCAAGACACTGTGCGCCTCTCTCACAGACGCATCGACGTCCAGTACTGAGCAAAGAAAACCTGGAGGAAAACACGCCCTAACGTGTTGTCTGTTCAGCAGCATGGGTTTGTTTGTTAAAGGGGAAACAGTTATGCTTGTTGGGTACTAGAGCCAAGAAAAGCAACAGGGGCCCGATATTTAAAAGACAAAGGGACAACCCTAGGACCGCCCAACACACAGGGCGGCTCTCTTTAAAGACGCTTCCAAAACGTCCGTACTGGAGCCAAACCAACCCGAGGGCCAAACATTCCTCAAACTTACAGGCAGAGCAGGGCACACAGGCCCAGCAGGAAAAGAGAAAAGCACCCACGGCGACCCAAACCAGCGAACCCCAAGCCACCGACCACCACCCCCTAAGCACCCACCACCACCCCAGGCCCACCCACCACCCAACCCAAGCAACCAACTCACCAAGGAAGCACCCACCACCCACCACAAGGCACCCACCCCCACCCAAGGCACACCATCCACCACACCAATCACCACCACCAAGGAAAAGAGAACCCAATCACCCACCAGCCACCCAATCAACACTATCACCCACCACCACTTTAAGTCACCCACCACCACCCAATCACCCACCACCACCCAATCACCCACCACCACTTAATCACCCACCACCACCCAATCACCCACCACCACCCAATCACCCACCACCACCCAATCACCCACCACCACCCAATCACCCACCACCACCCATCACCCACCACCACCCAACCACCCACCACCACCCAATCACCCACCACCACCCAATCACCCACCACCACCCAATCACCCACCACCACCCAGTGCGACCCACACAACAACCCACTGCAACCCACTCATCGACCCAATCACCCACCACCACCCAAAGTGAACACCACCGCATTAAACAAACTGTCCTCAACTACCCACACATCCACCCACCACCACCCAGTGCGACCCACACAACAACCCAGTGCGACCCACTCATCGACCCAATCACCCACCACCACCCAATCACCCACCAAAGTGAACACCACCGCATCAAACAAGCCATCCTCAACTACCCACACATCCACCCACCACCACCCAGTGCGACCCACACAACAACCCAGTGCGACCCACTCATCGACCCAATCACCCACCACCACCCAATCACCCACCGAAGTGAACACCACCGCATCAAACAAGCCGTCCTCAAAAGGCAGTCTCTCGGCGCCACCATCCACTAGCGACAGTCGCCGTCCTGACGCTGCTGGGTCTGTTGCTGGTGAAGATGTATAGGATGGCATGGGATCGCCCGAAACGCGGAATCCAACAGCCTCAGCATTAGGGCGGCTGTAAGTAGCCATCTGGATGTTTGGGTCAAGCCCAACAACCTGTAAGTGTGTATATTTGAATGTATGTAACAATCACTTGAATGGGTAGGATGGCACGGGATCGCCTGAAATGCTGAATCCAGCAGCCTCAGCAGTAGTGTGGCTGTAATAAGGAGCCAGCTGGATATTTGGGTCAAGCCCAACAACCTGTATGCATGTGTACACATATGTATGTTCCAGTCACTTATCATCCCCGTTCAACAAATGGCTCAATGGCAGAGCTCCATGAACGACGAAGGTGCCGGGGTCAAATCCCCACCGGTGCGCCTTAGTGTCCCCGTTTGCTGTCAACCGCCATGGTAGCTTTGTCCAGGTAAAAGAGCAGCTCGTTCCCTACCGCTGCAAGACGGGGCTCCCTTTGTACCACGCCCCACCAGGCGTTATCTTTACAGTCACTTGAATGGGTAGGATGGCACGGGATCGCCTGAAACGTGGAATCCAGGATCAGTACAGTCGCTTGATTGTGTAGGATGGCACTGGATCGCCTGAAACGCGGAATCCAGGATCAGTACAGTCGCCTGAAACGCCAAATCCAGGAGCCTCAGCATTAGGGCGGCTGTGGGCTGACACCTGGTCACGACATGGTAAAGGAATTAATGAGCAACATTGTGTACATCTTCCTGGTAAAAAAAGCAATTCTGCCGAAGACGGCGAGCAGCCAAATTGCTGGCTGAAGCTATGCGACCAAGTGTTGTGTTAAAAACAAAAAGTGAAGGCTGGTGTGGGACACAGAATGTCAAGTGTGCTCGTCAGGGTACTACAAAGCGCGTGCGGCAGCGCGATTTCCCACACGCTTTTTGACCCTCACTGCGCATTCTGCGCAGTTTTTTCAACCCCCTGTGGGTGCAGCGCGCAGTTTGTGCGCTTTTTGCACTACAAAGCGCTGACCAATTTGACGTTTGTGCGCTTTAAGCGCTGACCAATATGACAAATACCCTGGTGTCGTGGGTGGGTGGGTGGGTGGGTGGATGTGAGGGTGGGTGGGTGGGTGGGTGTGCTCGTCACAGAGCTGAGGCGGCAGTTAAAATAAGAAGATAACGCCCGAAGGGGTGTGGTGTTAAGGTACCCTCCTGTACGCCGCAGCAGGGGAAAATAACCATGGCAGACATAGCAAGTTTGAGGCGGTGGTTTTAAATAAATAAATCATACGTAGGGACCGGCAAATCATATGATGTTGACCAAAGACGAGTATGATATCAGATGATATCATACAAAAATCATACGATTTAATATCATATGATATGATGCCCCAGGCCAAAGTTACCTAGTCAGACCGCCGGCATCATATGATATCATATGATGACATGATTTCATATGATATCATTTGCCGACCCCTAATCATACGCCATCTGCCGAGGCGTGAGGTTGAGGGGGGCAGCCCCTTTGCTTGCACTGGGGCCAACCACCAATAGTGTTCAGGGTGCATAACACCCTGGGCGGTGTATAACAACCTGAAAACCAGTTTAACAACCTGAACCGGGTGCAGGCAGTCTAAGGGCTGCGTCTGAGCTCGGACTACCACTTTACCATAAATTGTATAAGATAACTGCTGCCTCAAACTCTGTGACGGGTTCACTATTGGTGGTTTGCCCCAGTGCAAGCAAACGGGCTGGCCCCCTGGTGAAGGAGCCGTAAGGAAGTAGCGGTTTGCAAAAGCAAAACATACGGCAACCTTCCCCAGTGCAAACAAACTGCAAGGTTCATTCAACTTCAAGCCCCATGGCAAGGTGTGACAATTTTCGTTTTTCAATGGTAACACAATTTTTGGTTACCCAGCTCTAGCCTCTCTGCACCCACTTCATAATAGTTGGCCTAGTGAGGGCCTGTGCCTACACCAATTTCTGTTGACTCGCCTCTAACCTCCCAAGGCCCACATCAGCATGGAAGGCCATGTTTGTGCCTGTCCCTACGCCGATTGCAGGTGACTCACCTCTAACCTCCCTGGGGCCACATCAGCATAGAAGGCCTGGTTTGTGCCTGTCCCTACACCAATTTCTGTTGACTCGCCTCTAACCTCCCAAGGCCCACATCAGCATGATAGGCCATGTTTGTGCCTGTCCCTACACCAATTGCTAGTGACTCACTTCTAACCTCCCTGGGGCCACATCAGCATAGAAGGCCTGGTTTGTGCCTGTCCCTACGCTGATTTCTGGTGACTCACCTCTAACCTCTCTGGGCCCACTTCAGCATAGACGGCCAAGTTTGGGCCTATCCCTATACCAATTGTTGGTTACTCACCTCTACCCTCTCTGGGCCCACATCAGACTAGAAGGCCAATTTTGGGCCTGTCCCTACGCTAATTGTTGGTTACTCACCTCTACCCTCTCTGGACCCACATCATAATAGATGGCCTGGTTTGTGCCTGTCCCTACGCCGATTGCTGGTTACTCACCTCTACCCTCTCTGGACCCACATCATAATAGTTGGCCAAGTGAGGGCCTGTACCTACACCTATGTCTTGTTACGTACCTCTACCCTCTCTGGGCCCTCATCAGAATAGAAGGCCAACTTTGGGCCTGTCCCTACACCGATTGTTGGTTACTCACCTCTAACCTCTCTGGGCCCACATCATAACAGTTGGCCAATTTTGGGCCTGTGCTTACATAGATTTCTGTTTACTCACCTCTACCCTCCCTGTGCCCACTTCATAATAGTTGGCCAAGGGAGTGCCTGTGCCTACACCGATGTCTTGTTACTCACCTCTACCCTCCCTGGGCCCACATCATAATAGTTGGCCAATTTTGGGCCTGTGCCTACATAGATTTCTGGTTACTCACCTCTACCCTCCCTGGACACACTTCAGAATAGTTCGCCAAGTGAGTGCCTGTGCCTAAACCGACTTCTGGTGGCTCACCTCTAATCTCTCTGGCCCCACTTCATAATAGTTGGTCAATTTTGGGCCTGTGCCTACATAGATTTCTGGTTACTCACCTCTTGTCACGGCTGTATGCGTGCTCCTAAGGATAGGTATGTTACCACTGCAATTGACCCCACCCACCCGACGGAGTCCATCATATGGAACAAATCTGGACAGACAGCACCCATCGACCTAATGATGGACATCCTCCGCTTCTTCCCCCACCCCCGTTGTCACACGCCATTCAGCATGTCCTCCATCCGATATTCCCACCCCAACTGGTCAGCGTTCTACGTGACCCTTCTCATGCATATGGTAACCCATGCGCACAGCATGGAAAGCTACAGCTACGAGACCAACAGTGACAACACGCTGTACCTTGGAGATGTTAACCTACTCCACAGGTGCATCCAAGACTTGCCAGCTCAGGACAACTTCTCATCTGTCCTAACCTGGGGAAAGGAACAAGGCCTGCCCATCCGAGTCACTCTCACCCCACGCAGTATGGGGGAAGTGCTCGACCCCAGGAGCATGGAGCACTCCGGGGCATCCCTACACCTTTCACACCCATTGGTCACCCCAAGTGATCCAATCAGACCTCTGACTGACGCTTCTGTGTGCATCTTACCCTCAATCCAGGGCATCTACAGTCTGTACTCAAACTCCTACCCCTACTTGGATAGTTGCTACACCAGCACCCGCCTCTACCCACCTGTCCAAGGTTTCGGTTTGCCGCTGGACGCGTACGCAGTTGTGCAAGGACGGCAACCTGAGCCCTGTGCTCGCCCCCTTACACGACCAACAACAGCATACTCTCCTCTTATCTTTCCCCTCCAGGATACAGAAGAGCTACATTGCCACCAAACCCGCTGTATCAATTGGTATGACACATCGGCACCCAGCTTGCATTCTACCTCCATCTTTCTGATCCGCAGGCCACCCGTCTACAAACAGTGAGGATGACTTCGAATATAGACGCTTGCAGCCACCTCTGCTCCTCGCTCTCATCGTTGCCCCACCTCCCCCATGCTGATACACCTCACCCCTGTGCTTACTTGCTTACAATGGCCAGCACTCCATCTCCTACCCCAGCCGGTGACGACTATGAAGAACCCCAAGACTTCTTCACGACGCAGCTAGATGGTGTCTACTGGCGACCAGGTCAAGAATTCCTGGAAGGCAAGCGAGCAGTTTACCAAGCGTCCACTTCTTGCGCTTTACCAAGTGCACCTGGACCCTTCCCACTCCAGCTTCACTCCTGCCTGGCCGCCTACAAGGAGGCCTTACTAGCTGCCTCAGTCACATGGACCCCAACTATCTGCAGGAGGGGGGGATTAACAACAGTATGCCAGACGGAGCAGTCACACCCAATGCAGATAGAGGGGCCCTACATCCAGACTGTGACCTCTTCATCGGTCATCATCGGATGGCACTGAGGCGCAACGCAAAGAGATGGCAGCCATGCTCAACAGAATGACCCCAGCAGTAGCGCGGACTATGGAGGATTTGAGAGAGGGATACAAAGGGATTGTGCCTCCTATGCACATAGAGAAGGACAACGACAAGCAGGCATTCACTAGTCCCTACCGCAAGCCACCTATAGAAAAACTTGCTCAAGACAAAGTCTGCGCTGAATTGCTCCTGCTAGGCTTCATAGAGCCAGCTCCTTCAGCTCAGCATGCAGCAAATCCTGTCGTCGCCTTGAAGAAAAGGACCTGATGGCCAGTACACTGCAAACAGAGTGTGCTACAACTACAAGGCCATCAACCTCCTGACCAAAGACATGCACACAGGTTTCCCAATTGCAGAGGAATTATTCCAAGACCTGGGTGACTCCAAGTGGTTTACACGAGTAGACCTGCGCTCGGGCTTCTACCAAGTCCACTTGTCTGCCGGCTGCCAAGATTTCTCAGCCTTTTGGTGGGACAAGCAGCTCTACAGGTTCAAGCGTGTGCCCTTCGGACTGAAACAAGCACCAGCTTACTTCCAGAAGGTCATGGAAACTGAGTTGGGCAAACGTGGTCTCCTCAAGTTCAGCAAGGTTTTCATTGATGACATTCTGGTCCACAGCGCCACCTTTGCTGATCACATCAAGGACGTGGAAGCAGTACTACAGTGTCTCATCGACATTGGCCTCCGCATACACCCTGACAAGTCCTGCTTCGCACTCGACGCAGTCGATTTCTTAGGCTTCGATGTCAGCAACCATGGTCTCACCCCGCAAGCAGCCAAAGTCCAAGCTATCAAGGACCTGCCCTACCCAAGCAACCTCAAGGACCTCAAGACCATCCTGGGTAAGCTGCGCTACTACGGTTGTTTTTGTGAAAACTTTTCAGCCATAGCCAGACCCCTCAATGACCTCACCAAGAACGATGTCAAGTGGACTTGGGGACCCGAGCACACAGCAGCCATGGACGCCATTAGGAGGAATATCAGCACACCAGGCAAGGTTTTGCGACGCTTTGACATCAACGCGCGCACCCTCATCCACTGTGACTGGAGCCAACATGGATTAGGAGCAGTGCTCGGCCAGCTCGACTCGGAAGGTAACGAATACCTCGTCGCCTGTGCCAGCCGCAGCCTTAACAAGCATGAAGCAGAATACAGCAGCTTCAAAGGAGAAATGCTGGCTGCTTGCTGGGCTTGCAAGATCTTCCGCGTATATGTCTTCGGACTACATTTCACACTGGTCACTGATCACCAGCCTCTGCTGTGGATGTTCTCCTCTGCCAACGTCACCGGTGCCATCGCTCGATGGGCATGCATGCTGCAGTCATTTGATTTTGACATCATGCACAGACCAGGTGCACAGCATGGCAACGCTGACGCACTGTCTAGGTTTCCCAGCCCCACTGCAGAGGACAACACTGGCGCTCGCATTGACCTGGACAGCGACCTATACGCAGCATTTCCAACAGTGCCCACCACCCCTTATGTGCCCCTAGACTTGACACTAGGGCACATCGTGGACTACGTCCTTGACGTCAGATCTGTCTTATCCATCTGCACAACACCCTTGCCTGCCGCCGTCACATACATGGCCCAGAATGGCATCACTCTATACGAGATGTGCGGGGGAATGTGTGCAGGATTGGAAGCAGCACTGCGCAATGGCATCCAAGTTAACAGGTATATCTACAGCGACATTTCGCCCGCTGCTCAGACAGTCGCCCGCTATAGGACACAAGCTTTGACCAACCTCTACCCCCATCTGCTCAAGTCATACGCCTGCGACCATGCCTTCACGACGCTGCCCCAGGATGTGACCAAGATCACACCAGAACAGCTCATGACCGCAGCTGTGAACGACCAATCACAGTGGCTCATCATAGCCGGTCCAGAGTGCCAAGACTTCAGCCCAGCAGGAGGCAACAGAGGACTCAAGGGACCCCGGGCCGCCGTCCTGCAGGCTTGTACCACCGTCATAGGGTACATCCAGCAGCTACAGCATCCTCGGCAACCCCTCTACATCGTGGAGAATGCAGCAATGCAGCACAACTTCCGATCACAACATATTGCTACGCAAGACTTCAACGCAGTCAACAGAACTCTTGGCCTCCCTATCTGCGTGGATGCTGCAACATTCGACTCAGGAGCGCACAGACTCCGCAACAAGTGGCAGAACTTGGTTGACCCCCTTGATCTCCAGCTCCAGCTCAACAAGACCCGTCGGACTGCCAACATTTCAGCCAACGCCTTCTTGGATCCAGGACGGAGCACTACAAGGGTCTACAGATCAGACACAGCCCCTTTTTGCTTAGCAAACAAGATCGGACAAGAGCGCAACGTACTGCCTACTCTAGTAGCGTACCCTCTGTCTCGAGCCTTCAGACCTGACAAGCCAGGCAGCATCTACTCTCTCCAGGGCGGCGCATGGTCTGAACCAAACCCTTCTGAGAGAGAACGCATGCTCGGATACTACACAGGAGCAACAGCAGCACCAGGTCTCACTCAAAACCAGAGGCATATCCTCACAGGCAACAGCATGGATCAGCGAGCCTTGGTAGCAATCATCAGAAAGACCTTGGAAATGGCAATCCCTACACGTCTAACATCTATGCTAGAATTTAAGCCACCCCCCAGGCCTGAGTTGCTACCTTCTCCCAGTCCTGCTCTTCTTCTGACAACTTCTCCCAGCTATCCCAGCAATTCTGGCGGTCGCATATCAGACCCCACGCCTCCGACACGCCAGTTCTATGGCACTGAGCTTGCTTGCCTGCTGGCAGTCACCAGGAGCAAGACTGTCAAGCCACACATCTGGCCATCAAAACCACCTGCACCAGCCAACAGCCAACAACCACCAGCCATCAGCCAACAGCCCCAACCAACAGCCAACAGCCACCGACCCTCAGCCGTTGCAACACTCCCCTCCTTTGCCTCTTCTACCATCTTCAGCTCCAAGTCCTCCACTCGCCCCAGGCAGACAGTTGGATACTGACCTGCGCCTTGCTGCAATGTCCAAGGACACTGACGGTCTAGACATCCACTCTGATCAGTTTGTCTTAGAGTACTTGAGGCGTGGAGTCCTCGGATCCAACTGGACGACATCTCGTACTAGGCGTGTACTGGCAAGGTCAAGAAAGTACAGGCTTGGCGCATCTCCAACTGGAGAAGAGAGGATCATACGCATCCTGGCCAACGGCATTGAACGCATCGTCCCAGCCCCCAGCCAGAGGTCCATCCTCATTCAGAGGGCCCACGAGACCAGCGGACACTTTGGGGCACGCAGAACAGCTTACTTAGTGGTCAGCTCTTTCTGGTGGCACGGCGTGGTCAAACAAGTCAAAGCTCTGGTCAAGACATGCAAGATCTGTGACCAAGCCATGGCCTACTTCAACCAGCCAACAGCCACATTGCAATCCCACCCGATTCATGGCCTCTTCTTCGCTTGGGGAATTGATTTGTCTGGTCCCTACAACAAGACAGCCAGGGGCAACACTATGCTCATGCACGCCGTGGAGTATTTCAGCGCCGCACTCGTAGTGGTCCCCATCCCAGCCAAGGAGGCCATACATACGGTATACGCGCACTCTCATGGAGTCTTGGCACACTTTGGCGCATATGCGCTCTGCATCTCTGACAATGGACCAGAGTTCCAAGGCAAATTCAAGGAACATCTGCTTCACAACTTCATTGACCACAGGACGATCCACCCTAACCACCCTCAGGGCAACGGTTTTGTGGAGCGAAGCGTAGGTACCATCAAGGCAGCCTTGACCAAGATCTGCTCTGAAAACCTGGCCACTGACACATGGGACATTGACATAGCCAAGGTCGTTACAGCGTACAACTGTAGCCCTCAGGAGACTACTAAGTGCGCCCCCTTCACTCTGCTGTACGCCCGGGCTCCCGTCATGAACAACCCTGAGGCACAGCTTGCCATGACAGCGCCGCTGCCTGACCTGACAGACAGCACACAGGTGCAAGCTCTGACAGACACTCTCCTGGAGCGCGCTCAATGGATCAAGAGAGTCAGCCCAACTATTGCCAATCACATAGCAATCGCCCACCACAGGGACACCCTGCGCTACGCAAAGATCAGGGGGGGGGCCTATCACCCTCGCCTACGCAAATTCCAGGTGGGAGACTTTGTGTACATCCGCCGTCCCAACGTGCGCAACTCCTTGCAGATGGCTGCCCAAGGCATGATCCTGCGCATCATCGACCTCAAACCATCTGAAGTCGTCGTCTTGCAAGGACGTTGCGGTTGCACCATCACCAACCATGCCCGCAATTTATCTCCTTGCCACCTCCCTAACTTGGATGGCACAATCAGGCCAGACTTAGCAGTCCCACCCCCCAGCCTAGCCTGCAGCGTCTGCAACTTCCCTGACAACGCAAATTGCATGCTACTCTGCGACGGCTGTGGAGCAGGTTACCACACTCACTGCCTTGACCCACCTCTCTCTGCAGTTCCCGTCGAGGACTGGTTCTGCCCCAACTGCAAAGCCAGCGGCATCACTGCAATCCCCGCGGGACGCATCCCAGAAACACCACAGAAGGAACCTAACCTTTTCCCCACCCCGCAGACTCGCTCCAGAGACAGAGCCGCCCTCGCCTGCGACAAGATGCTTGTCATCAAACAAGTCAGAGTCCAAGGCGGCCTCGACAAAGCTGTCTGGGGCACTGCCTCCTTCCAAGGACCACTGTCCAGGCCATGGTACTTCAAGCTAACCTACGATGACGGCCAAGTCATTAAGCTCACCATGGCTGGACTCAAAAAACTCAACCCACTCCCCACAGGCACACAGAAGCCCTTACCACTCACACCTGTGCTCCCCTGCCTCAACCGTGCATGCAGGCATCCAACGCACACCATCCTGGCGTCTGAGGACAACCCATCCTGTGAAGTGTACCACACATGAGCACACTATTGCTCACCTCAACTCCTTACATTCCCTCCTACCTCAGGTGATGGTTAACACTGCAGAATATCGTGACAGCACCCATGCACTCACATGGGACTGCTTGCCCCGTTACGCACCAAATTTCACATCCCATTGGGCACAGCGATACAATGGCCAACCACCCCTTGCAGATGATTTACTCTGTCTTGGCCCATGCTACTATGGTGACCTCGATAACCCCCAAGGCCATGTCCTTCAACTCCCCACTGAATCTGTCCAACAGTACACTACACGCATTCACTTCCTCCAAGCTGCCTGGCACCACCAGCAAGCTGACCTGATCACAATTTTCAACAGGGTAGAGGAAACCAGGCGCATTAATGGAGCATACCCATACCCAGTGCATGTACCATATTTCACTCGTCGCCTACCTGACGTTGAACGCTGGACCCACCTGACTCACATGGTCTACATGCCACCACACATGGACCAAGGGTCAGGTTTAACAACCTATGGCGCCCACCCCCCCTCAGCCTTCCTGGACTTTGCTTCCAACCCCCCTCCCATCTACTACATGGCAATGCGTCCTCGCTTTATGGAATACATCACCCCACACAACACTCATGTTCCAGTGGTCTAGACACACTCTTACCTACCCACCATACCCACCGTCTGGTTTGGTTATGCAGGCTGTGTAGCAGACAGGCAGCTTGCATAACCCAGACATGCCTTGTGCCTGTGATGGACCAGTTACGACTAGCCCACAGGTTGTCATGTTTGTTTGTTAATCCATGCGGGAGGGGGGTGTGCAGAGACATACGTCTTCATTCCTGGGACAATACACGTCCCAGTGATCGCAACAGTTCTAGGATTCTTTTTGTTTTCTTGCTTCATGTTCCGAGTTGCGTTACATATACGCAACACCATCCCAAACTTACTTCAAGACAAGTTTGCAGCCACCACTGGGTTGCTGACTGGAAGCCTCTAGGAGGGACAGTCAGCACTTGCAATATGACCAGATGAGGATTTTCGCCCAGTTGCATCAACTTCTTTCAACTTGGACACCACGACTTTTTCTACTGGCCACTGTATTACATGCCTCCAGATTTATTCGGCCGGTCCCATACTTGATCTTTGTTGACTCTCAAGGTTTTACCTCTTTAAGTAATAGACGTGGCTTTAGTTCCTTTCCGTTTCGACATAACCACCACCTACCTTTTATTCTTCACTCCGTGCAGAGGGGGGGGAAACTAGGTGGTGAGTCCTGCTTTACCATACTCCAACACCAGAATGGATACACCTTCTGTACATACCTTTTTGTGTAACCAGCAACATCAACCCCATCTGCTCGATACCAGCAGCAGGGGGGGGAAGGAGAGATTTCCAGATTTTTTTTCTCTAACAGAATTACAATCAACTCTCCCCGTTACCACTTCACTTTTTTCACTACACTCACTCCCATTCCGTAGTGAAGGGGGGGAATTGCAGTGGTAACATACCTATCCTAAGGAGCACGCATACAGCCGTGACAGCTGTCACACGCGATTGCGTGTTTACCTACGTAACACTAAAAGCAAGGGAAATACCTTGTACACGCACACACACACCAAGAGCAGACTCCGACCAGACCTGTGCCCAGGTAGCCCAGATCTGGCTGAGTCAACCCGCCGTACATTTCCGCCTAGTGGCCAGCTACCCACAGCTACCTAGGATCGGTTACACATACGCGCCCAGGCCGCGTCACAAGCGCAGCTTGAGTGACACGCGGGCGCTTGTCTGAACACGAGACATAACAATCCTGTGCCATTAAGCGAATCTCCTTTCGCCTGAGCAAATCTCCTTTCGCCAGCACAGGCAAAGCCATACCCTAAGGACAGAAGAGTTTATAGTCGATTGAGACGACCAATTCTCTCTCATTCTACTATCAAACCCTTGTCCAGGTGCGTCGATGCTGTCGTCGGGATAAGTCACTGCTAGGCGCTACTTGCGCACCTACCCCATGCAGTGTTTGCCTTGTCGTGACACCAACCCGTCACGACAATCCAATACAACTGTCACGCATCGTGAATAATCATCTTAAGCTCTTGCGCCGCTTGACCCCTGTCGTGCATTGCAATCCCGCCTTGCCGACCTTTTCCGGCAAGCTATGTAGACACTCGCGCGTTCACTTAGAAACCGCAGTTTTATCTTCTATTGTTCCTAGAACAAATTGTAACTCATTCTACTATCAAACCCTTGTCCAGAACCACCACGGATTCAAAGTCTGCGTCTCCAAGCCCCTGTCGTTACCGACTCCCGGAACCTGTCTACCTACGGTCGCCTCCAGTACCCTCCCCGAGCATTGACAACCCCCGTCTGCCGGACTTCAGAAGGAGACTCCGGTCAAACCCTCTCCTTTCGCCTCGACTCCACAACTGCCGAAAGTCCAACCCCTCGGAACGGACTACCTGATCTCAAGTTCGTCGGAGGAGACTACCCACCACCTCGCTAGAACCACCACGGATTCAAAGTCTGCGTCTCCAAGCCCCTGTCGTTACCGACTCCCGGAACCTGTCTACCTACGGTCGCCTCCAGTACCCTCCCCGAGCATTGACAACCCCCGTCTGCCGGACTTCAGAAGGAGACTCCGGTCAACCCCTCTCCTTTCGCCTCGACACCACAACTGCCGAAAGTCCAACCCCTCGGAACGGTGAGACGTCACCGTGAGTACTGACGACGGTGCTTCCAACCCCTCGGTAACGCGGCTACCGGAGTACAGAACACCCCATCACTTGGATCAATTGCAGTGGTAACATACCTATCCTAAGGAGCACGCATACAGCCGTGACAGCCTGCCCCCCTCCAGTAGGCTGACCTCTTATGCTGACCTCTGGAGGGGGCAGAGTAGCGGATTAAACCGCATGAGCGTCTGTAACACTCAAATGGGGCACTGAGCAGCTCCCATAGCCGCGAAATTGCAGTCGCTCCAGCCGAATTGGCCGAAGCAGCTTCGCAGCAAAGTTATAAGGCGGCCGGAGAGCAGACATTGCTAGGGCGAAAAAAGGACCTCCAGCTCCAATTGTCGCCTCAAAGCTTCGTCTACTAGGTATCTTAGCAGCTGACATGAAGGAGCAGGGATGACAGGGAGGAGATGGAGGATTCTGAGAGGAAGGAGGAAGTGGGTGGGGCTCGGAAGAAGGGAATCAGGAGAGAGCTGCTTCTGAAGTACTAAGGATGGGGGTCGGGTGGTCCCAAATTAACTTGAAGAGAATAGCCTGCCCCCCTCCAGTAGGCTGACCTCTTATGCTGACCTCTGGAGGGGGTAGCGGATTAGACCGCATGAGCGTCTGTAACACTCAAATGGGGCACTGAGCAGCTCCCATAGCCGCGAAATTGCAGTCGCTCCAGCCGAATTGGCCGAAGCAGCTTCGCAGCAAAGTTATAAGGCGGCCGGAGAGCAGACATTGCTAGGGCGAAAAAAGGACCTCCAGCTCCAATTGTCGCCTCAAAGCTTCGTCTACTAGGTATCTCAGCAGCTGACATGAAGGAGCAGGGATGCGAGGGAGGAGATGGAGGATTCTGAGAGGAAGGAGGAAGTGGGTGGGGCTCGGAAGAAGGGAATCAGGAGAGAGCTGCTTCTGAAGTACTAAGGATGGTGGTCGGGTGGTCCCAAATTAACTTGAAGAGAATAGCCTGCCCCCCTCCAGTAGGCTGACCTCTTATGCTGACCTCTGGAGGGGGCAGAGTAGCGGATTAGACCGCATGAGCGTCTGTAACACTCAAATGGGGCACTGAGCAGCTCCCATAGCCGCGAAATTGCAGTCGCTCCAGCCGAATTGGCCGAAGCAGCTTCGCAGCAAAGTTATAAGGCGGCCGGAGAGCAGACATTGCTAGGGCGAAAAAAGGACCTCCAGCTCCAATTGTCGCCTCAAAGCTTCGTCTACTAGGTATCTCAGCAGCTGACATGAAGGAGCAAGGTGCGAGGGAGGAGATGGAGGATTCTGAGAGGAAGGAGGAAGTGGGTGGGGCTCGGAAGAAGGGAATCAGGAGAGAGCTGCTTCTGAAGTACTAAGGATGGGGGTCGGGTGGTCCCAAATTAACTTGAAGAGAATAGCCTGCCCCCCTCCAGTAGGCTGACCTCTTATGCTGACCTCTGGAGGGGGCAGAGTAGCGGATTAGACCGCATGAGCGTCTGTAACACTCAAATGGGGCACTGAGCAGCTCCCATAGCCGCGAAATTGCAGTCGCTCCAGCCGAATTAGCCGAAGCAGCTTGGCAGCAAAGTTATAAGGCGGCCGGAGAGCAGACATTGCTAGGGCGAAAAAAGGACCTCCAGCTCCAATTGTCGCCTCAAAGCTTCGTCTACTAGGTATCTCAGCAGCTGACATGAAGGAGCAGGGATGAGAGGGAGGAGATGGAGGATTCTGAGAGGAAGGAGGAAGTGGGTGGGGCTCGGAAGAAGGGAATCAGGAGAGAGCTGCTTCTGAAGTACTAAGGATGGGGGTCGGGTGGTCCCAAATTAACTAGAAGAGAATAGCCTGCCCCCCTCCAGTAGGCTGACCTCTTATGCTGACCTCTGGAGGGGGCAGAGTAGCGGATTAGACCGCATGAGCGTCTGTAACACTCAAATGGGGCACTGAGCAGCTCCCATAGCCGCGAAATTGCAGTCGCTCCAGCCGAATTGGCCGAAGCAGCTTCGCAGCAAAGTTATAAGGCGGCCGGAGAGCAGACATTGCTAGGGCGAAAAAAGGACCTCCAGCTCCAATTGTCGCCTCAAAGCTTCGTCTACTAGGTATCTCAGCAGCTGACATGAAGGAGCAGGGATGAGAGGGAGGAGATGGAGGATTCTGAGAGGAAGGAGGAAGTGGGTGGGGCTCGGAAGAAGGGAATCAGGAGAGAGCTGCTTCTGAAGTACTAAGGATGGGGGTCGGGTGGTCCCAAATTAACTTGAAGAGAATAGCCTGCCCCCCTCCAGTAGGCTGACCTCTTATGCTGACCTCTGGAGGGGGCAGAGTAGCGGATTAGACCGCATGAGCGTCTGTAACACTCAAATGGGGCACTGAGCAGCTCCTATAGCCGCGAAATTGCAGTCGCTCCAGCCGAATTGGCCGAAGCAGCTTCGCAGCAAAGTTATAAGGCGGCCGGAGAGCAGACATTGCTAGGGCGAAAAAAAGGACCTCCAGCTCCAATTGTCGCCTCAAAGCTTCGTCTACTAGGTATCTCAGCAGCTGACATGAAGGAGCAGGGATGAGAGGGAGGAGATGGAGGATTCTGAGAGGAAGGAGGAAGTGGGTGGGGCTCGGAAGAAGGGAATCAGGAGAGAGCTGCTTCTGAAGTACTAAGGATGGGGGTCGGGTGGTCCCAAATTAACTTGAAGAGAATAGCCTGCCCCCCTCCAGTAGGCTGACCTCTTATGCTGACCTCTGGAGGGGGCAGAGTAGCGGATTAAACCGCATGAGCGTCTGTAACACTCAAATGGGGCACTGAGCAGCTCCCATAGCCGCGAAATTGCAGTCGCTCCAGCCGAATTGGCCGAAGCAGCTTCGCAGCAAAGTTATAAGGCGGCCGGAGAGCAGACATTGCTAGGGCGAAAAAAGGACCTCCAGCTCCAATTGTCGCCTCAAAGCTTCGTCTACTAGGTATCTCAGCAGCTGACATGAAGGAGCAGGGATGAGAGGGAGGAGATGGAGGATTCTGAGAGGAAGGAGGAAGTGGGTGGGGCTCGGAAGAAGGGAATCAGGAGAGAGCTGCTTCTGAAGTACTAAGGATGGGGGTCGGGTGGTCCCAAATTAACTTGAAGAGAATAGCCTGCCCCCCTCCAGTAGGCTGACCTCTTATGCTGACCTCTGGAGGGGGCAGAGTAGCGGATTAGACCGCATGAGCGTCTGTAACACTCAAATGGGGCACTGAGCAGCTCCTATAGCCGCGAAATTGCAGTCGCTCCAGCCGAATTGGCCGAAGCAGCTTCGCAGCAAAGTTATAAGGGGGCCGGAGAGCAGACATTGCTAGGGCGAAAAAAGGACCTCCAGCTCCAATTGTCGCCTCAAAGCTTCGTCTACTAGGTATCTCAGCAGCTGACATGAAGGAGCAGGGATGAGAGGGAGGAGATGGAGGATTCTGAGAGGAAGGAGGAAGTGGGTGGGGCTCGGAAGAAGGGAATCAGGAGAGAGCTGCTTCTGAAGTACTAAGGATGGGGGTCGGGTGGTCCCAAATTAACTAGAAGAGAATAGCCTGCCCCCCTCCAGTAGGCTGACCTCTTATGCTGACCTCTGGAGGGGGCAGAGTAGCGGATTAAACCGCATGAGCGTCTGTAACACTCAAATGGGGCACTGAGCAGCTCCCATAGCCGCAAAATTGCAGTTGCTCCAGCCGAATTGGCCGAAGCAGCTTCGCAGCAAAGTTATAAGGCGGCCGGAGAGCAGACATTGCTAGGGCGAAAAAAGGACCTCCAGCTCCAATTGTCGCCTCAAAGCTTCGTCTACTAGGTATCTCAGCAGCTGACATGAAGGAGCAGGGATGAGAGGGAGGAGATGGAGGATTCTGAGAGGAAGGAGGAAGTGGGTGGGGCTCGGAAGAAGGGAATCAGGAGAGAGCTGCTTCTGAAGTACTAAGGATGGGGGTCGGGTGGTCCCAAATTAACTTGAAGAGAATAGCCTGCCCCCCTCCAGTAGGCTGACCTCTTATGCTGACCTCTGGAGGGGGCAGAGTAGCGGATTAGACCGCATGAGCGTCTGTAACACTCAAATGGGGCACTGAGCAGCTCCCATAGCCGCGAAATTGCAGTCGCTCCAGCCGAATTGGCCGAAGCAGCTTCGCAGCAAAGTTATAAGGCGGCCGGAGAGCAGACATTGCTAGGGCGAAAAAAGGACCTCCAGCTCCAATTGTCGCCTCAAAGCTTCGTCTACTAGGTATCTCAGCAGCTGACATGAAG
The DNA here is from genome assembly GCA_013435795.1 of Chlamydomonas sp. ICE-L. NCBI lineage: Eukaryota > Viridiplantae > Chlorophyta > Chlorophyceae > Chlamydomonadales > Chlamydomonadaceae > Chlamydomonas > Chlamydomonas sp. ICE-L. Next base: position 13,509 of record JACBWV010000629.1, on the reverse strand, counting down.
GAGCAGGGATGCGAGGGAGGAGATGGAGGATTCTGAGAGGAAGGAGGAAGTGGGTGGGGCTCGGAAGAAGGGAATCAGGAGAGAGCTGCTTCTGAAGTACTAAGGATGGGGGTCGGGTGGTCCCAAATTAACTTGAAGAGAATAGCCTGCCCCCCTCCAGTAGGCTGACCTCTTATGCTGACCTCTGGAGGGGGCAGAGTAGCGGATTAAACCGCATGATTGTCTGTAACACTCAAATGGGGCACTGAGCAGCTCCCATAGCCGCGAAATTGCAGTCGCTCCAGCCGAATTGGCCGAAGCAGCTTTGCAGCAAAGGTATAAGGCGGCCGGAGAGCAGACATTGCTAGGGCGAAAAAAGGACCTCCAGCTCCAATTGTCGCCTCAAAGCTTCGTCTACTAGGTATCTCAGCAGCTGACATGAAGGAGCAGGGATGACAGGGAGGAGATGGAGGATTCTGAGAGGAAGGAGGAAGTGGGTGGGGCTCGGAAGAAGGGAATCAGGAGAGAGCTGCTTCTGAAGTACTAAGGATGGGGGTCGGGTGGTCCCAAATTAACTTGAAGAGAATAGCCTGCCCCCCTCCAGTAGGCTGACCTCTTATGCTGACCTCTGGAGGGGGCAGAGTAGCGGATTAAACCGCATGAGCGTCTGTAACACTCAAATGGGGCACTGAGCAGCTCCCATAGCCGCGAAATTGCAGTCGCTCCAGCCGAATTGGCCGAAGCAGCTTCGCAGCAAAGTTATAAGGCGGCCGGAGAGCAGACATTGCTAGGGCGAAAAAAGGACCTCCAGCTCCAATTGTCGCCTCAAAGCTTCGTCTACTAGGTATCTCAGCAGCTGACATGAAGGAGCAGGGATGAGAGGGAGGAGATGGAGGATTCTGAGAGGAAGGAGGAAGTGGGTGGGGCTCGGAAGAAGGGAATCAGGAGAGAGCTGCTTCTGAAGTACTAAGGATGGGGGTCGGGTGGTCCCAAATTAACTTGAAGAGAATAGCCTGCCCCCCTCCAGTAGGCTGACCTCTTATGCTGACCTCTGGAGGGGGCAGAGTAGCGGATTAAACAGCATGAGCGTCTGTAACACTCAAATGGGGCACTGAGCAGCTCCCATAGCCGCGAAATTGCAGTCGCTCCAGCCGAATTGGCCGAAGCAGCTTCGCAGCAAAGTTATAAGGCGGCCGGAGAGCAGACATTGCTAGGGCGAAAAAAGGACCTCCAGCTCCAATTGTCGCCTCAAAGCTTCGTCTACTAGGTATCTCAGCAGCTGACATGAAGGAGCAGGGATGAGAGGGAGGAGATGGAGGATTCTGAGAGGAAGGAGGAAGTGGGTGGGGCTCGGAAGAAGGGAATCAGGAGAGAGCTGCTTCTGAAGTACTAAGGATGGGGGGCGGGTGGTCCCAAATTAACTTGAAGAGAATAGCCTGCCCCCCTCCAGTAGGCTGACCTCTTATGCTGACCTCTGGAGGGGGCAGAGTAGCGGATTAAACCGCATGAGCGTCTGTAACACTCAAATGGGGCACTGAGCAGCTCCCATAGCCGCGAAATTGCAGTCGCTCCAGCCGAATTGGCCGAAGCAGCTTCGCAGCAAAGTTATAAGGCGGCCGGAGAGCAGACATTGCTAGGGCGAAAAAAGGACCTCCAGCTCCATTTGTCGCCTCAAAGCTTCGTCTACTAGGTATCTCAGCAGCTGACATGAAGGAGCAGGGATGCGAGGGAGGAGATGGAGGATTCTGAGAGGAAGGAGGAAGTGGGTGGGGCTCGAAGAAGGGAATCAGGAGAGAGCTGCTTCTGAAGTACTAAGGATGGGGGTCGGGTGGTCCCAAATTAACTTGAAGAGAATAGCCTGCCCCCCTCCAGTAGGCTGACCTCTTATGCTGACCTCTGGAGGGGGCAGAGTAGCGGATTAGACCGCATGAGCGTCTGTAACACTCAAATGGGGCACTGAGCAGCTCCCATAGCCGCGAAATTGCAGTCGCTCCAGCCGAATTGGCCGAAGCAGCTTCGCAGCAAAGTTATAAGGCGGCCGGAGAGCAGACATTGCTAGGGCGAAAAAAGGACCTCCAGCTCCAATTGTCGCCTCAAAGCTTCGTCTACTAGGTATCTCAGCAGCTGACATGAAGGAGCAGGGATGAGAGGGAGGAGATGGAGGATTCTGAGAGGAAGGAGGAAGTGGGTGGGGCTCGGAAGAAGGGAATCAGGAGAGAGCTGCTTCTGAAGTACTAAGGATGGGGGTCGGGTGGTCCCAAATTAACTTGAAGAGAATAGCCTGCCCCCCTCCAGTAGGCTGACCTCTTATGCTGACCTCTGGAGGGGGCAGAGTAGCGGATTAGACCGCATGAGCGTCTGTAACACTCAAATGGGGCACTGAGCAGCTCCCATAGCCGCGAAATTGCAGTCGCTCCAGCCGAATTGGCCGAAGCAGCTTCGCAGCAAAGTTATAAGGCGGCCGGAGAGCAGACATTGCTAGGGGGAAAAAAGGACCTCCAGCTCCAATTGTCGCCTCAAAGCTTCGTCTACTAGGTATCTCAGCAGCTGACATGAAGGAGCAGGGATGCGAGGGAGGAGATGGAGGATTCTGAGAGGAAGGAGGAAGTGGGTGGGGCTCGGAAGAAGGGAATCAGGAGAGAGCTGCTTCTGAAGTACTAAGGATGGGGGTCGGGTGGTCCCAAATTAACTTGAAGAGAATAGCCTGCCCCCCTCCAGTAGGCTGACCTCTTATGCTGACCTCTGGAGGGGGCAGAGTAGCGGATTAAACCGCATGATTGTCTGTAACACTCAAATGGGGCACTGAGCAGCTCCCATAGCCGCGAAATTGCAGTCGCTCCAGCCGAATTGGCCGAAGCAGCTTCGCAGCAAAGTTATAAGGCGGCCGGAGAGCAGACATTGCTAGGGCGAAAAAAGGACCTCCAGCTCCAATTGTCGCCTCAAAGCTTCGTCTACTAGGTATCTCAGCAGCTGACATGAAGGAGCAGGGATGAGAGGGAGGAGATGGAGGATTCTGAGAGGAAGGAGGAAGTGGGTGGGGCTCGGAAGAAGGGAATCAGGAGAGAGCTGCTTCTGAAGTACTAAGGATGGGGGTCGGGTGGTCCCAAATTAACTTGAAGAGAATAGCCTGCCCCCCTCCAGTAGGCTGACCTCTTATGCTGACCTCTGGAGGGGGCAGAGTAGCGGATTAGACCGCATGAGCGTCTGTAACACTCAAATGGGGCACTGAGCAGCTCCCATAGCCGCGAAATTGCAGTCGCTCCAGCCGAATTGGCCGAAGCAGCTTCGCAGCAAAGTTATAAGGCGGCCGGAGAGCAGACATTGCTAGGGCGAAAAAAGGACCTCCAGCTCCAATTGTCGCCTCAAAGCTTCGTCTACTAGGTATCTCAGCAGCTGACATGAAGGAGCAGGGATGACAGGGAGGAGATGGAGGATTCTGAGAGGAAGGAGGAAGTGGGTGGGGCTCGGAAGAAGGGAATCAGGAGAGAGCTGCTTCTGAAGTACTAAGGATGGGGGTCGGGTGGTCCCAAATTAACTTGAAGAGAATAGCCTGCCCCCTCCAGTAGGCTGACCTCTTATGCTGACCTCTGGAGGGGGCAGAGTAGCGGATTAAACCCCATGAGCGTCTGTAACACTCAAATGGGGCACTGAGCAGCTCCCATAGCCGCGAAATTGCAGTCGCTCCAGCCGAATTGGCCGAAGCAGCTTCGCAGCAAAGTTATAAGGCGGCCGGAGAGCAGACATTGCTAGGGCGAAAAAAGGACCTCCAGCTCCAATTGTCGCCTCAAAGCTTCGTCTACTAGGTATCTCAGCAGCTGACATGAAGGAGCAGGGATGACAGGGAGGAGATGGAGGATTCTGAGAGGAAGGAGGAAGTGGGTGGGGCTCGGAAGAAGGGAATCAGGAGAGAGCTGCTTCTGAAGTACTAAGGATGGGGGTCGGGTGGTCCCAAATTAACTTGAAGAGAATAGCCTGCCCCCCTCCAGTAGGCTGACCTCTTATGCTGACCTCTGGAGGGGGCAGAGTAGCGGATTAAACCCCATGAGCGTCTGTAACACTCAAATGGGGCACTGAGCAGCTCCCATAGCCGCGAAATTGCAGTCGCTCCAGCCGAATTGGCCGAAGCAGCTTTGCAGCAAAGTTATAAGGCGGCCGGAGAGCAGACATTGCTAGGGCGAAAAAAGGACCTCCAGCTCCAATTGTCGCCTCAAAGCTTCGTCTACTAGGTATCTCAGCAGCTGACATGAAGGAGCAGGGATGACAGGGAGGAGATGGAGGATTCTGAGAGGAAGGAGGAAGTGGGTGGGGCTCGGAAGAAGTATATAATAGAAGTATATAATAGCAAGTGGTGGAGACGGGTCTTGGCATTCCAGCTATGGCTTGTGAAGCGGGCAGGCAGGAAGGGCTCAGAGGCAGCGCATCATGCGCGGAGGTGTAGACGGAGGGGAGTTCAGAATCGAGCTATGTAGAGGTTGAAGTAGGGGGAAAGTGGTGGCTGGGGTTTATAGCAGGTGGTGGAGACGGGTCTTGGCATTCCAGCTATGGCTTGTGAAGCGGGCAGGCAGGAAGGGCTCAGAGGCAGCGCTTCATGCGCGGAGGTGAAGGCGGAGGGGAGTTCAGAATCGAGCTATGTAGAGGTTGAAGTAGGGGGAAAATGGTGGCTGGAGTTAATAGCAGGTGGTGGAGATGGGTCTTGGCATTCCAGCTATGGCTTGTGAAGCGGGCAGGCAGGAAGGGCTCAGAGGCAGCGCTTCATGCGCGGAGGTGTAGGCGGAGGGGAGTTCAGAATCGAGCTATGTAGAGGTTGAAGTAGGGGGAAAGTGGTGGCTGGGGTTAATAGCAGGTGGTGGAGACGGGTCTTGGCATTCCAGCTATGGCTTGTGAAGCGGGCAGGCAGGAAGGGCTCAGAGGCAGCGCTTCATGCGCGGAGGTGTAGGCGGAGGGGAGTTCAGAATCGAGCTATGTAGAGGTTGAAAAAAAAAAAAATGAAATTTCTTGAAATCCAGACCGACAGCGCCAGGTTAGAGGGATCAGGAGTCAAGGCCAGGTCCACAGCGTTTCATTGTCCACTGAAAGGGTTGGGGAGAATGGTGCTGCGAGGAATAGGAGAGACAAGTTTGGACGGCCGGCATTGAAATTTCTTGAAATCCAGTCAAGACCAACAGCGCCACAGCACAGGGATCAGTGGTCATAGCCGGGTCCACAGCGTTTCATTGTCCACTGAGAGGGTCGGGTTGAATGGTGCTGCGAGGTTTAGGGGAGAAAAGTTTGGGCAGCCGGCATTGTAATTCCTTGAAATCCAGTCAAGACCGACAGCGCCAGGGTCCAGGGATCAGGGGTCAAGGCCGGGTCCACAGCGTTTCATTCTCCACTGAAAGGGTTGAATGGGCGTTCCTGCTCCCCAACGGATTTCCAATCTTATGATCACTTTTTGGTGGTCTTTTGATGCTTTCCAAATGCAATCATACGATAAAAATCGTAAGATTGTAGTCAATTTTGACAAAATATGCTTGAAATGAGCTTGAAAGACGGAGAAACGTACAGATTGCGAATGTTACAACGTTGAAATGCCATATTTTGTAACAAAAGGTGGTAACATCAATTCGTGTCTTACAATTATAATTGTAAGAAATAAAGGGAAAGCGGACGGTTATAAGTCGGCAGGCAGAATTCAGCTTTTACATCTTACAATAAAAATCGTAAGTATAATTCATTAGTAAAAAACGGCTATGTGTCAAACATCTTACTCCTCCTCCTCCCCCCCCTCCTCGTCCTCCTCTTCCTCCTCCTTCTCCTCCTCCATGTCCCCATCCCCATCTTCCTCCTCCTCCATCTCCTCCTCCTCAGCAATATCTGCATTGTCTCCATCCGATTGCACAGCCTCTGCCCTGGTGTCCTTCTCAATGGATTGACAAGCTAGGAGCATGCTTGTGTGGTACTTTCTCTGGATCTTCATACCCTTGGTGGGTTCGCAGCTAAATTGAAATGCGTCAATGGGAATATCGCCCGTCCATGTTGCTTTTCTCCTAACCCCCACGGTAATAGGCACAAGCTTGTGGTCCATCCAATCTTCTGGCCAAGTTGGGTATTGTGTTTCAGTGTACACCAACTTCTGAGCCCCAGAGTACAAGGGCTTTAAATACACACATTCCACTTCTCCATTCACTGGTAGTGATTTGACCTCCACCACGTCCCATCCTCTCAATCCGCTAGAGTCATCCATTTGTACCTTGACCACAGCGACATGACCAACAACCAAATCAGTAGTGGGCTCGTAGGCTATTCTTCTATCCGGCTTTGTCCCTTGTGAAGAATATAAGTACAACACATCCTCCTCCTCTGGCCTTTCCATATTAGTCTCCAAAGTGTGTGCGACCTTCATAGTCTAGGCAATCTCGTTACTTGCAGGTAAAATGTCTGACACATCCATGGACAAGTCATCCAATGCTGCTATCAAGCGCTTTGATTTCTCAGACTGTGTCAGAACACGACTGGTTGCTGACAACTCCGATGGGAAGTCGACAAAATGTTGGTCTTTCGGGTACTCCCCAGTCACAGCATCATCTGGTTGAGTGCTCCAATAACTCTTCTCAACGTTGAAGAAATCAGTCCACCACTTATTGCTGGCTTCCCAAGTTTCACGAAGCTTCTCGGCAATATGTTTGAAGGACTGGGCATGGGATGGGCCATCGGCTGCTGGTTCATCCATCGGCTGCTGGTCATCGGCTGCTGGTTCTAGAAGGTCCTCCGCTGCGTGTCGTACACGGACATCAGCTACGGGTCCTGCACGGTCGTCACCGGCGGTTTGTACAGGACCATCGGCCATGTGGCCTGCAAGGACGTCACCTCCAGGCTTCTCGTTATGAATAGTCTTCCAGACAGCCGCCCAGTTTGCCTCGATATTCTCGAGCTCTTCAATCTTGATCTTGGGGGCTTCCTTAAATACTGTTCTGGTGTCCACCAGTGGGAAGCCTTGGAGGACGTAAATAGGTTCAGCGTCATTGTCCCACTGTCCTCTCCAAGATCCTGACTCGTCATACTCCTTGTAATAGACCCCTGCAATTGTTGGTGTGCAAACATGTATTGTATATTAGTGAATCATTTAGGACACCCATATTCCTCCCGACTATACTCGGGAGCATCCCTTGGATAATACATCCTAGGTCCTAGGTACAACTTCCTTTGTATCATTTAATTTATATTGAAGACTGTACATGTAAATCAATGAGGACATGGCACACCCATATTCCTCCCGAGCATAATCGGGAGCATTGTGCAGACAGTACATACACGCACGGTAGCATTTAATTTGTAAATATCAGTATATCAAGTATTCTTACCGACTCTCCCGTTGGGACCTTTCGTTATCTTGAATGCGTGTAAACGGCGATTAACTCCTTTGACGGTGCTAGTGCCATGACCGAACAACTTGTAAACGTTGTCTAGGAGGACAGCGGAGAAGTCCCCTATAGAGGTCACGACGTCTTGCCTTGTGTAAGGGCCCATTTTCTTGAATAAGTTACCAACAATGCCCATCAGATGGTCCAGGGTGTACACTTCCATGTTCTTTAACCCTTGCAAGATCACAGAGTACTTTTGGTCAAGATTGCTATGTGTGTGTCCGGGAGGGAGGAAATGGACGTACACTTCCTCAAGCCAGTTCATCTCAACCAACAAGGACAAGTATGCGAACATGAAAGCGTTCTTGTTGTCCTTTGCCGCGTTGTCCATTTGCAAATAGCAATACGGTGGAAGCTGCCCCTCTTCTTCAAGGACCCGGTTGAAGAAATGTTGGAAGCATGATATAGTCAGATTGATGGACTGCGAGTAGAATGGCAAAGCCCAATAACCAATGAAGCCTCTTCCCTGGGGAAATAATCCTGAGTTAACATAGAAGGAAACATGAAGTCAGAATATTAGCATTATTTTGTTAAGTAATCATTTCAAGTTTTAAATACTGTGTATGCTCCCGATTATGCTCGGGAGGACATGTCCTACATGCGCTGTATTTGTACTCACCCATGATGCGTGTCTTTAGAAGTTCACCTCCTGCGGTCTTCTTTGTATGTGAGAAGTGGCGTGACTGAGGAAGATTAGTCTTCTTGTTGTCCATTGCATCAGCGGATGCGTGCAAGAAGAGCTTCGGATACTGTTCGGACAGTTTTTCACGGATGTCATACCTACGCCGACCAATGGAAATCTGATTACGGTGCACAGCCTGACTCTGACGAAGTTCATCAACTGCTGGCTGAAACGTAGTGGTCAGGAGTCTGGCTCGGTACTTGACGCAGTCGTCGCACTTGGCAAAAGGCTGCCAAGTCTTTATCTTCACGTTCCACCAATGTGCATGTCATAGTTTACGCAAACTGCTGTATAATGTTCTGGGAGGAACCATGCCGTTCTTCTTCATTTCCCTGGAGACAGCTTGCTTGCTTGGAAAAATGCCGCAATGTAAAAAAATCAAAGGGCGCATGACCTTAGATTTTTTCCTTCCTCTAGATCCTGGAGCATATGAAGTCTGGTGCGGCATTGACTCCCCAAACTCATCTACGAGAGATTTCATCGCAGCGTTGAAATTGTCCCTCAACACTGCGGGTGCACTCCTCTTCCTCCTCACCTTCACAGCAGGTTCAAACCTAGACAGGGTCCAATGGAACGAGGTTAGGTCGCTTATTGTTATGGATGCTCCCGATTATAATCGGGAGGGTAGAATGGATCATTATACGGTTGCCTGATGTATTGGGTTGTCCCGAGCATAATCGGGAGGAAGCAAACTGCACTGTAACCACATGAGAATTCGGGATAACTTACTCTCTGTTGTTTTTGATCTGACCACTTATCGCAAGCCATGCATTTGAACCGATTACGGATGCAGCCTGATAAAATGACTTGCAAAAATCTTTAGGCGCATCAGGCGCATCAGGCGCTTCAGGCGCAAGATCAAATTATTGACAACCTACCTTTGTGAGTAACGGTTCTACACGGATGTAACAATTTTAAATTTCAAATTACAACCTACCTTGTCGACACACTCCTTGTCCCTGTCTTGCGATCCCGCTTGCTTGCCAGTGCATTCAATTCGATGTAGCATCGACGTTGCCTTTCGGCAGGTTCGAGCTCGGCGAATTCATTTCGTCGTTCGCGAATTACATCCTGTGGGAGTACCAAGTGACATGTGTTCTTGCACTTACAGGTAATAAGCTTGTCGAATTGATTCACGGTATCAGAGTTGGTAACTATGTCGCTCTCTTCGGCTGGCACGGTTTTGATCGCATCGTCGCCACTGGAATTATCGAAATCTAGTTGTCGACGTCGAGGTACCGGCAACATAGGCTCAACCCAGTGGTGGTATGCCCAATCCATTCCTGGGGAAGGGGGTAGCGTCCATTTTGCCCCTTCCCCTCAAAGAAACTAAGCCTGCCAAGATGATAAGAAGGAATCGACAGTGGGCCTGCCGTCGGGTGAGTGATCGCGGAACCCGGGACCAGTCAAATGTACCGGGGTCGATCTGTACCGCTACCAGCAGACTAGACCGGGACCAGCAACTTCCGACTATACTCGGGAGCTTTGACATAGACCGGGCCTAGCAACTGCAAGGGCTAATACTGTAGAATCAATTCGGGAACACAAGACTGTATTTTGCAGTACGTGAATAACTAGAGGCCATAGTTCGACGCTGTCCAAGGTCCTATCAGTTTGCTTGCTATGTCGGTATTATGCCGCCGAAGGACCCTGACGAGGTGGAATTCTTTTAAGAGACCCCTCTTCCTAACTTCCAACCTACGCAACCGATTCACGTCGTAAACAAACGCGGAGAGACATTTCTCCAACTTCGTAACAAACCATTCAAGGGTTGTTCCCGGGAAAATACCTAAGCAGCACCTGTGCAACCTAAACCTTTACGCTCTGGTGCTGTAGCTACCCAGCCTGCGCAACCTCGACAGACCAGCTGCAGTGCCTGCGCAACCTCGACAACCAGCTGCAGTGCCTGCGAAACCTCGACTATTGCAACCTAGGACTCTGTCCTTCAATACAGTTGAGAGCTTTGCGAACAGTAGCATGTCCCCTCCAAAAGGTGGTGGTGTCACAAGCAAGTCTAAACAAGTCCGTGCAGCAGAAAACTTACCTGAGGAACGTAACACCAGGAGCTGATGCGGTAACACTGGAAGGGGTAGAGAGGGGCCACCACAACAACCACCTATTGGTTGGGTTGAAGGACCTCACAACCCTGATGGACCCCTTGGATTTACCGAGATCGCCAGAGATGAAAGTGATGCAGACTCCAAATTGTATTGGGCACCATATATCACCTTCACCTACGTGGGTAATGAAGAGGATCGATTAGGCGTGCACAAGATAGGTATCGTCGCATGGGACAGTGAACGAGATGCGCTTCTTCGCAAGGGTAGGAAGTCCCCCTAACAGCTCTGCATAGACGACTTGATGGACTATGGAGGAAGGACAGAACAAGATGGAAAGCAAATCTTTATTCCGTGCCCGGCTATAGTCAAGTAAGTTCAGATGGGTGTTGCTTATGAATTTGGACTGCAATGTATTCTGAGTACATGTTTTCTGTAACCATTCTCTTGTTGGGTTTGTCAATGCTCCCGATTATGATCGGGAGGAACTGTGCGTATTCCGCGTACATGTTTTTTGAATCATTCGCTCGTTTGTTTGTCAATGCTCCCGATTATGATCGGGAGGACTGTGTGTATTCCGAGTTCATGTTTTCTGTATCATTCGCGCGTTGGGTTTGTCAATGCTCCCGATTATGATCGGTAGGACTGTGTGTATGGCGCGGAATGTTTTCTGTATCATTCTCGTTCTCTCGTTGGTTTTGTCAATGCTCCCGATTATGATCGGGAGGACTGGGTTGTACATGCCGGAGTGACATGTTTTCTGTATCTTCGCTCGGTGCGGTTTGTCAATGCTCCCACTACGATCGGGAGACTGTGTGTATGCCCGATACATGGTTGCTGGAATCAGTCCTCTCGTTGGGTTTGTCACTGCTCCCGATTATGATCGGAGGACGGGTGTGTAGGCCGAGTACGTGTTTTTTTTAATCTTCTCTCGTGGTTTGTCAGGCTCCTACTTATGAGCGGGAGGACTGTGTGTATTCCGATTCATGTGGCTGTATCATTCGCTGCGTTGGTTGTCAATGCTCCCGATGCGGATCGGGAGACTGTGTGTATGCCGATTACTTCTTCAGGTATCATGCGCTGCGTTGGGTTTTGTCAATGCTCCGATTATACGGAGGCTGTGTTTATGCCTAGTTACATGTTTTCGTATCATTCGCGGTATGGTTTGTCATGCTCCCGATTATGATCGGGATGACTGTGTGATGCCGGTACAATTGTTTTCTGTATCAGTCTCGCTCGTTGGGTTTGTCATTCTCCCGCTACGATCGGAGATGACTGTGGGTTTTTTCTCTACATAATCTAATCATTTGCCTCTACAACCTATTTGTCTTACGCACGCGTCCACGGAGACGGTACCGTGGAAATAAAGTCAACGCGGCGAGCAGGTTTGGGATGCTGTGTCATGGACGAATGGACCAAGGCGCGCCAAGAGCCAATGAACATTGAAGTCCTTTGCTGGTGACCAGCCTTTCAATGTTACGGCGAACGCACACTCACTGGTGAAGGTTTCGCAGGCGAATGCCGGCAATGTGGAGTGCTGATGCTTTCTGGGCGACCTCACCCTTGGCGGATCCAAGCCAGCCCAGATGAAGGTTACACGATTTTTTTTTTGGGGAGGGGTTCGGAGGCCCATGTCTGGAGCCCTATCAAGCATACCAGTTCACATTCTCGCTCTACTCATGGTGGTATAAAATGCGTGGCCCTTCTGTTAGCGTCGGCAAGGGCGGATTTATCGCCGACAAAGACCTGGTGGAAAGTAAGGCGTGGATTGAGACATGCGAAGGAAAGCTCGGGAACGATTACAAGGACTTTGGTCCTGGCGACAGGAGGGTCACCATCGATCTTTACAAAAAGAGCCTTCACCTGACGCCGGTAAGAGAGCAATCGAACGGACTGTACTGGTGCAACCACGGCTCGGTCGAATTTCAAATCTGACAGGTACATTTTGAATATTACGTACGCTGTGAGATATACACCGTTCGAAACAACCATTGTGTCCTGACCGCAACTGCCGCTTTCAAAATTCGATAGGATATTGCGTAACTTCCGCACTCTTTCCATTTCCTTCAGGCTCCGCAAAAAGGCAGGAAGGAAGCGACGAGATCAGCCCACTACATCAACAACTAATCGGGCGATGCCCGACAACTTTGGTAAGTTATCATCGTATTCAAAATTGTTATCTCCTTTCGCACTGCGATCACTCGTTCATCGTAATTGAATGAACCATTGCCTAGCAAGTCTATTCCCTCATCGTAGTCATGTCGATCGCATCAACTTAAACACGCGCGTCACTGATTTTGAATACCGTCCTCCTTGGGCGTTCCGGTTATAGTCGGGAGGACTTCGGTCCTCCTTGGGCGTTTAGTTGTTACCCCTTTCGCAATCGATCACTCGTTTGCGGAATGAACCATTGCAGTCAAGTCTGTTCCCTGCATCGTAGTCATGTCGATCGCATCAACTTAAACACGCGCGTCACTGTTTTTGAATACGGTCCTCCTTGGGCGTTCCGATTATAGTCGGGAGGACATCGGATGTCCAATGTTCAATCTTCCGCATCTTATCTAATCAACTAAGTCAATGCTCCCGATTATAGTCGGGAGGACACTGGATGTTCAATGCTCAAACTTCCGCAATCATTCCTAATCAAGTATGTCAATGTCCCAAGTATAATCGGCAGGACTCTGGATGTTCAATGCTCAATCTGCAGCAATAATTTACCAATCAACTATGTCATGCTCCCAGTATAATCGGCAGGACACTGGATGTTCAATCTTCAACCTTCCGCAATAATTTACCAATCAACTATGTCAAAGCTCCCGAGTATAGTCGGGAGGACATCGGATGTTCAATGTTCAATCTTCCGCAATCTTATCTAATCAACTAAGTCAATGCTCCCGATTATAGTCGGGAGGACACTGAATGTCAATGCTCAAACTTCCGCAATCATTCACTTATCAAGTATGTCAATGCTCCGAGTATAATCGGCAACTCTGGATGTTCAATGCTCAATCTGCAGCAATAATTTACCAATCAACTATGTCAATGCTCCCGAGTATAATCGGCAGGACACTGGATGTTCAATCTTCAACCTTCCGCAATAATTTACCAATCAAATATGTCAAAGCTCCCGAGTATAGTCGGGAGGACATCGGATGTTCCATGTTCAATCTTCCGCAATCTTTTCTAATCAACTAAGTCAATGCTTCCGATTATAGTTTCCTGACCGACAACGCTTCCGATTATAGTTTCCTGACCGACAATGCTTCCGATTATAGTTTCCTGACCGACAAGCATTTTGGTGGAGAGCATTCATTGGACTGCACGAAGTTCCTCCCTCCAAAGCTACCTGTCAGAATCCGTGTGTTGGACCCTGTCGAGTCTAGCAACTCCT
>JACBWV010000628.1:0-27952 GCA_013435795.1 Chlamydomonas sp. ICE-L | reverse complement strand
GGGGGGGGGGGGGAAACAGTGGACCGTTTGAATCAAAAAAACGGCCGGGGTCTAGTCTACCAAAGGCCAAGGTATTGACCATTTCGGTTTGTTTGGGGGGGTGGGGGGGGTGGGGTGTTTGTGGGGGGGAGGAGGACAGGGACGTGGGGCCTTCAAACCACGTTTTTTTACAAGGCAAGGGTAATTAAGATTCGGTCGGGGGGGGGGTTTGGGGGGTGGGTAGAGGGTGGGTGGAGTTTTGTGGTGTGTTTTTGGTATGGTGTTTTTTAGGTGTGTGTTGTTGTAGTTGAGGGAGGGGGGGGGGGAACAGTGGACGTTTGGGATTTGAATCAAAAATTTGCCGGCCTTAAACAAGGCCCTAAGGTATGGACATTTTCATGTGTGTATGGAGGTAGAGTGGTGGTGGGGGGGGGAGGGGGGGGGGGGGGGGGGGGGGGGGGGGGGGGCAGTTGGACGTGGTGTCAAACACCATCTAACTAGGGGGCCAAGGTATGAATTCGGGACCGGGTGGGTTTGTATGGGTTTGGGTTGGGGTTGGGTAGGGGGCGGGGCGGGGGGAAACGGGAAGGGGGGGGGGGGAGGGTGGTGGGTTGTGGGGTTGTGTGTTGGCGTTGAGGCGACAAGTGGGACGTGAAAAAGCAAAAAAAAACACCGTCTACCGAGGGGCTGAGGTGTAGGACAATTCGTTGGGGGTTGGGTTTTGGGGGGTGAAGAGGAGGGTGGTTGTGTGTGTTAGAGACCCACCCAAATGCCCCCCCCCCCAACACACCCCAAAACAACAGGTTACCACCACCCACCCACACCAAACACCAACACCACACCACACACCACTGCAGGGCCATGGATGACGGGCACCGGCCACAGGTGCTGGGAGGCAAATTCCCTTTCTCTTTGGCCCATGTTCCGCCATTTTAACGGGTTGGCAAAAAAATTTCTTAAGAGGAGGGGCCTGGTACCCCTCCGACGGCCGGGTGATTGGACAACCCCAGGAAGGGGGGACCTATACCGGCCTTGGGGCAGCTCGTTCGCAAAGCGTGCGGCCAAACCACCACCCAAACCAAATCCTCCCCCACCACCCCCCTACCACCTCCACCACCCAACTTGCCGGGCCAAAGGATGGAACGGGGCGCGCCACCAGCCTCGAGGGCCCGGCTTCCTCTTTGGCCACAACATCCCCCCCCCCACAAAAACCACCCCACCACACACCCAACCAAAAACACACACAAACCCACACACCACCACACCCCAACCACACACACACAACCACACACCCCACCCACCCACATTGGGCCAGGGCCAAGGATGACGGGGCGGCAACCGCCCAACAGATTGGAGGGGCGCCCGGTCCACTATTCTTGGCCACATTGTCGTTGCATTACGTGGAAATTCTACGAAGACAGGCCCTGTTTACCCTTTGATGGACCACTGGGACAATCCCCAGGAGGGGTTTGTTTAACGCCTTGGGCCCCAAAGCTGGTTTTGGCCCAAGCGAGTTTTTTGCGCCACCCCACCACACAGGCTTCTTATTGAAGGTGCTTGCTGTTTTGGCTCGGCAGTAGTGTTGGCGGTATTGGCTAGGGGGGGGGAAAACATGTCTCAAATGGCGAAGGGCGGGGGAAGTGTTGGGCCAGCTAGAGACAAGAGGCAGAGGCGCAATTCAGGGATGGGAAAAAAGGGAGTGGGGGAAGGGGAGAGGGAGGTTAAGTTAGGGCGGGCTGGGCAGGCAAGGAAATGGGCATGATGCGTTTTGGTGTATGTGTGTTAGTGTTGTTGTGTGTGGGAAGAGGGGAGGGAGAGAGAGCGGAGGAGAAGAGGAAAGGGAGGAAGAGGAAGGGAGGGAGAGAGAGGAGGGAAAGGTGGGTGGGAGCAGTAGGAGAACGGGCAAGAGGGGCATAGGGGAATGGAAAGGGGGGAGTGGGGACGGGGGGAGGGAAGGTAAGTTAGGGGCGCTGGGCAAGGCCAACGGATGGGGACAGCGTTGTGTGTATGGTTTGTTGGTTAGTGTGGGGTGTGTGAGGAGAAGAGGAGGGAAGGGGAGAAGGGGGAGAGAGAGAGAAGGAGAGGAGGAAAAGGGTTGGGAACAAAAGTATGGTAGAGCAGGTGGAAAGGTTCCAGTACAGGGGGACAGTGGCAGAGGAACTTTAAGGGGGGATGGGGGGAGGGAAGTGGGAAAGGTGGGAGGGAGTTTAAGTTTAGGCGCACTGGGAGGCAAGGAATGGGGGGCATTGCGTTTGTGTATGTGTGTTTAGTTGTTGTGTTGTTGAGAGAGAGAAGGAGAGAGGAAGGAGAGGGGGGGAGGGGGAGATGAGAGAGGAGGGGGAGGAGATGGGGGGGGGGAAAGGAGGGAAAGGTTGGAGGATGGGAGAAAAGAGTGTTTTTGGAAGGTGTTCAGGCTAGAGGGGGAACAAGTTGGACCCAGAGGCGTCAGGCGGATTGGGAAGGGGGTTGGAAAAAAACGGGGGGGAGGGAGGTCCCAGCTTGGGGCGCTGGAGGAAGGGGAAGGGGGGGGGCAATGCGTGTGTCTGTTGTTATTAGTCTGTTGTGTTGTGTGTTGAGAGAGGAGACGAGGAGTAGAGAGCGAGAGAGAAGGGAAGAGAGAGAAAGGGAGGAGGAGGAGTGGAAGGGCAGGGATTTGTGCAAAGCTAGAGGGGGGGAACCGTGGCAGGGGCCGTCAGGAAAAAGGGGAAGGGGGGAGAAGGGGGAGAGGGGACGTGGGAGGGAAGGGGGGGTAAAGTGATTTTCAAACAGCGGCAACGGGAAAGGGGCTTGGATGGGGGGATGTTACCAATGCGTGTTATGTGTGTGAGGTGGAGAGAGAGTTTGTGGGAGCGAAGGTTTAGAGTGCCCAGGGTGGGAGGGGGGGGGGACAGTGGCGGAGGCCGTGCAGGGGGAGTGAAAGGGAACTGGGAAGGGGGGATGGGGAGGGAGGGGGTGGGTGAGGGAGGGAGAGGGAAGGGAAGGGGGGTGAGATATGGGAGGGAGGGGGGGGGGGGGCGGGAGGGGGCGATGGGGAGGGGAGGGGGGAGGGAGGGGCCGGATACGAAGGGAGGGGGGGAAAGGGCCGGAAAGGGGAGATGGGGGAGGGGGAGGGGGGGGGGGGGGGGGGGGGAGGGGGGATGGCGAGGGGAGGGGAAGGGGGGGGGGGGGGGGGGGGCGGGGGAAGGGGGGGAGAGAGGGAGGGGGGAGGGAGGGAAAAAAAAGGCATGGGGAGTGGAGGGGAGGGGATGGGGGGGGGGGGGGGGGGGGGGGGGGGAGGGGGTGAAGGAGGGAGGGGGGATGGCGGAGGGAGGGGATTGGAAAAGGAGGGGGATATGGAGGGTGGGGGATGGGAGGAGGGGGTGTGAGGGAGGGGGAGATTGGGAGGGGGAGGGGGGAAAGGGAGGGGGGGAGGGGATATACGGGAGGGGAGGGGGGGGGAGGGGGGGAGGGGGGAGGGGGGGAATGGGAGGAAGGGGGGAGGAAGGGGGGAAGGGAGGGGGAGGATGGAGGGAAAAGGGGATTGGGGGAGATGTGGGGGAAGGGATGGGGATTGGGGGATGGAGGGGGGCATGGGAAGGGGAGGGGGGGAGGCCAGGGGGGATGTGGGGGGAGGAGGGGGGGGGAAAGAGGGAAAGGGGTGGTTTGGGAGGGGGGGGGGGGGGGGGGAGGGGAAGGGGGGGATGTGAGGGGAGGGGGACGGGGAATGAGGGCAGGGGGAGCTTGGGAGGGAGGAAGGGGGGGATAGGGCGGGATGGGAGGGAGTGAGGGGGATTGGGAGGGATGGGAGGGGAGGGGGGGGCGGGCGGGAGGGATGAAGGATGGAGGGTAAGTGAGTCGGGACCGGGCATGCAAAGAAAAATGAGTAGAAAAACAAAAGCGATGACCAAACACATACCAACACACTATTCAAACAACCCCACGAAACAGACTTGGGCTTGGCTGACAACCCCTTTACCCCCCCCCCGGTACTGATTTTTGCTCCGCCGCACCCACTCTGCATCTCACATGATAGCCCCCACCCCTATAAACACGCCAGCCACCACCCCACCAAAGTTTCAAATTTCACTTCAAAAATTATGGCCTGGTGCAGATGCTGAAAGGAGCAAGCTTTCCATCCATTCTTCTGCCCCGCCGCCCAGGCAAAAACTATTTTTCATCGTAACCATGTTGGAACCCAACCCCTATCAACCTCGCAGCCCCAACCCACGTAGTTTTTCAAAAAAATTAAAAATCCAAAAAATTCGGGGAAAAATTATTGCTTGTTTTTGGGCAGAGCTAAAGGAAGGCAGCCTTCCCATCCCCCATCTATTTTGCCCCGTCCACACAACAAATTCATCATTTCCACCCATTTCGAACCCCCTCAAGGGGAGCCGCCCACTTTTAGAGCCAGTCCGCGGTTTCTCCAGATGTTGGGGGGCTTTCGGGCCCATTTCAACCAGACCACGGTTCCATTTCAAAAACGGCGGCTAGGCTGGCTCTCCGTCATCGCCCCTTTCCTCGGGCCGTTTTTACAGGAGGGCCCTCGATTTGCCCCAAGAAAAAAAAAACCAGAGGAGGGGCAGCAGTTGGGCAGGCCAAGTAGGGGGGCCCAACAAGCCCAGGAACGCGTGGCAGGTGGTTTCTGTTCAACTGGCCCAAACGGTTGGGCAACGTCAAGGGTTTACGATCCTTTATGTATGCGATCCCAAAAACAGGTTTAATGATACGGCTGGTGGGGGCGGTTGGTATTTAAGGGGAAAAAACCCGTCGACGCAGGTAGGAGGAGCGGGTTTCTTTCTACCTTCACAAAAAAAAAAAAAAACTGGACGACACAAGCTACATTTGCGCGGTTGGGGAGGACGGGAAACCATTGCCAAACGGCCAAGTATAAGCGGGGGGGGGGGACTCCGAAGGGGGGGATCGAAACCCCCGACTCTCATTCTCAGAGTGAAAATTTGGGTTCTACAAAAAAATAGACCATGTATATCCAATGGAAAAAGGGGGCTGACAGGGACAGCAGAGGGGGGACCGGACCCAGGGGGGGAACAGAGGGGGGGGGCACAGAAACAAGCCCAGAAAAGGGGGGGGGGACAGATTTACAGGGGGGACAGGGGAACAGGGGGGGGGGGGGGAAACAGGGGACAGGGGGGGGGACCGGAACAGACGGAACAGGGGGGGACAGGGAACAGGACAAGGAGGGGACAGGGGGGACAGGGGGGACAGGGGGGACAGGGGGGACAGAACAGGAGAGGCCCCAAGGGGCGGATATGTATGGAATTTCAGTATTGGAATTGATATAATATATTCACCAATTCATAAACATTTTAGATTACTTATATGTCAAATTTCCATATATCATTTAATACTAAATAAATACAAAAACCTGTGCAGCCGTTTTTTAGGCCCGGTACCTCTTTATAGTATTTGAACTTCATTACTAGATATGATATTTAATATATTCATGTATTAATAAAAAAATAAGTATATAATAAAATAAAAAATATAAAAACCAGGTTTCAGGGAACAGGGTCGTAACCTTCTATTGTGTGGGAAACTTGGAAATTTACTAGATATTGAAATAATTTACATATAATATATAATAAAATAAAACTAAAAATTAAAAAAAAAAATATAAATAAATAGACACCAGTGTCACCCAGCCTCCCCTCCGATTGACTGTAGTATAAATAAATAGTAGTACCAGTGCAGGGATCCCCCTCATTATGACTGTTTAGTATAAAATAACAAAAAGAAAAAAAACCCCAGCTCCCCCCCCCCCTTTCCCCTATGATGCGGGGGGAAGGAGCGGGCGTGTTAGAAAAGCTTGAGAGAAGGCAGGGGACATAGGTGGCTAGCCTCGGTGGAATAAGCTAGCTCCGGGCTTTTCCGCTTATTTGGGTGTTCTTCAATTCACGCCTGTGAGTGGAATGTATTTGAAACGTATGGTTGTTAAACAATTTCACTTTTTCAATTTCTGGAAGAGGCAGGGGCGAATCTTGGAACCCCCTAGAAGGCATGGTTCCTTCTTATTCGAAGCCCCCAAAATTTCTTTCCCCCAATCTTTGCCATTCTCCTTTTTCCTTTCAAATTCAAAACCCCCCCTGCATTTCTTTTTTTCCTTCCAAACACCATTCAGACTTGGGCCCCTCCACTTACCGGCAAAAAACCAGTAACCCCTTTGCCCCCCCCCTTGCCTTTTCCCATTGGTCCACCGTTTAAACCCACCTTGCCCCTGCTCCCCATGTTCACGTTAACCCCACCTTTGCCCTCCCTTTCCCTATGATGCAGGAGTGCGGCCTTGTTGGAGCTGGAGGAAACGAGGGGACGAGGTCTGATACCCCTATGAAGGCATGCCCCTATATCTAAGCATCATTTCTTGGCCCCCCCAGCTACCTTTATCAACGTAACACATTGCAACCTGCTCCCCTTATTTCCACGTTGGTTTTTTACACCTTGCCCCCCATTTACCCCAGGGGACTGCAGGGGGCGGGGACGGCGCGGTCTGGAGCAGGACGAGGTCTGATTCCCCCCTAGGAAGCCTTTGCCCCATCTATCTGGAGGCCCCCAATTCCTGCCCCCTGCTCCCCCGTAAATTACACCTACCAACTTGGCACCCCCCTCCCACCCCATCAATTTCCATAATATAATTTAGTAGGAAGTGTTTATACTTTCACCACATAGGGCTTTCCGTAGGACGTACAACCTTTCCTCTATGAATGGTAGGGAAGCGCGGCTTGTGGAGATGGAGAGTCGGGACAAGTCGAGATCCACCTAGGGATCATGCCCACTTAGATCCCAAAGCCCCCTTCTCTCACCATGTCCATTTCCTCCCCTTTATCAAATCAAACCCCTGAATATTTCCTTACTGCTAACCAACTCATTAACCTTTTGCACCTTCCCTTCCTTGCCACCACTAAGGGGCCTTGCCTTTTTTTTCAATTAATCACTTATTCAATTTTTGCAACCTTTGCCACCTGACCCACCTGTCTTCCACGTTACACCGTTTGCCCCTTTCCATTTCCCTATGACTTGCAGGAGGAGGAAAAGGTTGGTTTGGGAATTGGGAGAGGGGTGGAAAACGAGGGGTTTGATCCCTAAGGCCCCAAACTCATCTCGATCATGGGACAAAGGATGGAGGCTCAAAAGGGGGTTCTGAGGTTTAAAGGGCTGGAGGGGGGGGACATTCTATCGAATGGAGGTTTTGATGTGGAAAGTGAGGGTTTGGGCCTTTTGGGGGCCTTATTTTAGGTATTTCGGTTTATCGGCTATTTAGGGGTTATTTAAGGGCTAAAAATTCTGGATATTGGAGGGTTTTAGTGAAGTGGAGTTTGGGCATTTTTTGCTTTTATTAAGGATATTTTGGCTCTATTAGGCATCGGGGTTTTTTGTGGGTGGGGGTGGGGGGTGGGCTGGTGATGGGTGGGGGGTGTATGTTGGGTGGGGGGTGGGTGGGGGGGCTGTGGGGTGGGGTGGGGTTGCTGGTGGATTTGGGGGTGTAGGGTGGGTGGGGGGGTGGTTTGGAAAAGTGAGTTCGGGGGTTGGGGTGTGGGAATTTGTAGTTGTTGTTAAGGCTTGTTGTGGATGGGTGGGGGAGGCTTGGTATGTTGTCTTGTTTGCTGGGTGGGGTGTGGTGGGTGGGGGGATATGTTTGGTGGCTGGTTTGTTGTGAGGGGGGGGGTGAGGTGTGGGGGGTGGGTGGTTTTAACCAACTATGTATTTTTTTTGCAGTTTCCTTCTTTTTTATCTGTTTTCTTACCCCTGTGTTTTACTGTCTAGCTTTGTGTCAACCTGAGGAGGACCATGGGGGGACTGGCTGAAATCGCAAGATTTTGTGGGTCGGACCGAGTCGTTTTTTTGGTACGATTCCCTTTGAATTTTTGCTTTCTTAAACCCCTTTGGTGTTTAAAACTGTCTAGTTTTGTGTCAAAAAAAACTGGGGAGGTTCATTGAACTTGTTGAAGGCACCAGATTTGGGGCAGCAGAGAAGGCCAGGGGGGCTTATGAGGACTGAGGTGGGTCGTCGTTTGCATTGTTTTGTGGCTACGTTTTTGGGGGGTGGGTTGGGTGGGTGGTTGGGGTTGGTGTCAAGTTTTTTTTTAGGCAAGCAGGGCTAATTGAGACTGGAGGGGGGGTCGTCGCTTGTAATGTTTTGTGGCTACTTTTGGGGGGTTGGGTTGGAATTGGTTGTTTGATTTTGGTGGTCAGCGTTTTTAGGCCAGGGGGGCAACAAAGGGGCTTATTAAGGAACGAGGGGTGTGGGTCCAATCGTTTGGACGTTGTTTTTGTTGACTAACGTTTTCTGGGTGGGGGGGGTTGGAATGGGTTTGGTTTAGCGTTGTTCAAGGTTTGTAGGGCAGCAGCTCATTGGGAAGGGGGGGGGGGGGGGGGACTGAAGGGGGGTTGTTCCCCTGTGTTGTTTTTGTGGGCTACTTTTTTGTGTGCGGGGGGGAACACGGGTCGCCATTCCGTTCGTTTGGCACGGGGTCCCGTTTATAAATTTTGTACTAAGGGGAAATGCCCCCCCGGGGACCGGGGGGGGGGGGAGCCTAGCTACCCACAAAACAAAAGCCAAGTTACCAAACAAGGGCCAGGAAAAATTCCTCAGGGTTTAGGGTTTAGGGTTAAGGTGATTCGAGAAGATCTGGATTGTGGGTTTGTGCTGGCTTGCGGGGATTACTAGCATCCCCCCTCCCCCCCCTGACCCCCTGGGGTCCGCCCACTAGTGCCTCCCGCGGGGGGGCGGGGCCGCGAAGGGGCAGCGCGTCCGCACTGAGGGGTTGGTTTTTGGACGGGCCAGGTTGTTTTGTGCTATGAGGCTGGATGGCGATGTTTGAAAGGTTTTTGTGTTGTGGTTGTTTGGTGTTGTCAGTTGTTTCTTTTTAGCCTTTTCCTGAATTGGTTTGGGCCAAAGGCTCGTTTAGCCCTATGTGGGCCTACCCGGGGGGACGTAAGGCATAACATTTAACCCCAGCGTTTTTGGGTGGAGTTTGTTGTGTTGGTTCTGTTTTGATGGTTTTTGACTTTTTTATTATGGGCAGTGTTTGATTTTCAGTTTTTCGGGGCGTCAGGGTTGAAGTTAGTTAACTTGGGGTTACCAAAACCATTGAAATTTTCAAGGGATAGTTGGCGTAGCCATGATGGCGGGAGGCTGCGGCGGGCATTGGGGGTGGGTTTCAGGGGGGGCCAGCGCGGCCATACCCGATTATCGGGGGGTTCCGGGGGGGGGGGGTGGTGAAGTATGTTGTTAGGGGGGTTTTGGTGGTTTGTAAGTATTCTACGGAATGCTTACCAGAATGCGGACGGGGAAAAATTTTGGGCGGACGGAAATGGGACGAAACGCACGTCGTAGGGAAAACCAAGAAAAACAAAAAAAACAATTGGTCTTCATGTTATGTTGGTTGGAATTTTTTTCATGTTTAGGATCGTACCTTTTCATGCTCCGGGTCGCAAGCTGAAGGTTGGGTCTCGCTAAGTTGTTTTGTTGCATGAAGGGGGGTGATGGTGCCACATTGGAAGGGTATGTGGTTTGGGTGGTTGGGCTGTCAGTGTGTGTTGGTGGTGTTCAGGTGGGTTGGGTTGGTTTTGTCTGTGTGTGTTTTTACTTGTATTATTTAATGTGTATGTGAATTCATGATGTGAAATTACTACATTGACTACGCCCCACAAAATTTGCTGAGGTTGGTGCTTAGCTTTGTGTGTTTTATAGGCATGCGGTGAATGTGTGCCAAAAATTTGAAAGGGTAGTGTGGTTGTTGGGTGTGTGTTGTGTGCCCATTTGGGGGTGGGGTTTGTTTGTCTGTGTGTGTTTACTTGTATTATTTAATGTGTTTGTGATCATGAAGGTATGTGTTGGTGTTGGTGTTGGTGTCAGTGTGTGGCTTTGTTTGTTTGTGTGTGTGTGTTTACTTGTATTATTTAATGTGTTTGTGATCATGATGGTTATCTTACTCATGCTCCGCCCACTGCTGAGGTGGGTCTCGCTTGTGTTGTTTATATTGGCATTTTGAGGGCCTGATGGTTGCCGTTTTGAAAGGTGTTTATGTTAGAAAGGTTGTTTTTTTTCAGGTGGGAATGTGGGTTTCAAAAAATTATTGTTAACGGGTTTTTCTGTTAGTGTTTTGTTTGTTTTGAAAAAAGGGATTTGTTTGTTTTCTGTTTTTTGTTTCTGTTGATTGAAGGTGTTTTTATGCTAGTTTGAGGGTGTTTTCTGCTTGAAAGAGGGTTTTCTGTTTTTGTTTTTCTGGTCTTGTTTTATTCTTGAAAAGGGTGTTTTACTTTAGGTCTGTTTTCTTATTTTGGATTTGTGTGTTATAGCTTTGTGTTGGTGTTTTATATTTTCTGCCCCATAAAACCCAAAAAAAAAAAAAGGAGGGGAAGAAAAAAAAAAAAAAACCCAGGGAGGCCTTTCCCTTCCTTCCAACAACAAAAAGTAACCAAAAGACAGGGAAAAATAGAACACTGACCCTAGGAAAAAAAATAACGGGAAAACCAAAAATAAAAACAGACAAAATTTAACGGGGGGACCAAAAAATAAAGAGTTAAAAAATAAAACGGGGGAACAAAAAATAAACAGTTTACAAAATTGAAAGGGGACCAAAAAATAAAAACAGTACCAAATCATGCGGGGACAAAAATAACAGTTACAAATTAACAAGGGGGGGACCCAAAACAATAAAAAAACAGTAAACCCAAATCAAAAAAAAAAAAAACAAAAGACCCAAAAATTTTACAACGGACAAAAAATAAAAACAAACAAAGACAGGGGGGGAAAATTCCCAAACTTAGTGCACCTTCCCCCTTCTCAACCAGGCAACCCCAAGGGCTCCAACTTGTTTTTCTGCCATTGAGATGTCCCAGGGCCCAACAGGGGGCTGGGCGGTTTAGGGCCCCCCCTCTCACCCCCCACCCCAAAACCTCACCCTCCCCAGGGGCACCCCACAGCTACCCACTTTTGTTTTTCTTTGCCATTGAGAGGTTTTTTTTTCCCGCACATGGGGGGCGTGGGGCGTAGCCCCCTCTCACCCCCCACCCTCACCCCTCAAAACAGCCACCCGAGTTTTCCATTAGTTTTCTTGCCATTGAGAATCTCCCAAAGCCAAACCATGGGGCTTTTGGAGTAAGGCCCCCTCTGAAACCCCACCAAACCTCCACCACCACCCCAAACCCCACCCCTCACCTCACCATCACCCTCACATTACCCTTCCAACCCTCCACCAGGACCATCCAGAGCTCCACTTCCGTTCCTGCATGAGATCTTCCAAGGCAACATGGGGTTTTGGAAACGTAGCCTCCCCAGGTGGCTGGGAACAGCACCCCGGCCCTCCCCCCCCCAACCAGCCAGCAGCTTTTCCTTCAGATTTTGGACAGTGGGCAGTACAGTGTTGCCCATTGTCAAATACACCTTGCTCACTTCGTCACCAGATCCCACTGTACAAAGTACAGTGCAAGTACACTACAAGTACAGACAAGTAACAGGGGCAAGTACAGTGTTGCCCATTGTCACATACAGCCTTGCTCACTTCGTTCACCAGATCCCACTGTACAAAGTACAGTGCTAAGTACACTACGAAGTACAGGACGAAGTACAGTGGGCAAGTACAGTGTTGCCCATTGTCACATACACCTTGGCTCACTCGTTCACCAGATCCCACGTGTACTTGTACAGTGCAAATAAACCTACGAAGTAAGGCACGAAGTACCGTGGCAAGTACAGTGTTGCCCATTGTCAAATACGCCTGCGCACTTCGTTCACCAGATCCCATGTAACAAAGTAACAGTGCAAAGGTCACTAGAATACAGGACGAATACACGTGGGCAAGTACAGTGTTGCCCATTGGCCCTACCGACCTTGCTCACCTTCGTTCACCAGATCCCCCTGTACAAAGTACAGTGCAAAGTACATCAACGAAGTACCGGACGAAGTACATGGGCAAGTACATTGTTGCCCATTGTCCATACAGGCCTGCTCACTTCCGTTCACCAGATCCCGTACTTTGTACCAGTGCAAAGTACACTACAAAGTACAGTGGGCAAGTACAGTGGTTTCCCATTGTCAGCATACACCGTGCTCACTTCGTTCACCAGATCCCATGTCTTTGTACATTGCATAGTACACTACGAGTACGGACGAATACATGGGGCAGTAACAGTGTTGCCTTTGACATATCCCCAAACTGTACATTTTTCCGAGGTGCAAAGTTAACATACCAAGTACAGCGAAGTACAGTGGGTCAGTACACATTGTTGCCCATTGTCCCATACAGCCTTGCTCACCTTCGTTCCAGGAACAGATCCCTCTGACAAAGTACAGTGTCAAGGACACTCCAAGTACAGGAACGAATACACAGTGGGCACGTACAGTGTGGCCCATGGTCACTCAGCCTTGCTCACTTCTGTCACCAGGACCACTGTACTTTGTCCGTGCAAAGTACGCTACGAGTCAGGACGAAGTCAGTGGGCAGTACAGTTTTGCCCATTGTCACATACAGCCCTTGCTCACTTTCTTTCAACAAAATCCCCTGTACAAATACAGTGGCACAGTACACTCGAAGTCCAGGCCCAAGTACAGTGGGCAGTACGTGTTTGCCCATCTGTCACAAATACTCCTTGCTCCCTTCGTCACCAGATCCCACTGTACTTTGAAGTGCAAAGTACCTACGAGGTACCTGACGACGTGCAGTGGGCAATGCAGGTTGCAATTGTACATACAGCCTTGCTCACTTCGTTCCCAGATCCCACTGTACACAGTACAGTCAAAGTACACTCGACAGTAAACAGGACGCGTACAGTGGGCAAGTACAGTGTTGCCCATTGTCACATACAGCCTTGCTCACTTCGTTCACCAGATCCCACTGTACAAAGTACAGTGCAAAGTACACTACGAAGTACAGGACGAAGTACAGTGGGCAAGTACAGTGTTGCCCATTGTCACATACAGCCTTGCTCACTTCGTTCACCAGATCCCACTGTACAAAGTACAGTGCAAAGTACACTACGAAGTACAGGACGAAGTACAGTGGGCAAGTACAGTGTTGCCCATTGTCACATACAGCCTTGCTCACTTCGTTCACCAGATCCCACTGTACAAAGTACAGTGCAAAGTACACTACGAAGTACAGGACAAAGTACAGTGGGCAAGTGCAGTGTTGCTCATTGTCACATACAGCCTTGCTCACTTCGTTCACCAGATCCCACTGTACAAAGTACAGTGCAAAGTACACTACGAAGTACAGGACGAAGTACAGTGGGCAAGTACAGTGTTGCCCATTGTCACATACAGCCTTGCTCACTTCGTTCACCAGATCTCACTGTACTTTGTACAGTGCAAAGTACACTACCAAGTACAGGACGAAGTACAGTGGGCAAGTACAGTGTTGCCCTTGTCACTACAGCCTTCTCCCTTCGTTCACCAGCTCCCACGACAAAGTACGTGCAAGTACCTACGAGTACAGGACGAAGTACAGTGGGCAAGTACAGTGTGCCCATTGTCACATACAGCCTTGCTCACTTCGTTCACCAGATCCCACTGTACTTTGTACAGTGCAAAGTACACTACGAAGTACAGGACGAAGTACAGTGGGCAAGTACAGTGTTGCCCATTGTTCACATACAGCCTGCTCACTTTCGTCACCAGATCCAACTGTACAAGTAGCAGTGCAAGTACACTACGAAGTACAGGACGAAGTCAGTGGGCAAGTCAGTGTTTGCCCATTGTCACATACAGCCTTGCTCATTCGTTCACCAATCCCCCACTGTACAAAGTACAGTGCAAATTACCCTACGAAGTATGCTGACAAGTACAGTTGGCAAGTACAGTGTTGCCCATTGTCACATACAGCCTTGCTCACTTCGTTCACCAGATCCCACTGTACTTTGTACAGTGCAAAGTACACTACAAAGTACAGGACGAAGTACAGTGGGCAAGTACAGTGTTGCCCATTGTCACATACAGCCTTGCTCACTTCGTTCACCAGATCCCCTTTAACAATACAGGGCAAAGTACACTACGAAGTACAGACTAAGTTACAGTGGGGCCGTACAGTGTTTCCCATTTCACATACAGTCCCCACCCCCCCCCCCTTGCGGCACTCGTTCACCAGATCCCTACTGTATTTTGTATCAAGTCTGTCAAAGTACACTACGAAGTACGGACAAGTAACAGTGGGCTAGTACAGGTGCCCCTTGTCACATACAGCCCTTGCTCACTTCGTTCACCAGATCCCCTGTCAAAGTACAGTCAATACACTACGAGGTACTGACGAGTAACAGTGGCAATACATTGTTGCCCATTGTCACATACAGCCTTGCTCACTTCGTTCACCAGATCCCACTGTACTTTGTACAGTGCAAAGTACACTACGAAGTACAGGAACGAAGTACATTGGGTCAAGTTGCAGTGTTGCTCATGGGGGAATGTTCCATACAGCCTTGCTTCACTTCGTTCACCAATCCCACTGTACAAAGTACAAAGTTCAAAGTAACACTACGAAGTACAGGACGAAGTAAGCGTGGGCAAGTACAGTGTTTGCCCATTGTCAATACAGCCTTGCTCACTTCGTTTCACCATAAATCCCACTGTACTTTGGTACAGTGCAAAGTACACTACGAAGTACAGGACGAAGTACAGTGGGCAAGTACAGTGTTGCCCATTGTCACATACAGCCTTGCTCACTTCGTTCACCAGATCCCACTGTACAAAGTACAGTGCAAAGTACACTACGAAGTACAGGACGAAGTACAGTGGGCAAGTACAGTGTTGCCCATTGTCACATACAGCCTTGCTCACTTCGTTCACCAGATCCCACTGTACTTTGTACAGTGCAAAGTACACTACGAAGTACAGGACAAAGTACAGTGGGCAAGTGCAGTGTTGCTCATTGTCACATACAGCCTTGCTCACTTCGTTCACCAGATCCCACTGTACAAAGTACAGTGCAAAGTACACTACGAAGGTACAGTACGAGTACAGTGGGCAAGTACAGTGTTGCCCATTGTCCACGTACACCTTGCTCAACTCGTTCACCATACTCTCACTGTACTTTTAATCATTGCAAAGTCCAACTACCAAGTACAGGACGAGTAGCAGGGGCAAGTACAGTGTTGTCCCATTGTCACATACATCCTTGCTCACTTCGTTCACGCAGATCCCCTTCGTACAAAGTACAGTGCAAAGTAACACTACGAATACAGGACGAAGTACAGTGGCAATGTAGCAGTGTTTCCCCTTGTCACATACAGCCTTGCGCACTTCGTTCACCGATCCCACTGTACGTTTTACAGTGCAAGTACACTACGAGTAGCAGGGACAAGTACAGTTGGCAAGTACAGTGTTGCCCATTGTCACATACAGCCTTGCTAAATCGTTCACCAGATCCCACTGTACTTTGTACAGTGCAAAGTACACTACGAAGTACAGGACGAAGTACAGTGGGCAAGTACAGTGTTCGCATTTTCACCTCCACTTGCTCAACTTTCTTTCAACCAGATCCCACTTACAAAGTAAGTTGCAAAGTACACTACGAAGTACAGGACGAAGTACAGTGGGCAAGTACAGTGTTGCCCATTGTCACATACAGCCTTGCTCACTTCGTTCACCAGATCCCACTGTACTTTGTACAGTGCAAAGTACACTACGAAGTACAGGACGAAGTACAGTGGGCAAGTACAGTGTTGCCCATTGTCACATACAGCCTTGCTCACTTCGTTCACCAGATCCCACTGTACAAAGTACAGTGCAAAGTACACTCAAAGTACAAGACGAAGTACAGTGGGCAAGTAACAGTGTTGCCCATTGTCACATACAGCCTTGCAATTCGGGTTCACTCCCACGTGTTTGTACAGTGCAAATACCTACTAAGGTCAGACGAATACAGTGGGCAGTACAGTGTTGCCCATTGTCACTCAGCCTTGCTCACTTCGTCACCAGATCTCACTGTACTTTTGTACAGTTGCAAATACACTAGAGTACGGACTAAGTACAGTGGGCCAAGTACAGTGTTGGCCCATTGCACATACAGCCTTGCTCACTTCGTTCAACCAGATCCCACTGTACAAAGTACGCGTGCAAGTTAACTACAAGTACAGGACGAAGTACATGGGCAAGTACAGTGTTGCCATTGTCACATACAGCCCTTGCTCACTTCGTTCACAATCCCACTGTCCAAAGTACAGTGCAAGTAAACTACTAGTACAGGACGAAGTAGCAGTGGGGCAAGTAATTGTTGCCCATTGTCCCAATACAGCCGTGGCTCACTTCGTTCACCAGATCCCACTGTAACTTTGTAGAAAAAAAAGGGAAACGGAGAAAAGTGCAAAGTACACTACGAAGTACAGACAAAGTACAGTTGGCAAGTACCTGTTGCCCATTGTCACATACAGCCTTGCTCACTTCGTTCACCAGATCCCACTGTACAAAGTACAGTGCAAAGTACACTACGAATACAGGACGAAGTACAGTGGGCAAGTACAGTGTTGCCCATTGTCACATACAGCCTTGCTCACTTCGTTCACCAGATCCCACTGTACAAAGTACAGTGCAAAGTAGCACTCCCGAAGTACATTGACGAAGTACAAGTGGGCAAGTACAGTGTTGCCCATGTCAATACAGCCTTGCTCACTTCGTTCCCGCATATCCCACTGTACAAAGTCAGTGCAAATTACACTACAAGTTACAGGACTAATACAGTGGGCAGTACAGTGTTGTGCCCATTGGTCACATACAGCTTTCTCATTTCGTTCACCAGATCCACTGTAAAAGTACAGTGGCAAGTACATCTACCGAAGTCGGACGAAGTACAGTGGGGAAAGTACAGTGTTGCCCATATGTCACATACAGCCCTGCTCACTTCGTTCCACCAGTCCACTGTAACTTTTGTACAGTGCAAAGTACACTACGAAGTACAGGAGAGTACGTGGGCAAGTGCAGTGTTGCTCATTGTCACATACGCCTTGCTCACTTCGTTCACCAGATCCCACTGTACAAAGTACAGTGCAAAGTACACTACGAAAGTACAGGACGAAGTACATTGGACCAAAAAAAAGTATACAGTGTTGCCCTGTCACATTACACCTTGCTCACTTCGTTCACCAGATCCCCACTGTACAAAGTACGGTGGCAAGTCTACACTAAGTACAGGACGAAGTACAGTGGGCAAGTACAGTGTTGCCCATTGTCACATACAGCCTTGCTCACTTCGTTCACCAGATCCCACTGTACTTTGTACAGTGCAAAGTACACTACGAAGTACAGGACGAAGTACAGTGGGCAAGTACAGTGTTGCCCATTGTCACATCAGCCTGCTCACTTCGTTCACCAATCCCACTGTAAACTTTGTACAGTGCAAAGTACACTACGAAGTACAGGATGAAGTACAGTGGGCAAGTACAGTGTTGCCCATTGTCACATACAGCCTTGCTCACTTCGTCACCAGATTCCACTGTACAAAATACATTGCAAAGTACATCAGGGGGGGGGGGGGGGGGGGAGGGGGGGGGGGGGGGGGGGGGGTGGGGGGGGGGGGGGTTTGTTTTCACCCCCCCGTTTTTTTTCCCCCCCCCCCCCCCCCCGGGAGGTTAGTCGTCTCGGGGGGGGGGAGGTGCGAACTCACTCTACCTTCCTACCTCCTCCCTGTAACCACCACCAACCTGGCATCACCCACCAGCTCTCACTCCCCCTTCCTACCTCCTTCATTCCGTCACCTCCAGTCCTGCCCTCATCACTGGAGGCCATCTTGCACCGTATGCCAGTTGCCGACGTCATGACCGCCGTCACTTTGAGTGACATTAAGGAGTCAGTCCTGCTGGGGCTCATGCCTCAACAGCTTCAGGTGCGAAAGAGAAAAACAATAACACAAAACCAGGAAAAACAATAACACAAAACCTGCACAAGGTCCCTTTAGCCTATTTGGCCTACCCCTGGACTGTAACATACATACAGGTGCGAAAGAGAGAAACAATAACACAAAAACATAAAACTTTAAAATCATATAAAGACAATAAAACCAATACAAACCAATACAATGCCTCAACAACTTCAGGTGCGAAAGAGAAAAAACAATTCAAATGCCCTTGGGGGTAAGAGCGTGTCAAACAAGGGAGGAACAGGGCGATATTAAAACGTCGGTACAATGGGGGTCACGCTGTCGGTGTACAACACACACAAATACCCTCCACCCCCCCCCCCCCCCCACACACAACTCACACCCACACACACACACACAACCCACACACATCACTAAACTGGAGACCAAACCAAATACATAGGATGTTCCCATGGTTTATCCCATATCATATGTATGTGTACATTTATCTTATCATCCAATCATATAACAATATATCACATCTCACATCTCAGTAGTTTTCATGCATACGGTGTATGAATGTGAAAACAATAAATGCAGCAAACAAATAATTCATAAACAATACAGCTAGAAAACAATCCCATCATATAACAATATCTCAAACATCAGTTTTGTACTTTTTCAGTATAACATAATCACAATAGAATATGTTAATATCTTGTTTTCTTACAGATGTGATGTGATGGGAGATGATCAATGAGCATGTTGATTCTTTAGGGAGATGATGATTTAATAATATTGTAGAATTAAATTATCACTGTAGCACGAACTCAGGGCCCCCGTCGGTTAAACGATTGTTTGGGGCTCAGTTCATCAGGGCTTGTTCTTTTTAAGCCCTTCCTATACGGTTGGGCAAATCCCTTTAGCCTATTCGGCCTACCCCTGCACTGTAACATACATACATACTGCTATTATATACCAATATTGTAATATACTGCGATGTAAGCTGTTGTATGAAGGTTCAAGGTTTGCAACGATGTACGTTGTTGTATGAAGGTTTGCAAGGATGTACGTTGTTGTATGAAGGTTTGCAACGATGTGCGTTGTTGTATGAAGGTTTTCAAGGATGTCGTTGTTGTATGAAGGTTTTCAAGGATGTACGTTGTTGTATGAAGGTTTGCAAGGATGTACGTTGTTGTATGAAGGTTTGCAACGGATGTACGTTGTTGTATGAAGGTTTGCAAGGATGTACGTTGTTGTATGAAGGTTTGCAACGATGTACGTTGTTGTATGAAGGTTTGCAAGGATGTACGTTGTTGTATGAAGGTTCGCAAGGATGTACGTTTGTTGTATGAAGGTTTTGCAAGATGTACGTTGTTTGTATGAAGGTTTGCAGGATGTATTTGTTGTGTTTAAGGTTTGCAATGATGTCTTTGTTGTATGAAGGTTTGCAGGATTTACGTTGTTTTATGAAAGGTTTGCAAAGATGTACTTTGTTGTATGAAAGGTTTGCACGAAATTTTTTTTTTTTTTTTTTTCCCCAACGTTGTTTGTATGAAGGTTTGCACATGGTGCGTTGTTGTATGAAGGTTTGCAAGGATGTACGTTGTTGTATGAAGGTTTGCAAGGATGTACGTTGTTGTATGAAGGTTTGCAAGGATGTACGTTGTTGTATGAAGGTTTGCAAGGATGTACGTTGTTGTATGAAGGTTTGCAGTATGTACTTTGTTGTATGACGGTTTGCAACGATGTACGATTTGTTGTATGAGGTTTGCAAGGATGTACGTTTGTTTGTATGAGGTTTGCAAGATGTCCGTTTTGTATGAAATGTTTTGGCAACGATGTCGCTTTGTTGTATGAAGGTTTCAAGGATGTCTTTGTGTTTGTATGAAGGTTTGCAAGGATGTACGTTGTTGTATGAAGGTTTGCAAGGATGTACGTTGTTGTATGAAGGTTTGCAAGGATGTACGTTGTTGTATGAAGGTTTGCAAGGATGTACGTTGTTGTATGAAGGTTTGCAAGGATGTACGTTGTTGTATGAAGGTTTGCAAGGATGAACGTTTTGATAATGAAGGTTTGCAAGGAGTCGTTGTTGTATTAAGTTTCAGTTTCTTCTTTTTCAATTAGGTTTGAGACAGTTAATACCCATCCACCCCCCACCATCCACAGACATCCAACCACCCACCACCCACCAGGCTGCGGTACGCAATCGGCAGGGCAGACACGAAGGAACTCAACTCCCATCACCCACCACCGACAACCAACCACCACCACCCACCAATCACCACCAACCCACTAACTCATCAACCCACCAACCACTACCAACCACTTGTGTGGTTTGTGCAGATCAAGTGAAACCACCTTCTCTGGATGTTACAGCTGAACATACATCTGACATTACCCTCACCCCCACCCCCCCCCCCACTGACCCACCTCCCACCCCCCCCTCCCCCCGTCCCTCCCCCTCCCCGCCACACCCCTCCCGCTCCCTACCCACTCACGCACCACCACCCACTACCCACCCAACCCAAGCATCCTCTCCTCTAAATACTCACCCATCCCACTACTCACCCTTTGTGGTTTGTGCAGATAAAGTGGGACCACCTTCTGGATGTACTGCGCAGTATTGCCTGGTGTGTGGAGGGCACAGCTGACAGGGTGGCTCTGTTGGTGGTTCAGAGGATGGGCGTGGTGGCTACAGCTATCTTTAAGATCTGCACCAACCTGGTGCAAGCCTGCCCTGGGGAGGATGAGCTGCTGATGATGGTGCGCACACGGTGGCATGTAGTTGGGGGCAAGGGTGGGGGTGGAGGTGTGTGTGTTTGTGTGTGGGGGGTGGTGGGGGCATTTAGTTGGGGCAAGGTGGGTGGCCGGTTGTGTTGTTTGTGTGGGGGGGTTGGGGGTGGGGGTGGGCTTCCACTCTCATCAAGATGTGCGCAATGTGGCATGATGCAAGCTTGGGGAGGATGAGCTGCTGCTGACGGAGAGCAGATTGTGGCATGGAGGTGGGGGGTGGGTGTGCGGGGGTAAGGTGTGTGGTTGGAGGGTGTGGGTTGGGTCTTTTTGTATCATGAGTTTTTCCACCCTGTCTTCCCGTTTCTTCCCGTGCGTGTCTCTTCTTTCTAGAGCCAACGGTCGGCGCAGATGGGGGCCTAAATGAACGTGGTGACCACCACCACCACCACCACCACCACCATGAACACTATGACCACCATCACCAACACCATCATGACACACAGGCAAGGCACTTCCAGCCCGGTAGCTCTACAGGTAGTGAGGCAACTGATGGAAGTAGTCACAGAGCCAACCACCAACCTAAATGAACATTGACCACTACCACCACCACCATGTCACACAGGCAGGGCACTTCCAGCCTGGTAGCTCTGCAGGCAGTGAGGCAACTGATGAGAGTAGACACAGAGCCAACCAGCAACATGAAAATGAACATTGACCATTACCACCACCATGAACACCATCATCACCACCACCACCAACAGCAACATGAAAATGAACATTGAACACCACCACTACCCTGAGCACCATCACCAACACCAACACCAACACCATCAGGGTAGAACAAACCGATCAGTATTCCGGTATTGGGTATTTGATGGTCGGTATACCGGAGCCCAAAATTCCCATTGTCGGTTTGCCCGGAACTTTCTTGGGAGTCCGTTCCGGTATGCACCGACCAATTCTGAGGGCGAGTTCCGGTCAGACCGACCGAAATCTGACCAGGGTTTCCGGTATCCGACTCAGCTTTGTAGCTGAGTAGCTGTGTAGCTTTCATGGTGAGTGGTGCCCATGAGTTTACACCAGGACATACAGCCAAGGCATTTCCAGCCTTGTAGCTCTGTTGGCAGTGATGCAACTGATTGATGTAGTCACAGAGCCAACTACCAACGCGACAAGTTCTATGCAGTGAAGCATGAGACGCTAAAAAATGGCGGAGAGTAATCGCGACGGAGCAACAGGTGCAACGGAAGCAAGTTAGTTACGAGACCGTTGGCTGACGTGTCAGGCTTCATCACGGTCAGACGGATGGTCGGTCGGTCGGACGGACAAATGGGTAAACATGGGGGCTCCCACCCCCTTTAAGAGGGGGGTCCGCCAAAATCCGACGCATTGGTGCATGTATACATGTAAACAAAGGTGCAGGTAAACATGTATACAAAGGTCCAGGGATGGCATGCAAGACGCATAGGTGCATGTACACAAAGGTGCAGGTAAACATGTAAACAAAGGCCCAGGTATGATGTGCAAGACACATAGATGCATGTAAAAAAAGGTGCAGGTATTCATGTATACATAGGCCCAGGTAAACATGAGCCCAGGAATGGCATGCAAGACGCATAGGTGCAGGTGTGACACGTATAGGTGCAGGTATTCATGTATACATAGGCCAAGGTAAACATGAGCCCAGGAATGGCATGCAAGACGCATAGGTGCAGGTGTGACACGTATAGGTGCAGGTATTCATGTATACATAGGCCAAGGTAAACATGAGCCCAGGAATGGCATGCAAGACGCATAGGTGCAGGTGTGACACGAATACTTACATGACAGGGAAACAGCAGGAAGACAGGTAAAGTAGCTAACAGAGGGGAATGCAAATGCGCATGCATAGGCATATGCAAAAATCCAATGGGGCATAGAAGCCTGATACACACACATGTGCACAGAGAAATGCACGTGCATATACACATACACAAACACAAACTAAAACACAAGCACAAACACAAACACGAAGTGTCAACGCTTGATCATGTGCAGCCTTGACAAGTGCTTCTTTGTCTTTCTGCATTGTAGGAAGTTGATCAGCTCTATGTTGGAAGGTTCATGATAAGGCTGCCTTCTATCTGTCAAGCTGCTAGGAGACACAATTTGTTTCAGGCACTGTTTATTTTGGGACCACGCAGAGCAGCTTCCAGCCAGGTTCCAACGCCAGCCAACTGGGTCAAGCACCAAGGTTTCACTGTCTGCCATGGTGACTTTCCCCAGCTGCGGCGTACGGGAGGGTCCCCTTAACACCACGCCCCTCCAGGCGTTATCTTTTTTTTCTCTTCAACAAGGTTGCACGAGTACACCCCAGGAATACCAGCCAACTCTGGTAGATTTGGTTTGGTTACATGGTGATTTGATTACATGGCCATTGATTTCTAGGCCCCCCAAAATAAACATGGTAAAGGAATAAGCTTCATCACCATTGTTGCCTATCCTAATTTGATTGCTCGTACACCGAAGCATTTGATGTGATGATTTGTTGTGAATATTTGATATTATGCTGTGTTTGTTACATACCGCGGATCGTGAGTGTGTGACGCGCCCATTGCTTATTATTCATTGTGCCCTTTGATTTTTAATTAGGGGGTTGTTTCTAAATGGGGGTGGGTGGATGTCCCCCTCTCCCCCTCCCCCCCTCCCCCTCCCCCCCCAATATTGTGGAGCAAGCATGTCTCAGGTCAACACAACTTTTTTTGCGTGCCGCATTGCAAATTTAGTGACTTGGTGCGACTCCTGTGGAACGGGCAGCTAACCCCGCAGAGCGCGGAGGGGCCCTGGTGGAAATGTCTAACTAGTTTAAATAGACCCATGCGTCACCATGCAGAGAAGGAATGGTGAGGCGTTGTCGAAAAATAACAGTGGTCAATAAAGGGCTGTGTGAGACAATGTAATGAGAACATTACGCCAAGTATTGCCGGTTGATGAATGTGTGTAATTTTATATTCCAGCAGTAGCCAAAGCAACTTGCCCAACCTTAAACACAGGAAAGGCAGTAAAACAACAAGCACTGGTGAACTGATCCCCCAACAAATTGTAAACGACGGGCCCCCAGATTTCGTGCTGATAACTTGAATTTGGTCTCTTGTCTCCACTCTCCACTTTCTCCAGCCATAGAGCTGCTTGCTGCCTTTGTTTTTTTATTGTTATTGCTGTTGTTGTTGTTGTTGTTTTTATTGTTGTTTTTATTGTTATTGTTATTGTTATTGTTATTGTTATTGTTGTTGTTGTTGTTGTTGTTATTGTCGAGATCTTTGCTCGCCATTGAACCTGTACTTGAAACATAAAAGAGAGAAAAGGTCGAGAAAAGGTGGAAAAGGTATTACCGGTACATAGCCATAGACATCGTTGGGTTTGGGTTATAAATATTTCCAGCCTAGTAGGCTATCCATGGACTATGACATCAATGCAATGTTTTGGAATGAAAGGGTTTGCACCCCCAAAGGATGGGTCTTCTTGCCCTAGCCCCAGACACGAAGGATTTTCTTGGTGTGGAAGGCGGAGCCTCTCCTTCAGAAGGAAAAATGCACCCTTGGAGGGGCGGGATATGACGACCCACGACCAATCAGGCAATCACACCTGCCTGTGGGTGGGTGGGGTGGGGGGCTGGGGGGTGGGATGGGGGGTGTGGGGAGGGGGGGGGGGGGGCGGGGATTTGAAACCGGTTTGTCCACATTGGAGACCCCAAGTCTGCGTCCCGAGACGAACCATTTACAGGCCTGCGTACCGGCTGCGTCCTCCCGTCCATGGCGTGGCGCAACCAATTTCATAGCCTGCGTCCTTAGACGCAACCGACCCGCAACCGACCCATAACCGACCCATAGCCTGCGTCCTGCGACGCATCCAACCCACTGAAGCTGCGTCTCCGACGCAACGGAAACTCCCCACGTTGCGTCTCAGGACGCTATGGACCCTTCGACCAATCGTCTGCGACACAGGACGCAGCGTCCTGAACAACCCTGGTTCGGAGTTTCGGACAGTCCGTTATTTAAGTCAGTTAAACCGGTTATAACCGTCCGAGTAAACCGCCTTATGTCGGCGTGCCAATCTTCACGGGGCGTGCTCTCAATTTTGTCTCTACCCCCCCCTCCCTTCTACCCTTTTATGCCACCCACCCATTCCTCTCCCCTGCTTACCCCTTCAGCCATTCCCATGTCTGACGTCGATTACGAGGTCGTCAGCACCTCCCGGGTAACCAACGAATCCGAACCCACCCAGGTCGACCCAACCACTTCGTCCTCGATACACTCCACTTCGGACCCAGCCCAAGCCCCAGCATCGACAGGAACAACAACCACAGTTTGCGTGTGCATCGAGTCCCCATCGGGAAGCGAGGTATTCAGGGCAGATGTGGAATTCGGCCTGGAGCATGAAGCCGAGTCAATTGAGGACTTGTTTCTTAGAGTCAGCAGCAATCTTGACCTGAGAGCCGGCGAAGTTAAGGCAGTTGGCTTGGACCAGGTACATTTGCTGCTGTCTATGGCCTCCAACCAGTGAGCAGCAGCCTCCCCTGCACCCCTGCCAATGTCAACCCACAAATTTCCTTACGGCACACTCACACTTACACATACTCACAGCTAGCCAGGAGTCAGCACGCATGCACGTACATAGACAGGCACAGACATCCAGAAGTCTCTGTGTGTGCATATGCATGTGCATGCACATTCATATGCACACACACTTACACAGAAACACACATATTCACACAACGTACACACATAGCAATTCATTAGTCTGCAAATACTCGCATGCTC
The DNA here is from genome assembly GCA_013435795.1 of Chlamydomonas sp. ICE-L. Taxonomy (NCBI): domain Eukaryota; kingdom Viridiplantae; phylum Chlorophyta; class Chlorophyceae; order Chlamydomonadales; family Chlamydomonadaceae; genus Chlamydomonas; species Chlamydomonas sp. ICE-L. The sequence goes on along the minus strand of JACBWV010000628.1, from coordinate 2,661 downwards.
ACACACACTCATGCAACTTCACACATGCAATCATACACTCGTGCAAATACTCATATACACGTGCACTCAGGCAAATACACACTTGCAAGTACGCACATGCACACATACACACATGGGCACACGCACACGTGCACTAAAAAAATCATGCACATACATTCATTATCTTATTCAAATGCACAAATGGACACAAATACACATGCACACATGCACTCCCACTCATGCAAATACTCACACACTCATGCTCTCAGGCAAATACACACATGCAAGTACACACATGCACACATACACACATGGGCACACGCACACATGCACTACAAGAATCATGCACATACTCTCACACATTCGTACTCTTATTAAAATGCACACATGGGCACAAATACACATACACCCATGCACTCACACACTCATGCAAATACTCACATACTCATGCACTCAGGCAAATGTACTCAGGCAAATGCACTCAGAAAAATGCACAAATGCAAGTACATACATGCAAACATATACATAGGGGCACATGGGCACACACACACATGCACTAAAAAATCATGCACATACTCTGATACATTCATACTCGTATTCAAATGCACAAATGCACACAAATACACATACACACATGCACTCACACACTCATGCAAATACTCACGTACTCATGCACTCAGGCAAATGCACTCAGGCAAATTCACAAATGCAAGCACACACATGCACAGATACACATATGGGCAAACGCACACATGCACTCACACAATCATGCACATACACACATACACATGCACTCAGGCAAATACACACATACAAGTAAACACGTGCAGACCAACACATATGGGAACACGCACACATGCACTCACACAATCATGCACGTACACACATACATATGCACTCAGGCAAATACACACATACAAGTAAACACATGCACACATACACATGGGAACACGCACAAATACACTCAAACAATCATGAATATACATTCATACATAAATACTCTCATTCAAATGCACAAATGCAAGCAAATACACGTACACACATGCACTCATACACTCATGCACTTACTCCCATACATACATACTCATGCAAATACACAAATGCACACAACTATGCATACACACATGCACACATACACATATGGGCATACACACACATGCACTCATACACTCATGCACTTACTCCCATACATACATACTCATGCAAATACACACATGCCCACAAATATGCACACACACCTGCACACATACACATATGGGCAGACGCACACATGCACTCATACACTCTTGCACATACTCTCATACATACAGACTCATGCAACTATATAAATGCACATAAATACACACACACACATGCAATCATAAAACCATGCAAATACTCACATACACATGCACTCAGGCAAATTACGGACAAATGAGGTAAAACACTGCCACACATAAACACATTACACACCTTACCTACTACCAACTCTCACTACCTACCCTACCTACCTACCTACCAACCTACCAACCTACCTACCAACCTACCAACCTACCAACCTACCTACCTACCTACCTTACCTACCTACCTACATACCTACCTACCTCATACCTACCTAAAACATACTTACCTACCTACTACCTACCACCCTTGCCTACTACCTAGCTACTAGCTACCTACCCTACCTAACTACCTACCTACCTACCTACCTACCACCCTGCCTACCTACCCACATTAGATACAGAGCTACCTACCTACCTAACCTACAATAACGAACTACATAAATGGACCTACCTACGTACCAACCAAACCTACCTACCTACCTACTACCTACATCATTACCTACCTACCGACCACATACCTACCTACCTACCTACCTACCAACCTACCAAACCAACCTACCAACCTAACCTACCTACCTACCTACCTGACACTACCTACCTACCTACCTACCTAACCGAAAAAAAAGAAAATAAATAACCCACCTAAGACCCAACTGCATAAATAACCTACATACCGACAGACTACACGACCTAAAGTACGACCTACCTACCTACCTACTACCTACCGACCTACATAATACCTAATAACACGGCCTACTACCTACCTACCTACCTACCTACCAAACCTACCAACCAACCTACCAACCTACCTACCTACCTACCTACCAACCTACCTACCTACCTACCTACGACCTACCTACCTACTACCTACCTACCTACCTACCTACCTACCTACCTAACTACATACCACCCTGCCCCTACACCTACCTAGCTACTAGCCTACCTACCTACCTACCTACCACCTACTACTACCTTACCTACCCACTACCTACCTACCTACGACCTCCTACCAACCTACCAACCTACATACCAACCTACCTACCTACCTTCAAACACACTACGTACCGACGTAGCCCACCCTATGTACTTCGTCCCACGGATACTTGGTAGCTGTACTTTGCACTGTACAACCTACTACGTAGACAGGAGATACTGCCACCGAGTGACATACGAAGTGGAAAGTGAGCAAGGCTGTATGTGACGACATGGGCACACGGGACTTGCCACCACTGTACTTGTCCTGTACTTCGTAGGGACTTTGCACTGTACTTTGTACAGTGGGATCTGGTGAAACACCTAACGTGGAAGACAAGGCGGGGCGGTATGTGCAATGAGCAACACCTACACGATGCCACTTCGC
>JACBWV010000615.1:0-39431 GCA_013435795.1 Chlamydomonas sp. ICE-L | reverse complement strand
TCATCGACAATCACTGGATTACGCCAATTGTATGGTTACTAACTTGAATATGCTGAGTTCATATATTTACTGGATACTGCTCGTGATAGCCTTGGTTAGTGTTCGAGCAGAGTTGTGGTAATTGAAAATTTGTCCACTTGATTTCATTAACATTCGATCTTGACCTTTTCGTGTTCAGGGGTGTCTTTTAAAAATCCTCTACTTACCTCTACTGACAGGCAAGGGCTTTGATCAATCAGTCTCTATAGAAAAAAGCATGTGTGGGGGAATGCATGCAATCGATATTTGTTCTTCTCCACCAAGCAAGTATGTATATTTCTGACTCATGTCGTTCGTTGCATATACGGCAGGTTTATTCATACACACTAGACGAGCCAGCGTAGATTGGGTTATTTGTTTTGAATATCAATCTCAGTCCATATCGCTGAATTTTCTAAGTCCCGTTATCTAATATTTACGAAAGAGCGTAACAAATCCGCGTCCGTATTGATTGTAGTTTCTAATCATGCTACTGACTGTCTATTGATACTTTTAGTGTTGTCGAATTTGTCATATGACATGTCGCTAGGAATACGATGATACAGCGCTGATTGTGTCTTAGATTATATTTTGATCGCCGTTGTCAGTTGCCCCCACCCCCGCCCCTATCCCAGGCGGGCCCCATCATTCGCAACCGTTATAACAATCAGTCGTCGCCTAGCACCCGGAAAACCCCAATCTAAGTTTACAATACAAAAGTCCCATCCCACAAGTACCACCCGCCAACTCACTGTGTCCCCAAGGTCACCGCAGAAGGGTTGCTCCCAAAGCATCCAAAGGTTCACCTTCAGATACCGGAACTTCGAGAAGTCGCCTCATTCAAGACTGGACACACACTTTCACTACTCTTGTCCCGTTATACCCCTGTACACTGGATCATTATACAGATCATGAGAAGCAATACGGCATTCCCAATAATGTAGCTCATTAGTGGAGTTATGAATCCAACTACGCTACTTAAAAACGCAAAGCATTACACAGGGTTCCGCTCTTAATCACAATAAACGGTTTCTAGGATTTGTTTTTCATGTTACAACACCTACCACTCTCAATGACGGGTGGTTCACTGACTTTGTTCGTGATTCTGTGCAAGATCGGTATTAATCATCGTTATGTAGATGTAAGAATGCTCAGTCGTGTTCTTCGCACAAATATAACGCTGCGCTAATTGCCAAGTATCCCTAAGGTCACTTCCATTTTTAGTGACAAACGAATGGTCAAACAAACATTTCTGGTATCTCGCCACCCTCCTCTCCAGGGCCAGCGTTGGCTCCCTGGATCGGTTTTTTTTACAATCTGTCCCTGCTGTCCCTGGAGCGGACTGTTGACTACTGTCACGCTGACCCTTGGGAGGGTGATGGTGCGCTGTTCCGCTGTAGATGATGTTAACCTGTTCCCTTATTGTCCTGGAGCGGATGTTGACATCTGTCACCTATCCCTTGCTGTCCCCTTGGAGCCGGATGGTTGACACTGTCCTCTAGCTGGCCCTTGTAGTATGGATAGGTGGGCTGTCCCTTCTGTCCCTGTAGAGGATGTTGGCGCTACCCCCGTTGCCCTGGAGCGGATGTTGTACACTGTCCCTAGCTGGCCCTGTAGGGGGATGCTTTGACACTGTCCTCTTTGCCGTGGCCGGCCCTGTAGTGGATGTGTATGGCGATTACCCCTGCTGTCCTGGAGCGGATGTTGGCGCTACCTTACCCTAAATGTGCCCCTGCTGTCCTGGAGCGGATGTTTGACTACTGTCCCTTGCTGGTCCTGTAGGTATTGATGTTCGACACCTGTGTCCCGGCTTGTGCCCGGAGCGGAATTGTTGACACTGTCCTACTTCCCTGTTGTCCCAGGAGCGGATTTGACTCTGCCTCCTTTCTCATGCTGGCCCTCGGCGGATGGTTGACCATTTGACACTCCTTCTCCATCTCTTTCTGCGTTGATTTAATCACTCTGTCAAACTGTTGGAAAGATCCTGAACAAAACCTACTGTAACATGTTATACACATACACAGTTTTGTCAAATTATAATAGCGACGATAACAATGGTTGCAACGCATTCATGCTACATAAAAAAAAGTTTCGTGTTAAGTAGTCAATCTGTATCTTCTTCTGTACTCCGTAATGATGATTTTGGTGTGAAATGGGCGGCCAACGTGATGCCCACTTTGGTTGTTAGGGCCATGACTTCGCGGCTCTGACCCGCTCCTCACTACTCACAATTCTATGGCAAAATTGTCGCAACACTAGGGGAATATGCCGCACATCAATCTTCAGCATAATACCACCTACTATCCATTCGGGGCGTCAATCACACTTATACAAACAAGTTAACGGTGGGCACAAAAAACCACGCGGTCTACGTGGAAGAATCCATTCACATAAGTACTTAGTACTTATGTGCGAACTATTTCATTTCCTTTTCTTTCCCGCGGGACTGCAACGCTACGTGGTTTATTGGTATTAATCGACAAAGAATCGTGACTATGGGATTCTGCTCGTAACAATCTATAAACACACCCGGCATATTGGATGCCTAATTATTTACCTAAACCTGTTGTTTGACTCTACTATGTCTTTGAGGGCTGCTGATGACTGTCGACTATTAAAGTTTTTGGTAGTCCAATGATGGATATGGTTGGTCATTGCCAAGTCCGTTCGGTTGACAAATACAGTACGATGTACTCATTGTCATGATTATACCATAAAGCTATTCGATACAAGACTTGTGGGTTACCAATATTTCAATATCTAATATCTATATTCTGCAGTCTAAGTTTGGCTGGCACTGTTCAACAAAGTGTGCCAAGGGGGAAAATCCGTTTATCGTGATTAAAAGCACACTGAACGTTCAGAGGTATTGAGTAGAACATATACCGTTTACAAACCAGCATACTGCGCTGCACAGGTACATAATGTCTAATACCATAGTTTCACCGTGTACAACAAGATTCGATGTCATGCGAGTCAATTAATATATTCAATTGCATCGGGTCCAACCGCTGATATACCAGACGACCCGACACCACATTGAGATGTGGACCTGACGTTATAGCATTTACAGTCCTAAGTCCAAAGTCCACGTCTCGGTTACAGCGCCCATTGGTCTTGTATATCACTACTGCAATTTTACTTGGTTGGATACTTGACGCTTTCTTTCCCAACTCGTTCTTCTGTATGTGCGGCTTCAAATTATTCAAATACATATTTTAGTTTTACACTCACCTGTATATTATATGTAGAGTGTTTGGTTTCACTTCGCGTATTGGTTTGTCACTGCATGTTGAAATAACAACCTTTGCCTTTTCAGTAGTACTCAATGGCAGAGTGGCATTTCTTATTGAAGGAGGGTCTGGATTCGAGTATCCGTCCTGAATTATTGCTTACTTCCAACGTGCTAATTCTTTCACTGGAACCATATTCTTAATAGGCTTCTTCGCTGGTGATAAAAAATAAAAGGTGGGGTCTTATTTTTGCTTTCACCTCAATTTGCTCTTTTCGTAACAATGTCCTTGGGAGGAATCTATACTCTACCCTGACGTTCTTGTTCATTTCTAGGAACTTCTCTTCGTAAATTCCGTGGATGATGAGCGCCATTCCCACGAACAATGTGAGAACTACGAATACCTTCATGTTCATGTATTGAAACCCGAAAAGAATCGCGAAACGATAGCCACACACCATCAAGGAGGTGCGCGCGATCTCAGGACCGACGTTGGACCCATTTCATCAATGTTTTATCTGAGACAAGACACACACACAATTGAGGGGAATTAACTATCAAAAATACAATGCTCATATCGAGGACATTGTTTAATAAATGTTTCTGTTTCCAAAAGTTTTTCAGTAAATGTAGGCATTACAGCAAACATTTATTAAAGAATAAGAAATATCACGTCACAAAAAATACAATGACTTCTATCTTCGTATTTTTGGCACACAAATGTATCTAACATTAGTGTGCCACCCGAACTTGAAAACAAAGACTAAATCTGTAATCGATATATTGGTTTTCGTTTCAAAAAAATACCAGTATTTGGGAATCGAGATTATTGATGTTTTAACGATAATTATAGTCGTTGGGATAATCAGAAATTTTAAAACTACTTAAGTTTTTGCGCACATGTTCGTTTGTGTAAGGATACACCACGCGAAGAACTGAAAAAGCGCCCGCACCCCTCACAAACATGTCCCTCGTTCACATGAACTTCTGCAGACATGGGAGATTCATTCGCGCCAATATCATCGTCGTCCATCTCCCTGCACACGTCGGTTATGTTTGAGAACAGCTCACGCAACTCATCATCTGCCTTCGACGTAAGATTGAGTGCCGCTGCGAGGTGTGTAGTACGCACGTTGTGCACAAAAGATCGAATACGACCGACATGCTCTACCATTTGCGATAGCTTTGCAAACACCACTTGTCGTTTGATTTTGTTGCGATCTTCAACGTCTGAAATACTATTCGTGGATGAATCTTTGTTTTGTTCATATTGCGCCACCGTCATGAAAACATGAAGGACTCCTTTGAGCCACACCAAATCCTCATCCGTGCAATCAGTGAATCCTGCGAAAATAATCGGTATTGATACGCCTCCCCGCCCCGGCATCATCACGAGTTTGAGAGGCCCCTTGTCAGGGATGTTCTCTGATCGACAACTCACGAACACACCCCCTATGAAAGCGCGACCATTTCTCTCTGATATGTTAGCCACATCAGACTCAAAACGCTCTACGTCCGAACGTGTGACAACACCTTTATTCTTTACCTCCACCGCGATGAAAGATGAAGGACTCGCGAACCACCATATATCACACGTGTGGGGAGATTTAGACATGTCGCGCACCTCCGACGTAGGCCACTCTCGTCTAAGGAAACTCGCAATACGCTCCTCGCCTACAGCTCCCCGGGCACTGTTCGAGCGACGCAGGATATCCATCTCTCTTTCGAGATCCGCTAGCTGCATCCTCAACGCCTTTGTGTCGTCTGTCTTTCGCGCAACCTCCTTTTCGATTTCCCGGTCACGCAAGGAAGCAAGATTCGCCTCTACATTTCGCAACTGCACTCGTTCTTCCGCGCATCCCTCTGCAATTCCTGCACGCACGCGCATCTCCAACACACTGGATAATGCAGAACGCTCCCTCTGCACAGCAACCACAGAATCTCTTCGTTCCTTCTCAAGAGCATCTGCGAACCTTGTCTTTTCAAGCTGAAGATCATCGGCTAACCTTGCCTTTTCAAGCTGAAGATCATCGTCTAACCTTTCCTTTTCCAACTTCAAAGCATCGGCTAACCTTACCTTTTCCAACTCCAAAGCATCGGCTAACTTTACCTTTTCCAACTTCAAAGAATATGCTACCGCAGAGAGTTCCTTGTTTAAAGTCGCGAGAGTAGGTGATGCTGGTAAGATAGTTTTTGCAGCGTGTAAGCCGTGGACAAGTAAGGTTTGTATTGCTTGGTCTCTTGGGCGTGGTTGCAAAACTAGCCATTCCTCGAGGTTGAAGAAAAGATCAGCATTCGTAGACGTATCGATGATCAGGACCTTGACACTACTACCGGAACTTGACACTTGCATGTTGTGTATAGTGAATTTACTTTCATTCAATTTAATTCCCCATGTTTTTATGCTCAAAATACAGTCAACGGAATACTAAAATGAAACCGCTTACGGCGGAACCTAATGGTGTAGAAATTAACGTGGCAGTGGAACAACAAATCAACAAATTGCAAGATGTTAACGAGAATATCGTGGTTCTTTTTTAGATCACGGCTCTCCATCCTCCGTATCGTTCTTTTGTCGGTACTTTCGAGAGTGTCCATTGAAGGACCAGCCGCACTTTAGAGATCGCTTCTTCCCCGGTACCGTGGCACAAAATAACTGCGGTACAGTGTTCGATTGCGGTACAGTGTTCAACTGCGGTACAGTGTTCGATTGCGGTACAGTGTTCAACAGCGGTACAGTGTTCGATTGCGGTACAGTGTTCAACTGCGGTACAGTGTTCAACTGAAAGTGTATATAAATAATTTGTGACATTCCCGGCCACAACACGTTTTACTGTAACAATGGGTATCACGAGGTACTCAATTCGCCAAACTGTATCGATGAAGCGCAAAGTAAATGATATGCGTTCTGCTTCAAAATCCCTTTGCGACATGCACAAGAGTGAAGTTCTTCATCTAGATCAAACCACACCCCATCGCAAGCGCATGATGTTCTCGCTTAATACTTCGACTTTGGTGGCTGTTTACAGCACTCAATATATACCCCCACCGTTTGTACGCGATGAACTCCATGAATGTCAATTGTTCATCCATTTCTTGACATCGTGCACAAAGACCCCTCCATCGCATGTTGTCGCCGAATTGCCCACCAGAAGCCCCCTTCACGAGGCTTTCTTGACATCATCGTGCAATCAGACCCCTCCATCGCATGTGGTCGACGAATTGCCCACCGGAAGCCCCCTTCACGAGGCTTTCTTGACATCATCGTGCAATCAGACCCCTCCATCGCATGTGGTCGCCGAATTGCCCACCAGGAGGAGGTGCCTTCACGAGTGTTTCTTGACATCATCGTGCACTAATAAGACCCCTCCATCGCATGTTGTCACCGAATTGCCCACGAGGAGGTGCCTTCACACGGCATACAGCGTAGCGCCTCCTTAATTAGATAGCATACAGTGTAGCGCCGCCTTAATTAGATAGCATACAGTGTAGCGCCGCCTTAATTAGATAGCAGACAGCGTAGAATGGGCGTTCCTGCCTCCCGGCCGATTTTGACTGGTTGGGAAACATGGTATGGAGCGGATTTGTGATTCCTTGGTGCTGCTGTCTCAAGCTAGCAAGTCGTTCAGGAGGCTCTAAATCCTGATTAGAAATTTAAAAAAATCGGCCAGGAGGCAGGAACGCCCATTGTAGGCTGGCGCGGAATTTGCAAAGAGTCCCCAATCGACGGGTCTATAACTGTTGAGAAGCAGAAGATGGTGGTGAAGAACGTCAAGGTCCACAAAGTACTGCACTGTAGAGACTATTAGTACACCTGCTGGTGGTAAACCTTCGCCCAAACTGAAATGGAAAGACAACTATGTCCAGATGTATGCACACACAATTAAGCGTGATCCAGATGTTAACCGATTACTTGACAATGCACTCCATAGCTCATCTATGGAAGATTCAGATAAGGGGATTGCTAGTGCTATTGAACTAGCCATAAGCAAATGCATACCATGTCACAAACCTGTAGCTAAGCGTAAGCACGGGCCCGTGAACGCATGGTATGATGATGAATGCAATCGTGCTAGACAGGCAGCAAGCCAAGCAGAACATCAACATGGCTCTAGCTCTGACTTGGCTGGTTCTATGCACAAGGAGTACAAGAGGATTCTCAGAAGAAAGAAGAGGAAGTGGCTAGAAACACGCATGGAGAACCTTCATACGAATCTTCGGCATAATCCGAAAAGTTTTTGGAAAGACGTGCGTGAGCCTAACAAGGCCACTACGGCAGATATCACAATTCATGATTGGACTGATTATTTTGCAGACCTCTTTGATGTGCAAGTAGGTATTGATCCAAGTCTGGATGCTAGGGACTTTGTCCCTCAAGCTGATGGACCTCAGATAGAGGCCGCACCAACATGGTTATGTCAAGACTTTACCACCCAGGAGGTGTTTTCTGTTCTCCAATCCCTACGGAAAAACTCCTCCCCCGGGGTAGATGGTATCCCTGCAGAATGGTACAGATTTGCTTCCCATGAGGCCAACTCCCGATTTGTACAAGCTATGACTAACCTGTTTAATCTCATCTGGAAGACTTCTTACCCCAGCCAATGGGCTGCAGCTGCCTTGGTACCCGTACCCAAATCCAAAAGCAGTGTGTATGACAAGGACAACTATCGAGGTCTTGCGGTGAGCAACTCCATAGGAAAGATCTTCTCCCTTTGCATGCTACGTAGACTAGATGATTGGTCAGAAGAATTCAACCTCAGAGCCGCTGGCCAATATGGATTTAGAAGTGGTAGGGGTACTGCAGATGCATCATTCATTCTTAACCATATTGTAGATAAATATAGAGAAAAGAAAAAACCACTCTTTGTGGCTTTTGTTGATTTCAAGAAGGCTTATGATTGGGTCAACAGAGACTTGCTATGGGATTGCTTAGCAAGGCTAGGAGTCAAGGACCCCTATCTCAGTATTCTGAAGTCCATGTATAATCATGTTGTTTTCCAAGTTCGCCTACATGGGGACATTGGATCCTCCTTTCCATCCCTTGTAGGAGTTAAACAAGGAGACCCCCTATCCCCACTCCTATTCGGTCTGTTCATTGATAGAATTGAATCGTTCCTCCAATCCAAGCTCCCAAATGTAGGGGCTGAGCTTAGGGGAAAGATTCTGCAACTGTTACTTTATGCTGATGACCTAGCTATAATGGCAGAATCCCCGGCAGATATGCAAGCGATGCTTGACTGCCTGAGAGATTTCTGCGAGGCTACTAAGATGGCTGTGAATATAAAGAAAACTGAGATTGTCGTTTTCAACAAACAATTCTGTGATGAGGCCCGCATGGATCCTGATTACAAATTTGTCTATGATGGAGCACAACTTTCTACAAAGTTATCTTTTATCTACTTGGGATCCCTCTTTGTGGATGGTGACTCAAGCAATCGTGCAAAAGCTGCTTTTTCTAGGATGCTCACTAAGGCCCAAAAGGCACACCACATGCTTCGTAGGCGATGCCATACTATGGAGATATACAATATTGATATTCTCACCCACCTTTTTGATTCTCTTGTACAACCTATCCTGAATTTTGGCTGTGAGGTGTGGGCTCCTTCTATTCTGAACAACACACTTATCTCAAATGACCATGCTTGTGAGAAATGGCATAGAGGTATACTTAAACAAATGTTGGGTGTTTGCCAATCTACTACATCTAATATTATCATGGAAGAGCTGGGTAGAACCCCGTTGTGTTTTGCTTGGCTTAAACAAGCTTTGCGCTTCTGGAACAAGACCATACATAAAGAACCTGAGGATCTCATTAGAATGGCTCTTGAGGAATCTTTTGACTCCAACACTGGCTGGGTTCATGACTTGCGTTGTGCTCTCCACAAGCTAGGATCCAGTAAAAACATCAACATTTTGGAGGCTGTCGATGTCGAAGGTATTATGTCTGAAGTTTTTGAGTCATGGAGGTTTAAGTACCCAAGTGACACCAATGCAGTTAGAGACATCCCTGATGAGAGAAGGGTTGGCTTTAAACGCCTCCGATACCAAAAATGGTTCGCAGCCAACAGCAATGATGAGAATGGCTTGATTCCCTTTACATCCGCCTTACATAAGCAGGATCAGATTCGTTCTATAGCACAGTTTAGAATGGGTTCCCATTGGCTGAACACAGAAAGAATGAGGGTGGTGGATAGAGCACACATCCCTCGCTCAATGAGACACTGTCAAATGTGTGGGTTCCAAAAAACTGAGGATGAAATGCATATGTTTGAGTGCCCTTTTTATAATGATATTCGCCTCCGCTACCAGAATCTGTTTACAGATATTTATAGGCATGTCCATGAGGATACCGACTTAACCGTATGGAATGTGGAATTCTGCGATTCCACATTCAGAACCTTTATGAATGGAAATGGCACTAAGTCTTTTTGGAGCAACCTAGCCGACTATCTTTCTACTTGTAGAAGAGCAAGACAGGAAGCCCTGGACTGCTTAGTGGCACCGTAATTTATTATCCCTTTTTTTTCTTCTTGAGACTTCTCATTTGTTAGCTTCTTACCTCCGCCACTGTAAGTGGTTGAGATCTGGGTCCTGCTCTAAGGGGTTTAATACCTACGCCACCAAAACGGTGGTTGGGAGTTTGGTTTGTTTGTCCTCAACACACCCCTGATGTAATGGGGTTTTTTGCTTTGTGGGTGCTTTTTCTTTTTGTTTAAAGCACAGAGTCTCATACACCCTCGCGGTGTCAAGTAGACTTTAACATGTAATGTAATGTAATGTAATGTAAGTGTCAAAAGCGCATCATCCAATGTGCGCTGTGGTGCAACCTTGAACCGAGACGTGAACGCTGCCAAGAACCTTCTTCTGCTTCTGACAACGTGGATGGACGGGAGAGAGCGACCTGAGGCATTCTGTGTTCCCTCGCCTCCCCCCAAAAGCACAGTTTCCATCGAGGAGAGTGTGAGCGCTTAACCGACCGACCCACCTGGGTTTGTCAGCAGCTTGCCTTGTTATCCTTTGGGGCAGCTTAAATGCTGAAATACAGAGATTTTTAGTGGGGTTTGAGATCCACCTCGAGACTGTCATGTGGCTTACATTCGCAAGTATAGCCACTCTCCTCAAACTTTGCAGCAATGTGTACATGTGTACAACAATCGACCGTCTGTCCAAGTTGTACATAGAGAATTGTAATTGATTCAATATACTGTAACATTATTGACCGGTCTGACTGTAAAGTCGGTTCACGATGACATTCTTGATCGTATTGTCCTACTCTCTTCCACCCCCAAGATTGTATTAGTGTGCACGAAAGTCCTTCGTACTGCTCTACAGTCGGCGGAACAGTAAAATGAAACATATATCAGATGGAAATAAATGTACGACATCGCCGTTCTTATGTCGTGGGAGACGGGTAAAGAAAAAGAACGTGTTTACAAGATCCCAAGCGTTTGTTCAGCAGACGTGAAGCTTAGGTTGGGTGGTGAACGTTTTGGTCACACGAAATCGAAAACGATGCCAAAGGTCGCTGATTGCGACCACTTAGGGGTAAGGTTGTACAATAAACGTAAAGGCGCACAAGAGAAGCACAGGAGGGGTGGCTTCGCCACTTCCCTTGTCGATTCTCAAAAATCGATCGAGCGGTACCCAGAGGTACGAGGACTGCGATTCTCTCCAGAAACATGCATTTACTCGGACCGGGATCGCTCTTCTGCTCTCACAATCGCAAGGCTGCACTGCATGGAATTGATGGGTCTAGGACGACCTCTTCCATTTGCCCACAGCAGCTCTGTTGTTGTTGATGAATAAAAACTCGTATTGTTGTAGACACCACTCGGTCCCCCTCCAGTGGTCGCGACAACATTAGGTTACACCGCAAGGTGTGCCGTACACGAAGCGGTTTCATTTAAGTATTCCGTTGACTGTAAGGAGGATGTTGGCGAGGACAATGTTACACTCAGACCGGTCAATAATGTTACAGTATATTGAATCAATTCCAATTCTCTATAAAATACACAAAAATGCGAGTGTAAAGGTCTTCGAACATTAACAAAATGTATTATATTTGAGAATGAATATCATTCTCCTGATCAGCACTCTTTCGGTGTCCCTATTGCATGTTGCGAAGGGATCCTTCCCTAGTGGAAGTTGTTCGATGCGTTCGTGCGCTTCCTCGCCTTACGCATTTCGTTGGATCAACGAGTCGTCAAACTCGGATGGAAGCGGTACTATGTGCTTCGAGGTTTCTAAGGCACTCGCTTGTGAGGAAACGTCTCCAGATTGGTGCTGCACATCGCTGAAGAACATGGCTAACAAGATCGTGATGACGTCCCCTATCGAGTGCATTCACACGGTCACCGAGGTTACTTGGAACAACGAGCGTCGTGGAGGAGGCATCTATTTTGATTTGTTTGATAATGATACAAGAGGGGAATTCAGGATTACCAACATGAGATCAAACTTTTGGACCATGTTCGGATCGATCTTTTGCGTCACTGCTCTCCCTCCTTGCAATAAAATTGATAGCTTCTGTACCGATCCTACAAATGATAACGACCCTACATGCAAGTCGGCCTTCTATGATGTGTACACGCACAAATGTTGCCCAACTTGCGACGTCCAACCTCTTGTCCAATCTCTTGTTGGAACATTGGTCCCATGCATGAACAACGATCAACCATCACCGGACACCACCAATGGCATGCCTCCACCCATGGACAATGATGATATGCATCTACCCATGGACAATGACGTGCCTTCACCTCCACCCATGGACAATGATGATATGCATCTACCCATGGACAATGACGTGCCTTCACCTCCACCCATGGACAATGATGATATGCATCTACCCATGGACAATGACGTGCCTCCACCCATTGACAATGACGTGCCTTCACCTCCACCCATGGACAATGATGATATGCATCTACCCATGGACAATGACGTGCCTTCACCTCCACCCATGGACAATGATGTGCCTCTACCCATGGACATTTACGTGCCTCTACCCATGGACAATGACGTGCCTCTACCCATGGACAATGACGTGCCTCTACCCATGGACAATGACGTGCCTCTACCCATGGACAATGATATGCCTCCACCCATGGACATTTACGTGCCTCCACCCATGGACAATGATGATATGCATCTACCCATGGACAATGACGTGCCTCCACCCATGGACATTTACGTGCCTCTACCCATGGACAATGACGTGCCTCTACCCATGGACAATGACGTTCCTCTACCCATGGACAATGACGTTCCTCTACCCATGAACAATGACGTGCATCCACCCCTGGACAATGACGTGCCTCTACCCATGGACAATGACGTTCCTCTACCCATGAACAATGACGTGCATCCACCCCTGGGCAATGACGTGCCTCTACCCAGGGACAATAACGTGCCTCCACCTCCACCCCTGGACAATGACATGCCTCTACCAACTCCAGGAAACCCAGGAAGTTGCAGAGTTATTGTTACTTCATCGTGTGTGTGTAGATGTGATGCCCCCGCTATCGATCAGTGCCAAGTTGCTGCATCTGATCCAGCTACAGCTAAGCTCACCATTTCGGGCTGTGTCTGTGAGTGCCTTCTTGATTAAATGATTAAAATAGTAAACAAACTGACTGTTTTACGTGAATCTGGATGTAATTGTGCTACTTTCTGCAATGATCTCCAGAACATGGTCTTGATTCTGAAAGTCGACAAGCGATCCGTCGTCGTTTTTGAGTGTGATGCCGATACGTCGGATCGATGACAGAGGCGGTGTCCCCATGATGGTCCGTATCCCGCTAGATAGACTTCCGCAATGCTCGGACGTGGAAGTGTTCGTGGGATACTCGATCACTGCGAATGCGGTGTTCACGTTAGCGTTGGGGCTAACAAGTACTTCAGCGCTCGGCTGCCACATCTCTACGACGATGAAACGTCTGAACGCTAGTAGGTCGATACGGAACGGGGCCTCGAGTAGCCAGACGTTAGCGTCCGTGTCGAAGGTCGCTGACAAAATCGAATCAGACTCGAATCCTATGAGCCGCGCTGGACATGAGGATTCGTTGCCGAACCAAATACCGAACGCGGCATCCGGACTTGAGAACATGATCCGGCTGTCTACGCCCCTAAAAGACGCAGTGATAGAATGGGATCCTAACTGTGAATTCAAAGCAATAGCGAGAGCTGCACCAGACATGTAATCGCCGCTTTGAAGCGCAAGTGTTTTGGGAGGGTGGGTGCCCACCACGATACCAAAGTCGCTATTTCGATGGCCTGGTAACGTGAAGGCTGCGTTGGGAAGAATAGCTCCTGCAAGATGCACCGACCGGATGTCCCTGATTTCCGTGTCGAGAATTACGGAGTAGTGGTTCGGACTGGGGTAGATCGAATGGTCACGCGACCGACTATTGATCAAGATCTTGCGTTCGACACGGTACGGAGACGACGACGCATAGCTGCTCCGATCCATTGTTTATTGCATTGTATTTGCCACAAAAGAATAAGCGTAAAGGAACGCAACACAAATGCCTGCGTCATCGAAACCACTCACTCATCCGGTAGGGCGTTCCACAAATTGCGTCTCCGACTGTATCATGGGATCCCAACCGAGGTGTGGCTACACATTGGTATTGGACTGGACATGAACAGGAGAGTGTTATATTTTTGCAAAATTCCACATTGCTCTTGTAGTTACATTTTTGTCCCACTTTATTTGAGAAAAAACTATGCCTAGTATTTACACATCGACACATATGTCCCTCTTCAACGTCAATTTTGTAAAAATCTTAAAATGACATTCGCATGTTTTAGTGATGAGACAGCGAAGGAAGTAGAAGAAGATGTACGACTCAAAAAACCCTCACCATATCCCTACAATCAGTCGACGACATCCAACACCAACAACAATCTTTCCATAATTCCCGTGTCCGACACATACCACATCGACAACCTGTACCCCATAACGGACCACGTTGAGTTCTGGAACATCTTCGTCGTGGGCAACGACAAGACGTACATCCTTGCGAACGTGAAAGACCCGCACATATTTCTCCCCCAGGTGGACAAAATGACCAACGAGCGTGGAAACAGGATTCTGCCCCCCGCTCTAATGAAGATGTTCGACAATATATGGACGAAGACGCTTACCGGAGTCAAACTCCAGTTCTACCTGTTGTGGGACGGAAAACTGTTCTTTGTGAACACGTACCCCTTTCTCAACGAAAATCAGTTGGTCATAGGCGCGATCATGTTCATGCGCGCATTCGACAATGCGTACATCAAAGATGCTTCCCCCTCGAAATAAGTACTGAACATAATTTGATTTCTACGTCCTCCTACGGTTTCTTCATGCGCCATACAGCTACACTCGACGGAATACTAAAATGAAACCGCTTTCTGGAGTACGGTACACCTTATGGTGTAGCAACCCACGGGGCAGTGGAACACCATCATTTTTTTTGTAACCCATCAACAACACGCATCCCTGCAAAATGGAAGCGATTGTGAGAGCAGAGGAGCGGTCCCGGTCCGAGTGAGTGCTGGTTTCTGGAGAGAATCGCAGTCCTCGTACCTCAGGGTACCGCTTGATCGAGTTGTTGTCGACAAGAGAGGGGGCTAAGCCACCCCTCCTGTGTTTTTCTTGGATTTGTTTACGTGTGCAGTACACCCTCACCGCCAACTGGACGCGATAAGAGACATTTGGAGTCTCCTTCAATGGGGTGTGACCCAACAACTCGTAACCTAGACGAATCTGCCCTTCCGTGGTTATTTGGACACTTGGAATTTTGTAAACACATTCCTTCTTGGCACCGGTTTCCTAAGACATGAGAGTCGTCTTGAACTCATCTGTCACATGAACCTCCTCTTTGAAGAGGCGCTTGCAGGAAGCGAACATAGATCCCGTAGGCACAGCTACCTCTCCTGGTCCGGTAGCCTTCAGAGTCGTAAGAATGTTTTGTTTAAAAACGTCGACGAACGCAACACTTCTTGTAAATGTCACGGCTGCTTCCAGAGGCTTGTCAACATGAAGGCAGACAGCGTAGTCTGGCGCGGAGTTTGCAAAGAGTCCCCAATCGACGGGTCTATAACTGTTGAGAAGCAGAAGATGGTGGTGAAGAACGTCAAGGTCCACAAAGTACTGCACTGTAGAGACAGTGTCAAAAGCGCATCATCCGATGTGCGCTGTGGTGCAACCTGGAACCGAGACGTGAACGCTGCCAAGAACCTTCTTCTGCTTCTGACAACGTGGATGGACGGGAGAGAGCGACCTGAGGCATTCTGTGTTCCCTCGCCTCCCCCCAAAACCACAGTTTCCATCGAGGCGAGTGTGAGCGCTAAACCGACCGACCCACCTGGGTTTGTCAGCAGCTTGCCTTGTTATCCTTTGGGCCAGCTTAAATGCTGAAATACAGAGATGAAGGGCAAAAATATGTACTCGCCTTTAGCTGATCTACCCATTGGGTTCAAGGGTCACCGGTAGGGTGTCCCACAAATTGCGTCTCCGACTGTAGGCGGCCGTCATACATGTAACCGCGCTTGCTCAAGAACTCGGGGCGTCTGGCTATGTCACGAGAAGACGCGCCGCCGACAACCCAGTCTTCAGGAGGCACTCTGTTAACGTCCGCATCAGGACGTTTGAACACTACGGGGTCAAACGTGTCCCATCGTCGCTCAGCCAAGCGGTCCACGATGCGTCCGGACTTGGTTGGAATGGAGCAAGCGGGACCCGTGGATCGACCGTCATCAACGTTACGCTCCATGAGGTGGGTGTCACAGAAAGTCGCAGGGGCTTCGTCTATCGTGAACAACCTCCCGGATCGGCGACCGCCGTAGATACCGTGAAATCGAAATAGCGATGCATCCCCGCCACCGCGGCGCGTGGTCATACACCCCTCTTGGTGGCGTTGCGCGCAACCGGCGATGATCAAAGGCGTCGGTTCGTGCGCCCCAATGTGTGGCGCAGCAACAAACGTCCGAGGCTGCACAGTAGTACTACCATCATCATCATCATCATCATCATTCCATCCAGGGGAAGGGACGAAGGCACCCACGCCGTACCCGTCCCACACGCGCATGTTCGGGAATCGCGAAGCGACATCCTCAGGGTCCCGCATTTTATCCGACGCGAGAGAACGCTTCTTCTGCTCACCAGACCCTGGATCGTAACCATCTCCGTCACTGTCACTTTCACTTTCACTTTCACTTTCACTGTCACTGTCACCGACTAGACACTGGTTCCTAGATGTGTTGTTGGCCATATCGAAGTGACGCCGAGTCACCAAAAGGAACGTCTCGTCATCCGCATTGTAGTCGTCGTCAGAATTCCTGTTTTTTTTGCCATCGTCGCTGGGATCACATTCCTTAGTAGTAGTAGCATCAGAAGCAGCAGTTGCACCGTCGTCTTTCTTTCCGGTGATGTAATCGCGTATGCGGGTATCACAAACAATGTTCCGCTGCCTATCGCGCATACGCAGGTCCGTCAGAGTCATGTCTGCAAGCTTGCGCTCGTCAGAGTCGCGAAGTGCCCGGAAGCATCGGTCGCTTCTCAAACGGTTGGCCGTGTCGTACAAGGGCATTTTGTAGAAACGTACAAAAAATTGTAGGCGCGCAGAACTCCCGTAAAAAAAATCTATGGTATTATTATACAAACTCAATAATCTCACAAAATGGCTGGAGGACTCATGCAGCTCGTCGCTTTCGGTGCACAGGATGTGTACCTCTCATCCAACCCCCAGGTTACTTTCTTCAAGGTCGTGCACCGCAGGCACACATCCTTCGCCATGGAGTCCATTGAACAGGTCTTCAACGGAAGCGCAGACTTCGGACGCAAGGTCACCGCAAACATCTCCCGAAACGGAGACCTCATCCACAAGGCATACCTAAGGGTCGAGCTGCCAGCCATATCCGTCCCAGAGGGAACCGCATTCAGGTGGCTCAACTGGATCGGACACATTCTCATCAAGACCGTCGACATCGATATCGGAGGACAGCGCATCGATCGCCACTACGGAGACTGGATGCACATCTGGAACGAGCTCACCCAGACACCAGGACATCAACTAGGATACGCGTCCATGCTAGGAAACACGCCCGAACTCACCCAGATATACGACAACTGCTTCGGAACAGCAGGAATGGGGGCCATGACCGTGCCATCCAAGACCCTATGGATCCCCCTGGAGTTCTGGTGGTGCAGGAACCCAGGACTCGCCCTGCCACTCATCGCACTGCAGTACCACGAGGTCAAGATCAACCTAGAGTTCAACAACGCCAAGAACTGCTTCTGGGCAGGACGCAACTCTGCACTCACAGCGTCAGACCCACCCATCTGGGCAACCAACCTGAACCTAGTATCAACACCTTCTCTAGCAACAGCTCCACTATTCATCGACTACATCTTCCTGGATACAGTTGAGCGACGCAGGTTCGCAAGCGCACCACACGAGTACCTCATCGAGCAGCTGCAGTTCGGGGGAGACGAGTCAACCTCACAGACATCCAACAACTTCAAGCTCAACTTCAACCACCCGTGCAAGGAGATCGTGTGGGTCGTCCAGCCAGACGACAACATCTCAGAGTCCGCGCCATTCGAAAAGCAGTGGTTCAACTACACAGACAAGGTCATGGCATCACCCTCACCAAGCGTTACGGACGCAATGCCAGGAATCGCATCAGGAGGAACATACGGAGTCTACATCTCAGTCGCAGCAGACGGAGGAGGGAACCCAACCGCTAGGGCAAAGCTGTCTCTAAACGGACACAAGCGACTGTCAGAAAGGGACGGAGAGTACTGGAACCTGGTGCAGACGTACCAGCACCACGAAAACGTACCATCTAAGGGAATCAATGTATACTCATTCGCACTCAAGCCAGAGGAACACCAGCCATCAGGATCTTGCAACATGTCTAGAATTGATAACTCCAACCTAACAATCAACCTAACCACAAACGCAGTCAACCACAACGGATCACCAAGGTCAGTCAAGGTAAGGATCTATGCTGTCAATTACAATGTACTTCGCATCATGAGTGGTATGGGGGGGCTAGCCTTCGCATCATAACGGGCATGGGTGTTCAGTTTAATAATTTAATATACTACACCATTCTCAGTATCATTATGGGTTAGTATCATAACGGGTATGGGTTGGTAAACCCAAACAAATTAATATACTACATCTTTCTCAGGATCCACCCGGAATTCAGGTGTCAAGCTGATTATTTCTTGAAGTCAACGTTGTTTGAGTGCAAAATGTGTGTTCCTGCCTCACGGCGGATTTTGACTGGTTGCGAAACATGGTCTGGAGCGGAATTAGCTTCGGAATACGAGTGTAAAGAATGACATATCATTATCAATGTCCTGAATTAAGATGGTTTTTACCATCATCGGTGATTTTCGACATGGTCGCATGTTTGGTGTCAATTTACTCTACTCGCATTCCGGAGAAACCTTAGTCGCGCTTTCTGTTCCTAAGGGTGCGCAGAGCAAGACCGCAAATACGTTCATGGTTATGATGGATGTTTACGACCCAGCTGTCTTCGGGGACAAGGTCATCATATCCACAAATGGATACGCGAGATGCAATGCTGGACACATTCATGCGATGATCCTCGACGCCGGTGGTTTGACTGTGGACCACATCAACCGCATCCCGTTGGACAACCGTCGCAAAAACCTGCGTGTAGCATCGATTAGCGTGCAGAACGGAAACCGTATGACGTCTGCAGAAATAGACCCCCCGGAGGAGCTGAAGCCATACTTCGACGAGATGCCGGCGTTCCTTCGATGGGACCGCAACTATCTCCGATTTGTAAGCGACAAGTACAACATCAACGGTACGAGGAGTGAGAAAGTCAGCATCGTGAACAAGTTTCGAGATGCCGCAGTTAAGCTGAAGACGGCGATCATCGAAGACATTGAGTACTCAAGACACCTTGTAACGTTGAACCAGTTGCGTGACGATTACATTCAGATCAACAAGCTTGTACACTCACAGTACTTGGAGCACTTTGATATGTACGACGACAGCGCTGACAAGGTGTACCGGTATACTCCAGAGTTCATCGACCAATGTCTTTCGAAGTTACCGGCTGTAAATTACGGCGATGTCATGCACGGTCCCCTGGCTCTAAGCACCACTTATCGCACTGACGAGTCTTCGAGGGTTTTTTACATGAAACGCGGAGATTACGATGAAAAGGAAATCGTGTTTGACATGGATTTCCTACAGCACTTTAAGTCCTCTCGCGCCGTGGACGTGGATTCTGGCAGCCCCATCATCCGGGTGGGCGATTCGAAGATCGTGTTGAGGGCGTATGTCTGGACGAACCTGCTCAAGCGTAAGGTCCCTCATGGTTTCAAAGTTGGGATACGCAACGGCAACCCCATGGACGTCCGTGCGTCCAACCTGGTCCTCATTGACGAGGGCGTGCGCCAGCGCCGAAAGACTGTCGTCGAGGGTTTCAATGACGATTTGGTTCGAATGATCGACCCCGATGCCACGGCTTACTCTCGTACCAGCAACAACGGGGAAATTTACTTCGTGTTTGTGGACTTCACCATTCACCGTGTCATGCCTGCCCTGTGCATGGAGCCCCGCAACGTGAGCGTGCTGCGTCCCAAGATGCTTCTACGCGAATACGTGTGGAATGGCCTATCGACGTCCGGTGACGGCAGCTCTGGTGTCGTGGTGCCTCTGAATTACGACATGTTCGACGTGCGCACTTCCAACCCAGTCAAAGTGCATGGCCTCTCCTCTTCGAAGAGTTTTTCGGCACCGGCGAGCTCCGACGTGCCTTCCGTGGTCCGCTCCCGCGTTCCGTGGGAGTTCATGCCCTTTGGCCTGAAGTACTGCTTCAACAAGGCTCAGAGCATGGAGGGTTTCAACCAGAGCAAGATGATCGACCCCAAAACCAAGCATTGGTACCTATCCATTAAGGCGGACGCTGGCATCGACTCCGTCAAGGTCGCGAAGATCGAGGAGAGCCTCGGTGCGTGCTACAGAGCCCTGGTCGAGTTCCCTGGTGTCGGGAGGTTTCCGCCTGACTCTCCCTCAATTGACGTGTTCCGTACCGTTCATTCCCGGTACTGCCGGGCGATGCGTACTCTGCGCGAGATGCAGGAATGTGTGCAAGGGGGCACACAGGATGTGTAATGGGTGTTCCTGCATCCCGGTGGATCTTGACTGGTTTCGGAACCTTGTCTGGTCGGAATCGCAATCGACACACTTGAGTTCTTTCCCGCTACCGACGTTCTTGCACGCGGCTCCGCTGGCATACGTCCAAAACGAGTATAAATATCGTCAGTTTCTTATTGTGGATTGGATTACTGAATCAAGATGGTTTCCCTCATCACCGGTGATTTTCGACATGGTCGCATGTTCGGTGTCCATTTACTCTACTCATATTCCGGAGAAACCTTCGCTGCGCTTTCTGTTCGCAAGGGTGAGCAGAGCAAGACGTTCATGGTTTTGATGGACGGTTACTACCCAGCTGTCTTCGGGAACGAGCTCACAATATCCACCAATGGATACGCTAAATGCAATGTTGGGCACATTCACACGATGATCCACGACGCCGGGGTGACAGTGGACCATATCAACCGCATCCCTTTGGACAACCGTCGCAAGAACCTTCGCGTATCAACCACCATGAGCGTGCAGAACGGCAACCGCGTGTCGTCTGTAGAAATAGACCCCCCGGAGGAGCTGAAGCCATACTTCGACGAGATGCCGGCGTTCCTTCGATGGGACCGCAACTATCTCCGATTTGTAAGCGACAAGTACAACATCAACGGTACGAGGAGTGAGAAAGTCACCATAGTGAACAAGTTTCAAGATGCCGCAGTGAAGCTGAAGACGGCGATCATCGAAGACATTGAGTACTCACGACACCTTGCAACTCTGAACCAGCTGCGAGACGATTACATTCAGATCAACAAGCTGGTACACTCTCTGTACCCCGAGCACTTTGACATGTACGACGACAGCACCGACAAGGTGTATCGGGGCACTCCCGAGTTCATCGAACAATGCCTTGCAAAGTTACAGGCGGCAAAGGAAGGCGACGTCATGTACTCCACCCGGGATTGAATCAATTCCAATTCTCAATGTACAAATTGGACCGACGGTCGATTGTTGTACACATTGCTGCAAAGTTTGAGGATAGTTGCTATACTTGCGACATTTTTAGGCACCGGCGAGCCGACGTGCCTTCCGTGGTCCGCGACCGCGTTCCGTGGGAGTTCATGCCATTTGGCCTGAAGTACTGCTTCAACAAGTCTCAGAGCATGGAGGGTTTCAACCAGAGCAAGATAATCGACCCCAGAACCAAGCATTGGTACCTGTCCAAGAAGTCGGACGCGAGAGTCGACTCGCGTCAATGTCGCGAAGGTTGCAACAGTTGACTCGTTTGCTTTCCGAAAATAAGTAAACCTAACAGTGTATAAGGAATTTGCATGTACTAAATATCAGAATGCCATGTATGGCAACCAACGTTTCTGTCAAATTGGCAAGGCCTCTGATGCCCTTGGTGTCTCCAGGACCGTCCTCCGTCGATGGGAGGATAATGGCACGATCCGGACTCCAGGCAACCAACGTCTCTTTGACCCAAGCAGCATCCAAGGCTACCTCATCAAGCAGGAAGAAAAACCCAGCAGTCGTCAAGTCATTCTCTACGCACGTGTGTCCTCACACAAACAACAACCCGACCTGCTCAGACAGCAATTGTTCTTGCAAACCCATATTTCTGACAAACATTCCGGATGCGAGCAAGTCATTGAAGTCAAGGACGTCGGATCAGGGCTCAACTTCAAGCGCCCAGGACTTTTACGAGTATTGGGACTCGTCACGGCAGGACTTGTATCGTCAATTGTTGTGGCTTCCAAAGACAGGCTCGCAAGGTTTGGTTTCGAGCTCATTTAATGGATTTGCTCGCAGCACTCCTGCTCGATCATCGTTCTCGATCACCAAGACGGAGCCCCTGAAGACGAGTTTGGAAAAGACCACATGTCCATCGTTCAAGTATATTGTTGCCGATGGAACGGTCGAAGACGCTACAAAGTCAAATGCCAAACCCAAGTTGAGGACCTTAAAGCTGAAGCTGAACCCAACAAAGGCTCAGAAATCGATGCTGGCAGAGTTTGAAGGGTGCAGCCGGTTCATGTACAACAAGGCGGTGGCAGCACGGTTGGGCGTCGGAAGCACTCACAAGTCTGTCTTCCGAATTCGAGACAGGTATGTGACGAACAAGGTGAGGGGGGAGGGGAAGATGCCAAACCCGTACTTCAAGAATCGCCAATGGTTGCTTCAATGCCCCAAAAGCGTACGCCAAAGTGCAATCAAGGCTGCCTTGGCAAACATCAAGGCTTGCTTTTCGAATCTGAAAGCAGGTAACATCAAGCAGTTTTAGCTCCGTTCAGACGGAAGAAGACAGAGCTTGAGAGGGGTTGGGTCATTGAGATGGATCAGAAGAACGTTTCTAAGGATGGCGACAAACTCTTCATCTTCAAAGACATATTGGGTAACATGCGCTACTTCGGTAGCAAACAACTCCATAAGTTGATGCCTGAGGTAAACCCGACCCACGATCCAAAGGTCCACAAATCACGCTTCGGCGAATATTTCCTCGTCTTGTCTGTCGCTGCCAGGGACAGGAGGGCAGAGCGGAAGCCTGTCCATCCAGACAAGGTTGCAACTGCATCCATCGACCCAGGCGTCCGCAAAACAATGGTCACGTACTCACCAGAGAATGAGGAATCCTTCATGCTTGGTCAGGGACAGGCATCCGACCTTGTCAAACTCCTGCTGGTTCATGACAAGCTGCAGTCAAGGTTGGATACTGAGAAAACCTTACGAACAAAAGAGAGGATGAAGATAAAAATGCAGATGATTCGCATTCGGAAGAGAATTTTTTACCTCAAGAAAGAGTTTAGGGACCAGACAACAAATTTCTTGGCCGCTCGCTACGATGTGTTGTTGGTACCTCAATTGGAGATGGCGAAGATGACAATCAGTGCTGAACGGGAGCTGACAACCAAGGTTGCCCGTCAGATGCTGACTTTGAGCCACTCTGTGCTGTTCAATCGGCTGAAGGAGAAGTGTGAAGAGTACGGGACAGTGTTATTGCATGTGCTTGAGCATTACACAAGTCAGACATGCCCTATGTGCGGTTTCTTAAACAAGTGTGGAGAGACATACACCTGCAAGAACTGTCAATTCACATGCGACAGAGACATTGTGGGGGCAGCTGGCATCTTCCTGAAGGCAGTTCGAACAGAAAATCCCTGTTCGTAAAGGACAGCATCCCCGGGGGAGTTGACCCCTATGATACCCCTATGGAGAATTCATTGTCTTTCTTACTACATGTCCCCCGGACCCCCGGATGTGTAATAAGAAATTCATAGGTTCGAGGATATACGGGTAGCTTAAATTCAACGGCTGAGGAGAGCCTTGGTGCGTGCTACCGAGCCCTGGTCGAGTTCCCTGGCGTCGGGAGGTTTCCACATGACTCTCTCCCGATTGACGTGTTCCGTACCGTCCATTCCCTGTACTGCCGGGCGATGCGTACTCTGCGCGAGATGCAGGAATGTTGCAAAGTTGACCCTGCGGATGTGCGATTCGCAAAAAAAGAATCGCCCCCAATGATATACTCGCAACATAACATAATGCCGACCATTTCTCTAGCGTCCCTTAAGCATATGGCCACCCATTACAATGCTGAACCACTAGATAGTGCTACCACCAATGTGGCAAGTGCTCCCGAAGAAGGTTCTCCTTCTCCTGAGCATGCGGCGAGTGCTCATGAAGAAAGTTCACGGGAGGAGGAGGCGTGTGCTAATGAGGAGAAGGCGAGTTCTCCTGAAGAAGATCATTCTTCTCCGGATGAGAGTGTGAGTATTATTGAAGAATGTTCTCCTGAGGAGGAGGAAAATGAGGGTGCTCCGGAAGAAGGTTCGTTTCAGGAGGAGGAGGCGGGTGCTAATGAGGAGAAGGCGAGTGCTCCTGAAGAAGATCATTCTTCTCCGGATGAGAGTGTGAGTATTATTGAAGAATGTTCTCCGGAGGAGGAGGAAAATGAGGGTGCTCCGGAAGAAGGTTATTCTCGGGAGGAGGAGGCGTGTGCTAATGAGGAGAAGGCGAGTTCTCCTGAAGAAGATCATTCTTCTCCGGATGAGAGTGTGAGTATTATTGAAGAATGTTCTCCGGAGGAGGAGGAAAATGAGGGTGCTCCGGAAGAAGGTTCGTTTCAGGAGGAGGAGGCGGGTGCTACCGATGAGAAGGCGAGTGTTCCTGAAGAAGGTTCTCCGGAGCAGGAGGAGGCGGGTGCTACTGAGGAGAAGACGAGTGTTCCTGAAGAAGGTTCTCCGGAGAAGGAGGCTGTGAGTGACGACACCACCTTTGCGGATTCGCGAGCAAATGGTGGTGGTGGACGTGGACGAGGGCGTGGTCGCATTCCGCGAATTTCTGCGCCCCCTCGTCCTCTTCCTGACCGCATCATGTCTTTGCGCGTCACCCATCGTCACGCAACAAGAGACGTTCCTGAGACGTTTCCACCACCATCGGCTACCGATAATTATACTAGTACAGATAGTACACCCCCGTTTATCGGTACCAAATCTCCATTTGCGAGCGCACCCTCGCATATCATTGATCAGATCTGTGCTTCGCCCCCGATTATTATTGTCAATGGGAACAGTCGGCGCTTGATTTCGAGTTCCTTCCGCCCTTGCTCCGTCAGGTTTGGTGCAGGCGGCGTAGGTCGCCGTGCCGCTCCTTGAAAATGGTTTTAAGTGTTTGTGGATTTCCCTAAATGATTTTTTGCAACACTTAATTTAAGAACAAATGTAAGTGTACAGATGATTCAATTATCGGATACATCATCCATTCATTACAGACGGAGACGCAATTTGTGGGACACCCTACCGGTGACCCTTGAACCCAATGGGTAGATCAGCTAAAGGCGAGTACATATTTTTGCCCTTCATCTCTGTATTTCAGCATTTAAGCTGGCCCAAAGGATAACAAGGCAAGCTGCTGACAAACCCAGGTGTGTCGGTCGGTTTAGCGCTCACACTCGCCTCGATGGAAACTGTGGTTTTGGGGGGAGGCGAGGGAACACAGAATGCCTCAGGTCGCTCTCTCCCGTCCATCCACGTTGTCAGAAGCAGAAGAAGGTTCTTGGCAGCGTTCACGTCTCGGTTCCAGGTTGCACCACAGCGCACATTGGATGATGCGCTTTTGACACTGTCTCTACAGTGCAGTACTTTGTGGACCTTGACGTTCTTCACCACCATCTTCTGCTTCTCAACAGTTATAGACCCGTCGATTGGGGACTCTTTGCAAATTCCTCGCCAGACTACGCTGTCTGCCTTCATGTTGACAAGCCTCAGGAAGCATCCGTGACATTTACAAGAAGTGTTGCGTTCGTCGACGTTTTTGAACAAAACATTCTTACGACGTGAGAGGCACCTCCTGATCTCTTTGATGGGCCCAGAACATGAACGACTGATACCATACCCTTGGTTGGACCAGTTGCCGAAGCCAACAATGGTCGTCTGTGCCCTTGGTGCAATCACATCGCATACCTTTTCAATCGTCTTCTGTTTACCAACGTATCGAAAGAATCGCATAGATCGGTAGCCTTTGTTGGCTCTGTGTTGTAGGAGGATCGGGAGCGCTTTGAGATAAGCTCTGACATGGTCCTGCAGGTCGGACATGTTGCTCGTATTAGGCGATGGAATGGACTTCACGAGGTCTTGAGTCTCGTCATTCCATTTGTAGGTGCGACGCTTGCTTGTATTGTACCCAGCAACTTCGCTAAAGCGAGCCGAGCTGAAAGACTCGATGCGACCTGCAGAAGATGCTACCGTGACGATATCTGTCATTCCAGGGTCTACTCCGACACGCGGCGCACCCACTGCGTCCTTGCACTCTACGATATTTGCGTCCTTTGGATAGCCTGCGTCCTTTGGATAGCCTGCGTCCTTTGGATAGCCTGCGTTTTCTCCTTCTTCAACGACCTCTTCTTTACCCTTCTGCTTCATTTGGACGGATACCCCTTTACCGTCGCTGAGGATTCGGTTGTCAAAGCGAGACCTTTTCGTCTCAAGACCTTGGACATTAAAGTACTTTCGCCACAGCATTGTATGGTTCTCGTAACGTCCATCGCCAGAGACGCTCTCGAGTGGCGAATCACCCATGCTGAGAAGCTTCATGAAAGTCATGGAAGATATCGGGACGTACGAAATTGTGAAGCCGTTCTTGCGAGGAAGGATACTGAACAGACGGGGGTGACTTTTTCTTGTTTTTTTATCTTTCGGATCCACTCGTCCGACCTCTCCCAACTCTGTAAGCACGTGATGGAACAATCGCATTGTCAGGTGCGCTCTAGTGTTGAACTGCTTCCCTCTTGGCAGCGGAAAGAGAGCCCTCAAGTGACTGACAACCTCTTTGATGTGGATCGCATGCACGAGGCCCTCTGGGATGATTGTGTCGATTTTCGATTCTGGGTACTGGACCACCGCTTTGACAATCTTCTTGAAACGTTTCTTCAGAGAGGGATGTTTCAAGCGCAGGCACTTGATAACGACCCTGTCCACGTTTGCCCAGACGCTGTTGCACGCCATCGTCGCCATTTGTATTGAGACGTCTGCGATTACTTGTCCCCAAGGACGAACGTCCACCTTCACGTATCCTGCAGGTCTTAGGACGTCGAAAGCAACCATGGTATCATTGAAGCTCTGGCCCAGAGTATCCTTTCGAACATTGGAGGTCGATACCGCAAGGAGGCACCTGTAATAAAAGTTCCGATCCAGGTGTGGCAACTGCTTGACGTCAAAGTCTCCATCATCGAGGCATCTTGTGATATGAAAGTTTGCGAATAAGTATCCCTCTGCAACTGCGTGGTTGATTAAGAGTACCATGCTTTGTATCCTTGAGGAGATCTGATGCCTCGATACATCCATGCACAGAGAATTAAGCGTCTTCTTGACGACGCTGATGTTAATATCGTCATCTCCTTTGTCTTGCACTACCCCCATTAAGAGGGGGGTGAGTATTATTTTTCTTTTGGTGATATAATATTGCACACACATTTCCTTATACCATTTCCTACGTTATCATGATTGATGCAGAGATAAGACACCGCGCGGTTGTTCACTACAAATACTATAATCGTAGTTTGAGGAAAGTTAGTTTGCTGTACAAAACAACTGATTGACTCCAATCCCTTCTTGACAATGTCTCAGCTTGCAGAGGGTGTGACTTCTCTGTCCT
Source organism: Chlamydomonas sp. ICE-L (assembly GCA_013435795.1). NCBI lineage: Eukaryota > Viridiplantae > Chlorophyta > Chlorophyceae > Chlamydomonadales > Chlamydomonadaceae > Chlamydomonas > Chlamydomonas sp. ICE-L. The sequence continues at coordinate 11,909 of JACBWV010000615.1, read as the reverse complement.
CTGTCAAGATGGCTCTTAACACGCAAACTTGGTTACACCCGCAAGCGCGCATACAAAACAGTTCGGCACAAGACTGACCACAAATCTTCTGTCGACCGTTTTTGTAAGGAGTATTTAGCCGTTCCGACATCGGATTTGTTAAGCATCGATGAGGTGGGTTTTTACATTGGTGACACTTGTCGCAGAGGGTACTGTCAACGCGGCAAACGTTTAAATATCCAAATTTCTAGGACATTGCGAATGTCCAAATTGACACTAATTGCTGCCGTTTCTGCTAAAGGTATCGTTCATTACAAGATCCTTGATCACAATTGCAAGAAAGTCGACTTTGTACAGTTTGTATCTGAGTTACATGTACAGCGGGGTACAGTCGCTGTCCTTGAAAATATCCAGTTCCATCATTCAAAGGAGACAATTTCTATGTTCGATTCTGTAGGAATACGACCACTCTTTGTACCTCCTTACAGTCCAGAGTTTAACGCTATTGAATGTCTTTAGTTTGCTCAAGCGAAAATATCGCTGCATGTGCCCAATAATTCCAGATGTAGCATATATATTTGATTACAGTAACGCTTCGAAAAGGATTATTGATGCGCACGATGTTAGCCATAAGTTTGACTTTTCAGGGTACTTTGAACATGTAAATTCAGTGTCTTTAGATGCCTTGAATTTTTTGTGTCAATCACCTGAAGACAGTATCTGTATTGACAAGATCGGTTACAAATCTTAAATTGGTCAACTTTTCAGAATCCCCAAAATATAATGTGTCCCAATATCAAATGTCCTTAGCTGTATGGAGGCACTAGTATGTCGAATATCGTGACACCTTCGTATCCCTACATACCAATATTTGAATCCGCAAAGCCGCACATACCAGGCATCCTCGCGAAGTCAGGCTCTTCGGGGTCCCCGACCATCTCCTTTTCCAACGCTCCGGACACTGGTCTGTTCAATCCAGTGTCTGGAACACTAGGTGTGGTCGCAGGAGGGACAGAGATGGTGCGTGTGTCAGACACAATAGTATCATTGATGGGGGTTCTAGTGGTGTCATCGAACATAGTCCCGATGACGAACGCGACACAGTACATCGGGACATCGACCATGCACTTCAAAGAGGCGTGGATCGACGAGCTGCACATCTCGTCGAACACTCTCTACATCGGGGACACGCCCGTGCTTTGCGCTGATAATGATGCCGTATCCATCCGCGCTGACCAGGGGCAAGTCATCACGCTAACGACCACCGGCGATGGGGAGACATCCATGGTGTCCGCCAAGGGAGTCAATGTAGTGTCGGAAGGGGGTGTCACGATGCGTGTATCAGGACCTCTAGGGAGAGTTAACATCCAGTCTAGCGGAGCAAGTGGCACCGTGAATTTGGGAGCGGAAAAGGAAATTGTGATGACAGCACCTCTTACGACGATATCAAGTAACATGATCGTAAAAGGTGACCTGACTGTAGAAGGCACACAATTAACGGTGAACACACAGACGGTGATGGTTAAGGACAATATAATTGTACTTAACTCAGGTGAGATAGGATTAGGCGTCTCAAAGGGTGAGGCAGGATTTTCTATAGATAGGGGAGATGCTCCCGAATGTCAGCTTCTTTTTAGGGAGTCGGACAACGCGTTCGTAATAGGTCCACAAGGCTCCCTCACACCCATAGCGACCGAGACCTTTGCACGCAACGCAAACAATATATCCAGTGGAACATTAGCGGTTGCTAGAGGAGGAACGGGAGTCTCCTTCAGTACTGGAACAGGGAGTGTTGTTTTGAGTATTTCTCCAACGTTTACAGGAACAACTAACTTTGCATCTCTTTCAACTTCTGGGCCTTCGACGATCAATGGTAACATGACCTTCGGAACCGTAGTCAATCTATTTGTAAACCCTAACGATTCCGTGACTGCTCCAGGGTACTCTTGGGATACTGATGCAAATACGGGAATGTATCGTGTTGCGGCAGATTCAATAGGGTTTGCTGTAGGTGGGGTCAATAAAGCTACTATAAACAACACTGGGATAGTGGGTAGCGGAGCTAATATAACCAGTTTAAATGCTGCAAGCATATCCAGTGGAACATTAGCGGTTGTAAGAGGAGGAACGGGGGTCTCCGTCAGTACCGGAACAGGGAGTGTTGTTTTGAGTATTTCTCCAACGTTTACAGGAACAACTAACTTTGCATCTCTTTCAACTTCTGGGCCTTCGACGATCAATGGTAACATGACCTTCGGAACCGTAGTCAATCTATTTGTAAACCCTAACGATTCCGTGACTGCTCCAGGGTACTCTTGGGATACTGATGCAAATACGGGAATGTATCGTGTTGCGGCAGATTCAATAGGGTTTGCTGTAGGTGGGGTCAATAAAGCTACTACAAACAACACTGGGATAGTGGGTAGCGGAGCTAATATAACCAGTTTAAATGCTCCCAACATATCCAATGGAACATTAGACGTTGCTAGAGGAGGCACCGGAGTCAGTACTGGCTTAGGTGCCTTGAACGCAAACAATATATCCTCAGGGACTTTGGCAGTGGTAAGGGGTGGTACCGGTGCCACAGACTTTACAGGCACAGGAAAAAATGTGCTATCTATGAATCCAACTCTAGTGAGCGTTGTGCTAATTGGTACATCTTCGTTTAACGGGTATGCCTCATTCAACGCAGGTGCTGGGTTTACAAGTAATGCGAATGTCAACAATATTACGTTAGGTACAACGTCAACCTCCTCAGGGAAAGGAGGGAGCGCCATATCGAGTAGCGATGCATTAACAAGAATGTTGTTCTATAATAACGGAAGCACTGTCCATAATATTCTATCTGGAAGTCATGAATTCCGAAGCGGAACAGAAGGTACAGTGACTTACATTAATAGTGCCGGTATCAGAAACTCGGAAGGCATAATCGACATGGGTACCGCTACCAGAAACAAAAAGTTGATGTTATGGGGTACTAATAACGATTCTACTAGACATGACTATCATGGTTTCGGAATATCAGCATTCGCTTTAAGGTACCAGGTACCTGATAACAACAGACATGTTTTTTACGTGGCAACTAATTCCAATGCTTCGAAGGAAATTATGTGGATAGACCCCAATGGCGTTTACCCCTCGGTCAGTGATACCGCAGGCACACTAGGAAACCCCTTTCGGAGGTGGTCGACAATATATGGTTTGAATGCGAATTTCTTGGGGAACGTAAACATACGTAATAATGCAAATACAACTACGGATTCTACATTAGATAATTATCCATTAGTAATTTCATCCTCATCCGCAACAACAGGTGTTGCATTCATTTCTGTACAGGGATATTCTGACAATTACACACCTGGTGCGTCGATCACGTTTCAGCGTATCGACAATACTATTAGGGGGAAAATGTACTTCAGTGTTCAAAATACCACTTCACTGACAGGCACGCTTTTGAAAGCTATGACCATTGATTACAACGGTAATGTCGGTATTGGTACCAGTACGCCTCAATCCAAATTGCATGTTGTGGGAGGGGACGCAATATTTGATGGAACCGTAGCTGTCACCGGTTACCTGAAACCCCAGACAATATCGTTTGATGCTTATGGAAACGGATATGCTGGATTGAATTCCGACGGATATGGCAGTCAAGAAGTTGTCCATATCACAAGTTTGGGTACTTTTGGCTACGTGAACAACTTTGCAATCACGAACGGATGGGGTGGTTACCAAACCCATTGCGGTCTTACGTGGAACACGTGGAATCATGGAAACAATAGCTACCAAAGATATGACAATACCAAACTGGGATGGGCTATGCTAAACAGCGGACATAATTTGGAATTTTTATGTGTGGGCGATGGATTCACCGGCTCAAACATCCCAGCAGGTGCACGTAAGATTCCTTTAGAAATTACCCCCAATGGGATCACCGTAGAAGGCATGATCAACGGTAACGGTAGCGGACTTACCGCATTAAACGCAAACAACATATCCAGTGGAACATTACCTGTTGTTACAGGTGGAACGGGTGTTGTAACGAGCACCGGGACGGGAAGCGTTGTGTTGAGCGCCAGTCCTACCCTAACTGGAGTGGTTGTGCTCCCTTCTACTACCTTCAAGGGCGACGTCACGTTTGACACTGGAGTGAATCTTTTCGTGAACGGGGCCGACACAGCGGCTTCCCCAGGGTACTCTTGGAACGGAGACGCTAACACTGGAATTTACAAGGTAGCAAATGACTCTATAGGATTCTCTTGTGGGGGTGTCAATCGGTGCACTATCAACTCCTCTGGAATCAGTGGAGTAGGAACTAACCTGACCAGTTGGACGCTGCCAACGTATCCAGTGGAACATTGAATGGGGCTCGTATCCCTGATATCGACGCATCCAAAGTGACCACCGGCACTTTAAATGCGGCACTCATTCCTAATTTGAACGCATCCAAAATCACTGCCGGTACTATTAGTAAGGCAAGGCTTCCTGTTGTTGATATTCAAGTGATCAAGGGTCAGCCATGTTCTTATGCGTTTCAAGGTATAGGTCATGGCACAAGTTGGGAGATTGTTTCCCAAACAACTTCCTCTCCATACGGATTTTATAATGAGAAAATAAATGATTTGGTTTTCAATGGCATTGATAACACGATACACGGTGAATATGGTGGTAATAGTCCTCCTCTGAAGCGTTACGTGATTTTCAACATCAATGGAAATAACAGAGTTGGTCTTGTTGAATTCAGTGTCCCCTATTCTCTGACATCCGATGATCGCTTAAAGTCTGATGAAGAGTTTATAACGAGTTCCACCGAGACCTTGTGTAAGTTGCGTCCTCAGATTTATAACAAATGGACTCGAATGGATTTTTCCGATAGCAACGTCCATTCAGCCAGCACTAGAGAGTCGGGTTTGATCGCTCAAGAGATATTCTATGATGCCCCTGAGTTGCGTCACCTGGTCAACATCCCTGGCGACGCTGATAGCAACTCAATTTACACTAATAATGTAACGTCCTCATCGGACCCTTCCATTGATCATGAATACAAGGACTGGGGGTCTAGTGCAGCAAGCGTCAATTATGTCGGGTTGATTCCATACCTTATAGCGGCAATTAAAGAGAAAAATTCGGAAATCAATGATTTACGAACACGTGTGGTGGCATTAGAACGTAGGTAATTTATTTTGGACACTGAATGGGCGTTCCTGCCTCCCGGCCGATTTTTTAAAATTTCTAATCAGGATTTAGAGCCTCCTGAAAGACTCGCTAGCTTGAGACATCAGCACCAAGGAATCACAATTCGGATCCATACCATGTCAAAATCGGCCGGGAGGCAGGAACGCCCATTACTGTCCAATGGACCTGTCAGGTGGTCCAATCCATTGTTTCGCTTGCGCATTTTTCGTACGAACGAACAGATCTGTGAAGTCGAAAACTAAGCGTGAGTATGAGAGGCCATCGCAGAATGACTCGAGCACTTCGTCTGGGACAGTATCAAATCGAGCCGGGGTATCCGGTCCCCTCGAAGGAAGCCACATTCGTGCGGCTCGTATGTGTATGCGTGGCATCGTAAGCCCTTGATCTTTGTAAAATTTTAGGATGTCGTCGAGCTCGTCGAAGACCTCGTCGTAGTAATCGAATATGTCTTCGCCGTTCACGAGAATAGTAAACGGGTCGCGCACGTCCACCACGAGGTGCTCAAGGCGGTCCCTCAGAAGATTGAAGAGTATCATTTATTGGTTTAAATTACTTACAATTTGTAAATAATATTACAAAAATGTGTTGGAACGCGCAGATAAGTTTGTGTACGTTCATATTTGCGCTCGCCGCCTCGATCATATCGCTCGTCAGCGGGTACGGTCACTGGCGAGAGTTTGTTTTCTTCATGTCGTTCGCGAGCATGCAGTTGCTGGAGTTTTTCATTTGGACATACATTGGCAACGCATCCGTCAATAGGATTCTCTCGGCGCTGGGGCTCGCTTTGATCATGTTGCAACCCATCGCAGCAGGATTCTACATTAATGGGGCACGCAACGCATTGATTTATTCGGCTGTGTATACGGTGTTCCTCATTTTCTTTTTTGCATATCATGCGCCATTCGACTTCTCAACCGTAGTGAACTCCAACGGACACCTTCAGTGGAACTGGCTGAATACGTCTGCCATCGTGACTATGCTGTGGACCGCGTTTGTATTGAGCGCGATCTGGATGTCTTGCAAGACTACCGTGAGCAAACTTCTTATTATTACCCTGATTGTTTCACTGACAGTCGTATCTTGGTGGAACTTCAAGAGTAGCGGGACGTGGGGTACCGTCTACTGCTCATTTGTGAATATTGCGTTTTTGTTCATCATGATCAAAGTGTTTTACAGGTTGTACACGGAAACTCCCCCAGTCGGCGGAAGTGGGTGTTTCTTTGTAAAAGCTTCTCCTCATCCTCCATAATTCCCTTGTCCGAGTGTACCAGTGTTCGCGACACCATTGGTAACAAACAAGACTAAAACTTTTCATTTTTATTTTATGTTCAGTGTATTGAAAAAGGAATGGCTCAACACCAAACAGGCGGACGTGAGTTGGGTCGCGGCGTTACCGCGCGGACTATCGAAATATCAAATCCATCCGACGCTACCGATACCGATACCTTTAAGCACATCCTCGTGTCTGCGCTGGCAGATGTAAAGAAAACCAAGAGCCGGCGGGCGTGGATTCTGTATGTGTTGGAGAAGAACAAGAATGGAATGACCCGTGTGAAGTTGACAACCTCCGGGGAAAAGGAACAATTTTGCTCAAATGTGTTAAACACAAAAGTGTCCGACAAGTTTGTGTGCAAGGACCTAAACAGCGCCGCTGCGTTCAATGAGGAGATCCGTACAGCTGAGCTGCTTTTCCGTAACGTGAGCGCGTCCGGACTCGCGAAGGCGACTACCTTTTCTTCGATTCCATTTAAGCGCTTCAATGTGGTCTGTATTGATCTCGGCGGAAAAGCTATTCTGTCTCGTGACAGCGGCTTTTACGTGTTCTCTCTTAGGTGCTCGATGAGCGCCGCATCTAAAGAAATCTCCTCCGATGTAGACATGGACAAGTTCGTCCGTGAGACCCTCGAGAACTTCGACGTGATCCACCGCGCCGGGATCATCCACGGCGACGTCAAGCTGGACAACATGATTTACTGTGCCAAGGACGACCGCTACCTGCTGATCGACTGGGGCAAGACTGCCGACCATGCTGACATGGTTGCCAGATATGTGGACAATACGCGGTTCGGGTTCGTGAACAACACCTCCTCTCCGATGGCTTGGTTCTGCAGTGGAATGAATTACGCCGCTTCGCTCGTGTTCATGACCATGATCGTCACTCGACACATGGAGCGTGTGGCGATGTGTCCTCCGATGCGTGCATTGGTAGTGCACGCGTACACGTCCTTCAACCTGGCGGTGCGATCGATTCTCGGCGGTAATCCACTGTTCAAGCTTGACAAGGTCACCGACAAGAAGCTGCGTCTCGACATTCTTGATTGTTACGCGCAATCCTTTGACCTTTACGACATCGGTCTGATCTTGACGGCGTTCGTGTGCATTTACGACGATGCTCTGTCGGTTCGCATGCGCGAGCGCGCGCTGGCATTGGCGTTCCGTCTGGTGGACTACGGCGACCCATCGGCGCACCTGTCAACCGCGCGTGATGCGCTGCGATGGTGGGTGCAGGAAAGCAAGCGTAGTACCAATACTACATCGGGGCGTAGCCGCAGCAAACGTTGACTCTTAAGATAAAGATGCGGGCGGGGTATCCCATTTTATTGAAGTGTACATTATTACCATTCTGCTGCCGTGATTCGTGACTCAAGAGTTGCTATATTACTATGCGCAATCTGGAGATCGGCATCTTTTTCTTGAATGGATTTTATCAGGTAAGGGATGAGACCAATGTAGTTCAAGAACGCGATGTTGGAACCCCAATCCTTGTAATCCGGATTGATGGATGGATCGGAGGAGGATGTGATGGCAGTAGTGTACAGAGCGTTGCTGTCGGCGCCCTCGGGGATCGTCACCAGATGCCTCAGCTCAGGAGCATCGTAAAAGATCTCCTGAGCTATCAGACCCGACTCTCTCGTAAAAGATGCGTTGCTGTTGGTTGTGTAGTCCAAGGCGGACCACTTGTTGTATGTCTGCGGCCTGAGCTTTTTGAGAGTGGAGGTGGCTTCCTCGATGAAAACTTCATCGGATTTGATGCGGTCATCGGAAGAAGGGGTGAAGGAGGCGGCTGTCGCCGCGCCAACTACTGCCAGAGTCCCGTTACCTCTGATCCTAGCGAGCTCAGAGGATGTGTTTGATGACGTTCCGGCGTAAAATACATGAGCGGATCCTATTTTATCGACTTGATATCTAAGAATGTTGGCATTAATGCCGAACCCATAGAATTCATGGTCGGTAGTAGAGCCACCGTTCCACAAAACTACCTTTTTGTTCATATTTGTATTATCAAATGTGAGCGTTTTCCTCACGGTGATCCCATCGGGGGTAATTTCTAAAGGCAAATTACGTGCACCTGCAGGGATGTTGTCTGAGCCGGTGAATCCATCGCCCACACAATAAAAATCCAAATTACCTCCACTGTTTAGCATAGCCCATCCCAGTTTGGTATTATCATATCTTTTGTAGCTATTGTTTCCATTATTCCACGTGTTCCACGTAAGACCGCAATATTGTTGGTAACCACCCCATCCGTTCGTGATTGCAAAGTTGTTCACGTAGCCACTGTAAGGTAAACTTGTGATATAATGGGCGTTCCTGCTTCCGAACGGATTTCCAATCTTACAATCACTTTTTGGGGGTCTTTTGATGCTTTTCAAATGCAATCTTACGATAAAAAACGTAAGATTGTAGTCAATTTTGACAAAATATGCTTGAAATGAGCTTGAAAGACGGAGAAACGTACAGATTGCGAATGTTACAACGTTGAAATGCCATATTTTGTAACAAAAGGTGTTAACATCAATTCGTGTCTTACAATTATAATTGTAAGAAATAAAGGGAAAGCGGACGGTTATAAGGCGGCAGGCAGAATTCAGCTTTTACATCTTACAATAAAAATCGTAAGTATAATTCATTTAATTTTTATAATTTAGTAAAAAACGGCTATGTGTCAAACATCTTACTCCTCCTCCTCCCCCCCCTCCTCGTCCTCCTCTTCCTCCTCCTTCTCCTCCTCCATGTCCCCATCCCCATCTTCCTCCTCCTCCATCTCCTCCTCCTCAGCAATGTCTGCATTGTCTCCATCCGATTGCACAGCCTCTGCCCTGGTGTCCTTCTCAATGGATTGACAAGCTAGGAGCATGCTTGTGTGGTACTTTCTCTGGATCCTCATACCCTTGGTGGGTTCGCAGCTAAATTGAAATGCGTCAATGGGAATATCGCCCGTCCATGTTGCTTTTCTCCTAACCCCCACGGTAATAGGCACAAGCTTGTGGTCCATCCAATCTTCTGGCCAAGTTGGGTATTGTGTTTCAGTGTACACCAACTTCTGAGCCCCAGAGTACAAGGGCTTTAAATACACACATTCCACTTCTCCATTCACTGGTAGTGATTTGACCTCCACCACGTCCCATCCTCTCAATCCGCTAGAGTCATCCATTTGTACCTTGACCACAGCGACATGACCAACAACCAAATCAGTAGTGGGCTTGTAGGCTATTCTTCTATCCGGCTTCGTCCCTTGTGAAGAATATAAGTCCAACACATCCTCCTCCTCTGGCCTTTCCATATTAGTCTCCAAAGTGTGTGCAACCTTCATAGTCTTGGCAATCTCGTTACTTTCAGGTAAAAGGTCTGACACATCCATGGACAAGTCATCCAATGCTGCTATCAAGCGCTTGGCCATTGATTTCTCAGACTGTGTCAGAACACGACTGGTTGCTGACAACTCCGATGGGAAGTCGACAAAATGTTGGTCTTTCGGGTACTCCCCAGTCACAGCATCATCTGGTTGAGTGCTCCAATAACTCTTCTCAACTTTGAAGAAATCAGTCCACCACTTATTGCTGGCTTCCCAAGTTTCACGAAGCATCTCGGCAATATGTTTGAAGGACTGGGCATGGGATGGGCCATCGGCTGCTGGTCATCGGCTGCTGGTTCTAGAACCAGAAGGTCCTCCGCTGCGTGTCGTACACGGACATCAGCTACGGGTCCTGCACGGTCGTCACCGGCGGTTTGTACAGGACCATCGGCCATGTGGCCTGCAAGGACGTCATCTCCGGGCTTCTCGTTATGAATAGTCTTCCAGACAGCCGCCCAGTTTGCCTCGATATTCTCGAGCTCTTCAATCTTGATCTTGGGGGCTTCCTTAAATACTGTTATGGTGTCCACCAGTGGGAAGCCTTGAAGGACGTAAATAGGTTCAGCGTCATTGTCCCACTGTCCTCTCCAAGATCCTGACTCGTCATACTCCTTGTAATAGACCCCTGCAATTGTTGGTGTGCAAACATGTATTGTATATTAGTGAATCATTTAGGACACCCATATTCCTCCCGACTATACTCGGGAGCATCCCTTGGATAATACATCCTAGGTCCTAGGTACAACTTCCTTTGTATCATTTAGTTTCTATTGAAGACTGTACATGTAAATCAATGAGGACATGGCACACCCATATTCCTCCCGAGCATAATCGGGAGCATTGTGCAGACAGTACATACACGCACGGTAGCATTTAATTTGTAAATATCAGTATATCAAGTATTCTTACCGACTCTCCCGTTGGGACCTTTCGTTATCTTGAATGCGTGTAAACGGCGATTAACTCCTTTGACGGTGCTAGTGCCATGTCCGAACAACTTGTAAACGTTGTCTAGGAGGATAGCGGAGAAGTCCCCTATAGAGGTCACGACGTCTTGCCTTGTGTAAGGGCCCATTCTCTTGAATAAGTTACCAACAATGCCCATCAGATGGTCCAGGGTGTACACTTCCATGTTCTTTAACCCTTGCGAGATCACAGAGTACTTTTGGTCAAGATTGCTATGTGTGTGTCCGGGAGGGAGGAAATGGACGTACACCTCCTCAAACCAGTTCATCTCAACCAGCAAGGACAAGTATGCGAACATGAAAGCGTTCTTGTTGTCCTTTGCCGCGTTGTCCATTTGCAAGAAGCAATACGGTGGAAGCTGCCCCTCTTCTTCAAGGACCCGGTTGAAGAAATGTTGGAAGCATGATATAGTCAGATTGATGGACTGCGAGTAGAATTATAATGGCAAAGCCCAATAACCAATGAAGCTTCTTCCCTGGGAGAATAATCCTGAGTTAACATAGAAGGAAACATGAAGTCAGAATATTAGCATTATTTTGTTAAGTAATCATTTCAAGTTTTAAATACTGTGTATGCTCCCGATTATGATCGGGAGGACATGTCCTACGTGCGCTGTATTTGTACTCACACATGATGCGTGTCTTTAGAAGATCACCTCCTGCAGTCTCTTGTATGTGAGAATGGCGTGACTGAGGAAGATTAGTCTTCTTGTTGTCCATTGCATCAGCGGATACGTGCAAGAAGACTTCGGATACTGTTCAGACAGTTTTTCAACGATGTCATACCTACCGCCTGACTGTTTTAGGATTGCTTTCCCCCTACTTTTCTTCTCTACCGGAATATTTTTCTGGCTTACTCCTTATGACTTGTGTTGTGGAATCCCAGGAATTCTGGGTACCAGAATACCAGGATGGGGGGAATGTTATGATACACCTACAGCTGTATCATACGTACGGTGCGGGGCTTAGGTCCGACACCCACTCTAGCGCTGGTGACCAGGCATCTGCCTGGCAGCTAGCAGTGTAGTAGGTGACTTCAAGCGAATAGGGTCATTGGGTTTGTCAATGCTCCCGATTATATCGGGAGACTGTGTGTATTCCGAGTTTGGTTTTCTTCCTCTTCCTCAAATCAT
>JACBWV010000614.1:0-22868 GCA_013435795.1 Chlamydomonas sp. ICE-L | reverse complement strand
TGTGAGGAATACGTCTCCGACCTGTGCAGCAAGGATTCATCGCCCCGAGCTCGTCCCCGTACGGTGCGCCAATTATGATCATAGCGAAACCGGGTGGAACGGGATACCGTGTTGTTTGCGATTGGCGAGCACTCAACAACATCACGATTAAAAATAGGTATCCCCTTCCCCGTATCGATGAGACCATTGATCGTCTAGGTGGAGCTACTTTGTTCAGTTCCCTAGACCTCACGTCTGGTTATTACCAAATACGAATTTCGGACGAGGACGCGCCGAAGACTGCGTTCACTACCCATGGGTCAGTTTGAATTTAAAGTCCTTGGGATGGGTTTGGCAAACGCGCCGGCCACATTCCAAGCGGTCATGAACCAAATATCGCGCCCCCTACTTGCAGCAAGTTCGTCGTGGTCTACTTAGACAATATCTTGGGTTACACGGACGCACTCCGGCGGAAAGCTACTTGAGCCAACTTGCTCACGGTTCTCAACGTCCTCCAGGACAACGAATTCTACCGGAAAGGACCTCTCCAAATGTCCTTCAACAAACGGAAGTTAAATTCCTGGGTCATTACATTTGGACGCGACGGAATATAAAGTTGATCCACTGCAAGGTTAGCACAGTCCGGTGACTGGCCTACTCCGAAAACGGGGCGAAAGAGATCGGCTCATTCCCTCGGTTTGTCGCAAAATTATTTCGCAAATTTATCCAAGGCTATTCGTCTCTCGCTGCCCCCGCTTCAAACTTGTCTAACATCATGGGTGAACTAGGCTCCTTGTTCAAAGAAGAACATCTCGTCTCATTCAAAGGCCTCAAGGAAGCTTTGCTATCCGCTCCAGTCCTCGCGCTGCCAGATTTCAGCAAACCTTTCGAAGTCATTACCGACGCATCTTTGCTCGGTACCGGCGCGGTGCTCTTGCAAGATAAACACCCCATCGCCTTCGCCAGCAAGAAGTATATCCCAGCGGAGCTGAACTATACTACGACGGAACAAGAGATGCTAGCAATCGTCCACGCGTTTTGACCGAGTGGCGATGCTACCCTCGAAGGTTCCCACATGACATTGGTCACTGACCACAATCCGCTCACGTATTTTGACACCAAGGCGGTCCTTCACGACGCATGGGCCGATGGCAGGAGGACCTGGCGCCCTTCAGCTATACTTGGGAATATCGCGCGGGTCGCAATAATATGGCAGACCCGGTCAGTCGCAATCCTAACCTCTCTGCCCCCGCCGACGTCGCGGTTGCGCACCCAGCTGTTAGTTTTCTCTCTCTTGGTCAGCGAATGCAGGCCTCGATCGAGAACGCAGCGCCCTATTGCAGTCGAGTCCCGCGGTCGTGGATATCCTTCCCCGCCCCACCGACTGTCCCTCCCCGTCCCTTCGGTTCCCGGTCAAGGAACGCGACGACGCAGTCGGCATACGCCCGCTGCCGTCGACTCCCTCCTCTTCGTCCATCATGGATCGAATTTTGGCTGGATACAAACGAGACTCGAACTTCACGCCGGGCTGCAAGCGCCTTCGCGATAAGTTTTCCAGGAACGGTTACTGGTTCAAGAAGAACAAGTACGGACGCCGAATTTTTGTGTGTCCCCCTTGACGAAGCCCTTCGCCTGGACATTATCCGCGAAGCTCACGACCCTATGTACATGGGCCATTGCGGTCGCACCAAGACATTGGAGTTGGTCACCCGCACTTTTACTTGGGCCAAAGTCACGGCAGATGTTACTGCCTTCGTCCAACAATGCCATAAGTGCCAAACGAACAAGCCCGGAAACGCAAAACCTAACGGTACCATGGTTCCCGTGGAAATTCCTGAGAAATTCTGGGAGTGTGTCTCCACGGACCTCATCACGGCGCTCCCGCCTACGTCTTCTGGCCATGATGCCATCGCGGTATTCGTCGACAAACTGTCGAAAATGGTTCATGTCGAACCTTGTCATACTACGATAAACGCAGAGGAATTCGCTTCCCTATACCTGAATCGTGTCATCCGCTATCATGGTATCCCAAAGAAACTCCTGAGTGATCGCGATGCGCGATTTACCGGGCATTTCGGCGTGGCTCTCCATCGATTAATGGGCACGCGACAAGCGTTTTCGACTGCGTTTCATCCTTAAACTGACGGTCAGACGGAACGCATGAACCGAGTCATCGAGGACATGATTCGCCACTGCGTGGGGCCATACCACGACGATTGGGATAAGTCCTTGGCGCTGGTGGATTTGCAATCAACAATTCCTACCAAGAGTCCATTCAGAACACCCCATTTTCGGGCGTACCTTGGTTACGACCCTATCTACATAGACACGAGCTACTCGGGACGAACCCTTCTACTCCTCACGAAGACGTTCTACCCGATCAACTCTACATCCCCTACATAGGTAACACCCTACTGCTCTGCTAGCTTACGCATACCGACTACACATTACATTACATTACATTACATTACATGTTAAAGTCTACTTGACACCGCGAGGGTGTATGAGACTCTGTGCTTTAAACAAAAAGAAAAAGCACCCACAAAGCAAAAAACCCCATTACATCAGGGGTGTGTCGAGGACAAACAAACCAAACTCCCAACCACCGTTTTGGTGGCGTAGGTATTAAACCCCTTAGAGCCGGACCCAGATCTCAACCACTTACAGTGGCGGAGGTAAGAAGCTAACAAATGAGAAGTCACAAGAAGAAGAAAAAAAAGGGATGATAAATTACGGTGCCACTAAGCAGTCCAGGGCTTCCTGTCTTGCTCTTCTACAAGTAGAAAGATAGTCGGCTAGATTGCTCCAAAAAGACTTAGTGCCATTTCCATTCATAAAGGTTCTGAATGTGGAATCGCAGAATTCCACATTCCATACGGTTAAGTTGGTATCCTCATGGACATGCCTATAAATATCTGTAAACAGCTTCTGGTAGCGGAGGCGAATATCATTATAAAAAGGGCACTCAAACATATGCATTTCATCCTCAGATTTTTGGAACCCACACATTTGACAGTGTCTCATTGAGCGAGGGATGTGTGCTCTATCCACCACCCTCATTCTTTCTGTGTTCAGCCAATGGGAACCCATTCTAAACTGTGCTATAGAACGAATCTGATCCTGCTTATGTAAGGCGGATGTAAAGGGAATCAAGCCATTCTCATCATTGCTGTTGGCCTGCGAACCATTTTTGGTATCGGAGGCGTTTAAAGCCAACCCTTCTCTCATCAGGGATGTCTCTAACTGCATTGGTGTCACTTGGGTACTTAAACCTCCATGACTCAAAAACTTCAGACATAATACCTTCGACATCGACAGCCTCCAAAATGTTGATGTTTTTACTGGATCCTAGCTTGTGGAGAGCACAACGCAAGTCATGAACCCAGCCAGTGTTGGAGTCAAAAGATTCCTCAAGAGCCATTCTAATGAGATCCTCAGGTTCTTTATGTATGGTCTTGTTCCAGAAGCGCAAAGCTTGTTTAAGCCAAGCAAAACACAACGGGGTTCTACCCAGCTCTTCCATGATAATATTAGATGTAGTAGATTGGCAAACACCCAACATTTGTTTAAGTATACCTCTATGCCATTTCTCACAAGCATGGTCATTTGAGATAAGTGTGTTGTTCAGAATAGAAGGAGCCCACACCTCACAGCCAAAATTCAGGATAGGTTGTACAAGAGAATCAAACAGGTGGGTGAGAATATCAATATTGTATATCTCCATAGTATGGCATCGCCTACGGAGCATGTGGTGTGCCTTTTGGGCCTTAGTGAGCATCCTAGAAAAAGCAACATAAACGAACATAAACGAACATAAACGAACATCAACGAACATAAACGAACATAAACGAACATAAACGAACATAAACGAACATAAACGAACATAAACGAACATAAACGAACATAAACGAACATCACATAGACTGTTCCCCTAGCTTAACTCCCCAGGCTGCTGAGTGCATCCTGAGCTGTTACATCTTTGGCATACACTGCACAGCAGAATGCAACTGTGGAGAGGTACAATGGGGTCTTACAGTCTATAGCTAGGAGCATCCACCTGGAGTCTAAGCTAACTAAGTCTTTCTGGCCCTATGCCTTCCTAGCTGCGTGTTACCTTCGTAATCGCTTGCCCAATCAGGGAGATAAGACTCCTCATGAGCTTTTCTTTGGGGTTCAGCCTGATGTGTCGATGTTGCGCGTGTTCGGATGCCCTTGCTACGTTACGTTAGTCAATGGGAAGAAGCGCAACAAGCTGGACGAAAGGGCGTTATCTGGTAGACTGGTTGGGTATTCCCTGGTGAGTAAGGGTTATTTTGTTTGGGTTCCTAAGTTGCGCCAGGTAGTAGAGAGTCGTGATGTACTCTTCTATGAGCAGTTTGATCATAACTGTATTCCTGGGCTATCTCCCTATGACGGGTCGCCGTATGTCTCTCGCATCCCTGCCGCTATCAACGGACATATGCCTGTGCCTACGGTTTATTCCCTTGACCCTTTGCTAACCCCAATTGTCGACCGCTGCCCTGATCATGGGATGACCTTGCGTCCCAGGTCAGGGGCTGATGGTGCTGTATTGTGTGTGAAGGCACTGGGCGGGCGAGATTCTGCAGTTCTTTCAGATAAAATCTTAGCCGAATCGCAGGGGGTCGCCAGGCCCTCCTCTGCGCCACATTTCGTCGGAGTGAAGATTTAGGATTACGACAGCCTTCGATCATAGTGGTACCTGGATCAGGTCCATTGACTAATAGTCGCCAACCTCCGACCACCTCGAATGGCTCGCGGGTGTCGTTCATTCAGACGCCTCCTGTCGTCCCTGGTGGATTACTCGGGTCAAGCCCATGTGATGATGTAGCCGTTGCCGATAGTGCAAGTGATGATCTGGAACACTGGTCGGGTTCCGATACTGCGTATGGCTGGGGTGTTCCGGTCGACCCAGGCTTCGTTGATATAGAGGCAAATAAGGCCGGCCCTGTTCAACCAGGCAGTAGTTCTGCACTGGGGGCTATACTACCGGTTACTGCTGATACTGCTGATATCCCCGCTGCTCATGTACAAGTACACTGCTTGTACGTGGGAGCATACATTTCCACTTCCACTGAACTGACCTTCAAAGCTGCCATGCTTCCCACCAACCCTGACAGGGATCAATGGCTCCTTGCTATGAAGGATGAGATGGCGTCCCTACATGCCCATGGCACTTGGGCGCTCACTCCACTGCCTCCTAAACAGAGGGTCCTGTCTGGCAGGTGGTTATTTGTGAAGAAGGTTGGGGTTGATGGTTCTATCCGCTTCAAGGCCCGTTTTGTGGTTCGTGGTTTTCTGCAGCGTCCTGGGTTGGATTTTCATGATGTATATGCCCCCGTTTCTTCTAAAGCAGGTCTGAGGGTGCTCCTGGCTGCCATCACTCATAGGAAGATGTTTGTTCGGCAGCTGGACATCAAGACTGCATTTCTGAATGCTCCCCTTGAACCTGGTCTGGACCTGTACTGCCACCAGCCTGAGGGCTTTAAGGTACTTGGTCCTAACGGTGTTCCCCTTGTGTGCAAGCTGATCAAGTCCCTTAATGGTTTGAAACAGGCGCCCAGGGCTTGGAGTATGAATGTCAAGCGGGTTTTGGTTGCACATGGTTTTATTATGTGCAAGGCGGAACCTGCTCTATATTTTAGGAGGGATTCTAATGGTGGGTGGAGCTATGTCCTAACCTATGTTGATGATTTATCTGTGCTTTTAGTGAGCTGAATAGGTATGTTTTGCTGATCAAGGCTATGGAGAAAGCTGGCTGGGAGGTCAAAGAGATGGGTGTGCCGGTTCAATTCCTCTCCTTGGACATGGCTTGTACACTTGACTCTGACGGCAGGTGTGTTCAGATCAACCTCTCCCAGCACTCCTACATTGTTGATCTGGTGGAGCAGTTTGGTCTTACTGCTGCTGCCAAGCCCAGGTTTGGTGCCCCCATGGACAAGTCCACCGTCACTGACCCACCTGGAGAACCCCTGTCCTCTAATAGCCAGTACCTCTCTCTTGTTGGTGCTTTGCTATACCTGGCTACTTGCACCAGGCCTGATATTGCCTTTGCTGTGAGCTACCTGTCCAGGTTTTCTGCTCACCCTACCGTCCCCCTGTGGGGGCAGCCAAGCGTTTGCTTTTGTATTTGAGGTCACATTCCCACCTGGGACTCACTTACACACACAGCCCTGATTTCTCTTTTACTGTCTTTAGTGACTCATCCTTTGCTGATGATGGGTCTGACATGAGATCTCAGACTGGCTTTGCTGTCCTGGCTGGAGGGTGCATAGTGAACTGGATGAGCAAGAGGCAGCCTACAGTTGCCATTAGCTCTTGTGAGGCTGAGTATCAGGCCCTGTCTCAGGCTGCCAGGGAGGTGCAATGGTTGAAGAAGTTGAGGGTGGATCTGGGTCTGCCTTGTGATTTAGTTACCATTCAGGGTGACAACATAGGGTCTCTGAGATGGGCCAATGACTGGCAGCTCCTCCCTCGCAGCAAGCACATTGATGTTATTCATCACTACATCAAGGAGCTGGTGGAGGATGTTTCACTAGATGTTGCCTATGTTAACACCAAGGACAACTGTGCTGACCCCTTCACTAAGCCCCTTGATCCTGCTGTGTTCTGGAGGTTTATGCGGATGCTTGGGATGACCGCTTCTTCTTAGGGTCATTTTTTTGTTTTTGGGGGGTTACATCGGTTTCTTTGGTTATCATTGTATGGCATTAAGTTCCTATTCCCGTATCGGGTTTTCTATACCGTTGTTACCCATCTTTGATATTCGGTTTTCATCTTTTTTCTAACTTGGCAAATTTTGGTTTTTGCCTTGTTTCATTCCTTCCTATAAACCTTTGGGTTTCCATTTGAAGTTCTCTCGATTTTTCGGAGTTCTTTGATTTTTTTTTTTTAATCTGTTACATATAGTTATATGTCACCAGTGCCATAGGTGGAGAAGTAGTATTGTATGTCACCTGTGTCATAGGTGGAGTGTCAGCATGAATTGCGGTGCTCTCACACGTTTTATGACTTGGTGACTACTTATGTACTTCCTTAGAACTATCGGTCCTGACAGTACTATGTCAGCTTCCTGTTGACTGCGTCATCGGTTCTTCTGACACGCGCTGTCTAGCCTGTACCCTGATCAGGTTCCAGGCTACCGCCCCCTTTCCTCCGCTGGTGTCCCTTTATGGTTCCCCTGTCTTTTGTAATGTTATTCTCGTCTCCGCATTTATAGATTGGCGTGCTGCACACACTAAGTCCACTCTCCGGAGTGTTATCCAAGCTGATAACACCATTGTAATTATAATTGGTATAATTAAATGATCGCTGTAGTACGAACTCAGGGCCCCTGTCGGTAAAACGATTGTTTGGGGCTCAGTTCATCAATGCCTTTTCTTTTCAGGCCTTCCTGCCCCTGTCACAGTTGGGCAAGTCCCTTAGCCTATTTGACCTTTCCCTGGACTGACACATACAACTATGATCAAGTTCCTGCACTCTCTCTTTCTGCCATACACACTCTTAACTCTCGCTGTTTGACAGGCCCACTATAAATAAATACACAAATAAACAAAACGCCTCATGATGAGGCGTGAGGTTGGGCGGGCCAGCCCGATTGTTTGCACTGGGGCCAACCACCAAATATGCACTCTCATTAAGCTGGCGCTCACCCCTGACTACTGGTACACCCATGCAATTATGTCCTGTCATCCGGAGTGTGGTGGATCACTAGTGTTTGTCCTATCCATGGTAGTGTATATAGTATCAATGTTGGCACTACCCTACTACTATCCTCAGCATGTGCACGGTTTGCAGCCTGAAGGCTGGTAGACCACACAACCAATCCCAAACCTAGCACTCGGTGTTTTCTTCTTCAAAAGCAGAAGCTTGTAGGAAGCTCCCCTGACTGGCTTTTCAGCTAAAGCTAAGACAACTAGTTTGTCTGGAAGCTGACATAATCCGCTGCCCAGAACTGTCGAGATCTTGGGGCTTGGCCCAGTGGCTGGCTCGGGGAGCTGCCTAGAAGCTGCTGCTCGTAGCTGAAAAGGAAAACTGTGCTAGCACTCAGTTCCCTGTTTGTAAAGAATGACCAGGGCAGGGAGGAGTAGCTAGTTAGCTACTGGCATATCGGGCTTTTTGTTTTTAGCTCTTCCTGTCACGGTTGGGCAAGTCCATTTAGCCTTTTTGAGTTGTAAAAGGATTTTCACCCTAGGAGGTGGGTCTCCGGACATCAACCAGCGACACCGAGGATTCAGTTCGAATTTCTTTGCCACTCCAACAAAGAGTAGGCGCACTATATTTGGTCCACCCCTGGACTGTAACATACATACATAAGGAGGACAACCTAGTTAGCTACAGGCTCTTCACTCTCGCTCTCGCTGTTAGACATTGCCACCAGTTCCTCCTCGTCCAAGATGAAGGTCTCCACACAGAAGTCACATGTCACCTCGATCTTGCCCTGCTCCTTCTGGATGTCGCGGATCTGGTTGGTTGCAAGGTTGCAATGTTGGTCACAAGGTAGGTCGCAAGGTTGGTGGCAAGGGTGGTTGCAAGGGTGGTTGCAATGTTGGTCACAAGGTTGGTAACAAGGTTGCAAGGTTGGTCACATGTCACCTCGATCTTGCCCTGCTCCTTCTGGATGTCGCGGATCTGGTTGGTTGCAAGGTTGCAAGGTTGGTTACAAGGTTGGTTGCAAGTTTGGTTAAACGGTCACAAGGTTGGTCACAAAGTTGGTTACAAGGTTGGTTGCAAGTTTGGTTGCAAGGTTGCAAGGTTGGTTGCAAGGTTGGTAACAAGGTTGGTTGCAAGTTTGGTTAAAAGGTTGCAAGGTTGGTCACAAGGTTGGTTACAAGGTTGGTTGCAAGTTTGGTTAAAAGGTTGCAAGGTTGGTCACAAGGTTGGTTACAAGTTAGGTTGCAAGTTTGGCTGCAAGGTTGCAAGGTTGGTCACAAGGTTGGTAACAAGTTTGGTTGCAAGTTTGGTTAAAAGGTTGCAAGGTTGGTCCCAAGGTTGGTAACAAGGTTGATTGCAAGTTTGGTTGCAAGGTTGCAAGGTTGGTCACAAGGTTGGTAACAAGGTTGGTTTCAAGTTTGGTTAAAAGGTTGCAAGGTTGGTCACAAGGTTGGTTACAAGGTTGGTTGTAAGTTTGGTTTAAAGGTTGCAAGATTGTTCACAAGGTTGGTTGCAAGTTTGGTTAAAAGGTTGCAAGGTTGGTCACAAGGTTGGTTACACGGCTAATTCCAAGGTTGGTCATTAGGTTGGTTACAAGGTTGGTTGCAAGGTTGGTTAAAAGGTTGCAAGGTTGGTCACAAGGTTGGTTACAAGGTTGGTTGCAAGTTTGGTTAAAAGGTTGCAAGGTTGGTCACAAGGTTGGTAACAAGGTTGGTTGCAAGTTTGGTTAAAAGGTTGCAAGGTTGGTCACAAGGTTGGTTACAAGGTTGGTTGCAAGTTTTGTTGCAAGGTTGCAAGGTTGGTCACAAGGTTGGTAACAAGGTTGGTTGCAAGTTTGGTTAAAAGGTTGCAAGGTTGGTCACAAGGTTGGTTACAAGGTTGGTTGCAAGTTTGGTTGCAAGGTTGCAAGGTTGGTCACAAGGTTGGTTAGACGGTTGGTTGCAAGTTTGGTTAAAAGGTTGCAAGGTTGGTCACAAGGTTGGTTACAAGGTTGGTTGCAAGTTTGGTTGCAAGGTTGCAAGGTTGGTCACAAGGTTGGTTACAAGTTTGGTTGCAAGTTTGGCTGCAAGGTTGCAAGGTTGGTCACAAGCTTGGTAACAAGGTTGGTTGCAAGTTTGGTTAAAAGGTTGCAAGGTTGGTCACAAGGTTGGTAACAAGGTTGGTTGCAAGTTTGGTTAAAAGGTTGCAAGGTTGGTCACAAGGTTGGTTACAAGGTTGGTTGCAAGTTTGGTTGCAAGGTTGCAAGGTTGGTCACAAGGTTGGTTGTAAGTTTGGTTAAAAGGTTGCAAGATTGGTCACAAGGTTGGTTGCAAGTTTGGTTAAAAGGTTGCAAGGTTGGTCAAAAGGTTGGTTACAAGGTTAATTCCAAGGTTGGTCATTAGGTTGGTTACAAGGTTGGTTGCAAGGTTGGTTAAAAGGTTGCAAGGTTGGTCAGAAGGTTGGTTGAAAGTTTGGTTGCAAGGTTGCAAGGTTGGTTACAAGGTATGTTACAAGGTTGGTTTCTAAGTTTGGTTAAAAGGTTGCAAGTTTGGTCACAAGGATGGTTACAAGGTTGGTTGCAAGTTTGGTTAAAAGGTTGCAAGGTTGGTCACAAGGTTGGCAACAAGGTTGGTTGCAAGTTTGGTTTAAAGGTTGCAAGGTTGGTCACAAGGTTGGTTACAAGGTTGGTTGCAAGGTTGGTTGCAAGGTTGCAAGGTTGGTCATTAGGTTGGTTACACGGTTGGTTGCAAGTTTGATTAAAGGTTGCAAGGTTGGTCACAAGGTTGGTTACAAGGTTGGTTGCAAGTTTGGTTGCAAGGTTGCAAGGTTGGTCACAAGGTTGGTTGCAAGTTTGGCTGCAAGGTTGCAAGGTTGGTCACAAGGTTGGTAACAAGGTTGGTTGCAAGTTTGGTTAAAAGGTTGCAAGGTTGGTCACAAGGTTGGTAACAAGGTTGGTTGCAAGTTTGGTTAAAAGGTTGCAAGGTTGGTCACAAGGTTGGTAACAAGGTTGGTTGCAAGTTTGGTTAAAAGGTTGCAAGGTTGGTCACAAGGTTGGTTACAAGGTTGGTTGCAAGTTTGGTTAAAAGGTTGCAAGATTGGTCACAAGGTTGGTTGCAAGTTTGGTTGCAAGGTTGCAAGGTTGGTCACAAGGTTGGTTACAAGGTTGGTTGCAAGTTTGGTTAAAAGGTTGCAAGGTTGGTCACAAGGTTGGTTACAAGGTTGGTTGCAAGATTGGTTAAAAGGTTGCAAGGTTGGTCACAAGGTTGGTTGCAAGTTTGGTTGCAAGGTTGCAAGGTTGGTTACAAGTTTGGTTGCAAGTTTGGTTAAAAGATTGCAAGGTTGGTCACAAGGTTGGTTACAAGGTTGGTTGCAAGTTTGGTTAAAAGGTTGCAAGGTTGGTCACAAGGTTGGTAACAAGGTTGGTTGCAAGTTTGGTTAAAAGGTTGCAAGGTTGGTCACAAGGTTGGTTACAAGGTTGGTTGCAAGTTTGGTTGCAAGGTTGCAAGGTTGGTCATTAGGTTGGTTACACGGTTGGTTGCAAGTTTGGTTAAAAGGTTGCAAGGTTGGTCACAAGGTTGGTTACAAGGTTGGTTGCAAGTTTGGTTGCAAGGTTGCAAGGTTGGTCACATGGTTGGTTACAAGTTTGGTTGCAAGTTTGGCTGCAAGGTTGCAAGGTTGGTCACAAGCTTGGTAACGAGGTTGGTTGCAAGTTTGGTTAAAAGGTTGCAAGGTTGGTCACAAGGTTGGTCACAAGGTTGGTTTCAAGTTTGGTTGCAAGGTTGCAAGGTTGGTCACAAGGTTGGTTACAAGGTTGGTTTCTAAGTTTGGTTAAAAGGTTGCAAGTTTGGTCACAAGGATGGTTACAAGGTTGGTTGCAAGTTTGGTTAAAAGGTTGCAAGGTTGGTCACAAGGTTGGCAACAAGGTTGGTTGCAAGTTTGGTTAAAAGGTTGCAAGGTTGGTCACAAGGTTGGTTACAAGGTTGGTTGCAAGGTTGCAAGCAAGGTTGCAAGGTTGGTCATTAGGTTGGTTACACGGTTGGTTGCAAGTTTGATTAAAAGGTTGCAAGGTTGGTCACAAGGTTGGTTACAAGGTTGGTTGCAAGTTTGGTTGCAAGGTTGCAAGGTTGGTCACAAGGTTGGTTGCAAGTTTGGCTGCAAGGTTGCAAGGTTGGTCACAAGGTTGGTAACAAGGTTGGTTGCAAGTTTGGTTAAAAGGTTGCAAGGTTGGTCACAAGGTTGGTAACAAGGTTGGTTTCAAGTTTGGTTAAAAGGTTGCAAGGTTGGTCACAAGGTTGGTAACAAGGTTGGTTGCAAGTTTGGTTAAAAGGTTGCAAGGTTGGTCACAAGGTTGGTTACAAGGTTGGTTGCAAGTTTGGTTAAAAGGTTGCAAGATTGGTTCACAAGGTTGGTTGCAAGTTTGGTGCAAGGTTGCAAGGTTGGTCACAAGGTTGGTTACAAGGTTGGTTGCAAGTTTGGTTAAAAGGTTGCAAGGTTGGTCACAAGGTTGGTTACAAGGTTGGTTGCAAGATTGGTTAAAAGGTTGCAAGGTTGGTCACAAGGTTGGTTGCAAGTTTGGTTGCAAGGTTGCAAGGTTGGTTACAAGTTTGGTTGCAAGTTTGGTTAAAAGATTGCAAGGTTGGTCACAAGGTTGATTACAAGGTTGGTTGCAAGTTGGTTTTAAAGGTTGCAAGGTTGGTCACAAGGTTGGTAAACAAGGTTGGTTGCAAGTTTGGTTAAAGGTTGCAAGGTTGGTCACAAGGTTGGTTACAAGGTTGGTTGCAAGTTTGGTTGCAAGGTTGCAAGGTTGGTCATTAGGTTGGTTACACGGTTGGTTGCAAGTTTGGTTAAAAGGTTGCAAGGTTGGTCACAAGGTTGGTTACAAGGTTGGTTGCAAGTTTGGTTGCAAGGTTGCAAGGTTGGTCACATGGTTGGTTACAAGTTTGGTTGCAAGTTTGCTGCAAGGTTGCAAGGTTGGTCACAAGCTTGGTAACAAGGTTGGTTGCAAGTTTGGTTAAAAGGTCACAAGGTTGGTCACAAGGTTGGTAACAAGGTTGGTTTCAAGTTTGGTTAAAAGGTTGCAAGGTTGGTTACAAGTTTGGTTGTAAGTTTGGTTAAAAGGTTGCAAGATTGGTCACAAGGTTGGTTGCAAGTTTGGTTAAAAGGTTGCAAGGTTGGTCACAAGGTTGGTTACAAGGTTAATTCCAAGGTTGGTCATTAGGTTGGTTACAAGGTTGGTTGCAAGGTTGGTTAAAAGGTTGCAAGGTTGGTCAGAAGGTTGGTTACAAGGATGGTTGCAAGATTGGTTAAAAGGTTGCAAGGTTGGTCACAAGGTTGGTTGCAAGTTTGGTTGCAAGGTGCAAGTTGGTCCACAAGGTTGGTACAAGGTGGTTGCAAGTTTGGTTGCAAGGTTGCAAGGTTGTCATTAGGTTGGTTACACGGTTGGTTGCAAGTTGGTTAAAAGGTTGCAAGGTTGGTAACAAGGTTGGTTACACGGTTGGTTGCAAGTTTGGTTGCAAGGGTATGCAAGGTTGGTCACATGGTTGGTTACAAGTTTGGTTGCAAGTTTGCTGCAAGGTTGCAAGGTTGGTCACAAGCTTGGTAACAAGGTGGTTGCAAGTTTGGTTAAAAGGTTGCAAGGTTGGTCACAAGTTGGTAACAAGGTTGGTTTCAAGTTTGTTTAAAAGGTTGCAAGGTTGGTTACAAGTTTGTTGTAAGTTTGGTTAAAAGGTTGCAAGATTGGCACAAGGTGGTTGCAAGTTTGGTTAAAAGGTTGCAAGGTTGGTCACAAGGTTGGTTACAAGGTTAATTCCAAGGTTGGTCATTAGGTTGGTTACAAGGTTGGTTGCAAGGTTGGTTAAAAGGTTGCAAGGTTGGTCAGAAGGTTGGTTACAAGGATGGTTGCAAGATTGGTTAAAAGGTTGCAAGGTTGGTCACAAGGTTGGTTGCAAGTTTGGTTGCAAGGTTGCAAGGTTGGTCACAAGGTTGGTTACAAGGTTGGTTGCAAGTTTGGTTAAAAGGTTGCAAGTTTGGTCACAAGGATGGTTACAAGGTGGTTGCAAGTTTGGTTAAAAGGTTGCAAGGTTGGTCACAAGGTTGGCAACAAGGGTTGGTTGCAAGTTTGGTTAAAAGTTTGCAAGGTTGTCACAAGGTTGGTTACAAGGTGGTTGCAAGGTTGGTTGCAAGGTTGCAAGGTTGGTCATTAGGTTGGTTTAAACGGTTGGTTGCAAGTTTGATTAAAAGGTTGCAAGGTTGGTCACAAGGATGGTTACAAGGTTGGTTGCAAGTTTGGTTGCAAGGTTGCAAGGTTTGGTCACAATGTTGGTCACCAAGGTTGGTTGCAAGTTTGGCTGCAAGTGCACGGTTGGTCACAAGGTTGGTAACAAGGTTGGTTGCAGTTTGGTTAAAAGGTTTGCAAGGTTGCGTCACAAGGTTGGTAACAAGGTTGGTTGCAAGTTGGTTTAAAAGGTTGCAAGGTTGGTCACAAGGTGTTGCAAGTTTGGTTTAAAAGGTTGCAAGGTTGGTCCAAGGTTGTGTTACAGGTTGGTTGCAAGTTTGGTTAAAAGGTTGCAAGATTGGTCACAAGGTTGGTTGCAAGTTTGGTTGCAAGGTTGCAAGGTTGGTCACAAGGTTGGTTACAAGGTTGGTTGCAAGTTTGGTTAAAATGTTGCAAGGTTGGTCACTAGGTTGGTTACAAGGTTGGTTGCAAGGTTGGTTGCAAGGTTGCAAGGTTGGTCACAAGGTTGGTTGCAAGTTTGGTTGCAAGGTTGCAAGGTTGGTTACACGGTTGGTTGCAAGTTTGGTTAAAAGGTTGCAAGGTTGGTCACAAGGTTGGTTACAAGGTTGGTTGCAAGTTTGTTAAAAGGTTGCAAGGTTGGTCACAAGGTTGCTAACAAGGTTGGTTGCAAGTTTGGTTAAAAGGTTGCAAGGTTGGTCACAAGGTTGGTTACAAGGTTGGTTGCAAGTTTGGTTGCAAGGTTGCAAGGTTGGTCATTAGGTTGGTTACACGGTTGGTTGCAAGTTTGGTTAAAAGGTTGCAAGGTTGGTCACAAGGTTGGTCACAAGGTTGGTTGCAAGTTTGGTTGCAAGGTTGCAAGGTTGATCACAAGGTTGATTACAAGTTTGTTTGCAAGTTTGGCTGCAACGTGCAAGGTTGGTCACAAGCTTGGTAACAAGGTTGGTTGCAAGTTTGGTTAAAAGGTTGCAAGGTTGGTCACAAGGTTGGTAACAAGGTTGGTTTCAAGTTTGGTTAAAGGTTGCAAGGTTGGTTACAAGGTTGGTTGTAAGTTTGGTTAAAAGGTTGCAAGATTGGTCACAAGGTTGGTTGCAAGTTTGGTTAAAAGGTTGCAAGGTTGGTCACAAGGTTGGTTACAAGGTTAATTCCAAGGTTGGTCATTAGGTTGGTTACAAGGTTGGTTGCAAGGTTGGTTAAAAGGTTGCAAGGTTGGTCACAAGGTTGGTTACAAGGTTGGTTGCAAGATTGGTTAAAAGGTTGCAAGGTTGGTCACAAGGTTGGATGCAAGTTTGGTTGCAAGGTTGCAAGGTTGGTCACAAGGTTGGCAACAAGGTTGGTTGCAAGGTTGGTTAAAAGGTTGCAAGGTTGGTCACAAGGTTGGTTACAAGGTTGGTTGCAAGGTGGTGCAAGGTTGCAAGTTGGTCATTAGGTTGGTTACACGGGTTGGTTGCAAGTTTGATTAAAAGGTTGCAAGGTTGGTCCCAAGGTTGGGTTACAAGGTTGGTTGCAAGGTTGGTTGCAAGGTTGCAAGGTTGGTCACAAGGTTGGTTGCAAGTTTGGCTGCGAGGTTTGCAAGGTGGTCACAGGTTGGTAACAAGGTTGGTTGCAAGTTTGGTTAAAAGGTTGTAAGGTTGGTCACAAGGTTTGTAAAAGGTTGGTTTCAAGTTTGGTTTTAAAGTTTGCAAGTTGGTCACAAGGTTGGTAACAAGGTTGGTTGCAAGTTTGGTTAAAAGGTTGCAAGGTTGGTCACAAGGTTGGTTACAAGGTTGGTTGCAAGTTTGGTTAAAAGGTTGCAAGATTGGTCACAAGGTTGGTTGCAAGTTTGGTTGCAAGGTTGCAAGGTTGGTCACAAGGTTGGTTACAAGGTTGGTTGCAAGTTTGGTTAAAAGGTTGCAAGGTTGGTCACAAGGTTGGTTACAAGGTTGGTTGCAAGATTGGTTAAAAGGTTGCAAGGTTGGTCACAAGGTTGGTTGCAAGTTTGGTTGCAAGGTTGCAAGGATGGTTACAAGGTTGGTTGCAAGTTCGGTTTATAGGTTGCAAGGTTGGTCACAAGGTTGGCAACAAGGTTGGTTGCAAGTTTGGTTAAAAGGTTGCAAGGTTGGTCACAAGGTTGGTAACAAGGTTGGTTGCAAGTTTGGTTAAAAGGTTGCAAGGTTGGTCACAAGGTTGGTTACAAGGTTGGTTGCAAGTTTGGTTGCAAGGTTGCAAGGTTGGTCATTAGGTTGGTTACACGGTTGGTTGCAAGTTTGGTTAAAAGGTTGCAAGGTTGGTCACAAGGTTGGTTACAAGGTTGGTTGCAAGTTTGGTTGCAAGGTTGCAAGGTTGGTCACATGGTTGGTTACAAGTTTGGTTGCAAGTTTGGCTGCAAGGTTGCAAGGTTGGTCACAAGCTTGGTAACAAGGTTGGTTGCAAGTTTGGTTAAAAGGTTGCAAGGTTGGTCACAAGGTTGGTCACAAGGTTGGTTGCAAGTTTGGTTGCAAGGTTGCAAGGTTGGTCACAAGGTTGGTTACAAGGTTGGTTTCTAAGTTTGGTTAAAAGGTTGCAAGTTTGGTCACAAGGATGGTTACAAGGTTGGTTGCAAGTTTGGTTAAAAGGTTGCAAGGTGGTCCACAAGGTTGGACACCACGGTTGGTTGCAAGTTTGTGTAAAGGTTGCAAGGTTGGTCACAAGGTTGGTTACAAGGTTGGTTGCAAGGTTGGTGCAAGTGCAAGGTTGGTAATTAGGTTGGGTACACGGTGGGTTGCAAGTTGATATAAGGTTGCAAGGTGGTCACAAGGTTGGTTACAAGGTTGGTTGCAAGTTTGGTTGCAAGGTTGCAAGGTTGGTCACAAGGTTGGTTGCAAGTTTGGCTGCAAGGTTGCAAGGTTGGTCACAAGGTATGTAACAAGGTTGGTTGCCAGTTTGGTTAAAAGGTTCCTAGGTTGGTCACAAGGTTGGTAACAAGGTTGGTTGCAAGTTTGGTTAAAAGGTTGCAAGGTTGGTCACAAGGTTGGTAACAAGGTTGGTTGCAAGTTTGGTTAAAAGGTTGCAAGGTTGGTCACAAGGTTGGTTACAAGGTTGGTTGCAAGCTTGGTTAAAAGGTTGCAAGATTGGTAACAAGGTTGGTTGCAAGTTTGGTTGCAAGGTCGCAAGGTTGGTCACAAGGTTGGTTACAAGGTTGGCTGCAAGTTTGGTTAAAAGGTTGCAAGGTTGGTCACAAGGTTGGTTACAAGGTTGGTTGCAAGATTGGTTAAAAGGTTGCAAGGTTGGTTACAAGGTTGGTTGCAAGTTTGGTTGCAAGGTTGCAAGGTTGGTTACAAGTTTGGTTGCAAGTTTGGTTAAAAGATTGCAAGGTTGGTCACAAGGTTGGTTACAAGGTTGGTTGCAAGTTTGGTTAAAAGGTTGCAAGGTTGGTCACAAGGTTGGTAACAAGGTTGGTTGCAAGTTTGGTTAAAAGGTTGCAAGGTTGGTCACAAGGTTGGTTACAAGGTTGGTTGCAAGTTTGGTTTCAAGGTTGCAAGGTTGGTCATTAGGTTGGTTACACGGTTGGTTGCAAGTTTGGTTAAAAGCGTTGCAAGTGGTCACCAGGTTGGGGACAAGGTGGTGCACGTTTGGTTGCAAGGTTGCAAGGTTGGTCACATGGTTGGTTACAAGTTTGGTTGCAAGTTTGGCTGCAAGGTTGCAAGGTTGGTCACAAGCTTGGTAACAAGGTTGGTTGCAAGTTTGGTTCAAAGGTTGCAAGGTTGGTCACAAGGTTGGTAACAAGGTTTGTTGCAAGTTTGGTTAAAAGGTTGCAAGGTTGGTCACAAGGTTGGTAACAAGGTTGGTTTCAAGTTTGGTTAAAAGGTTGCAAGGTTGGTTACAAGGTTGGTTGTAAGTTTGGTTAAAAGGTTGCAAGATTGGTCACAAGGTTGGTTGCAAGTTTGGTTAAAAGGTTGCAAGGTTGGTCACAAGGTTGGTTACAAGGTTAATTCCAAGGTTGGTCATTAGGTTGGTTACAAAGGTGGATTGCACAAGGTGGTTAAAACGGTTGCGAGGTTGTCAGAAGGGTTGGTACAAGGTGGTTGCCCAAGATTGGTTAAAAGGTTGCAGGTTGGCACAAGGTTGTGCAGTTGATTGCAATTTGCATCCGGTTGGTCACAAGGTTGGTTGCAAGTTTGATTGCAAGGTTGCAAGGTTGGTCACAACGTTGGTTACAAGGTTGGTTGCAAGTTTGGTTAAAAGGTTGCAAGGTTGGTTACAAGGATGGTTACAAGGTTGGTTGCAAGTTTGGTTTATAGGTTGCAAGGTTGGTCACAAGGTTGGCAACAAGGTTGGTTGCAAGTTTGGTTAAAAGGTTGCAAGGTGGACAAGGTTTGGTACAAGGTGGTTGCCAAGGATTGGTTGCAAGGTTTGCAAGGTTGGTCATTAGGTTGGTTAAACTGTTGGTTGCAGTTGATTAAAAGGTGCAAGGTTGGTCACAAGGTTGGTTACAAGGTTGTTGCACGTTGGGATTGCAAGTTGCAAGGGTGGTCACAGGTTGGTCAAAAGGTTGGTTGCAAGTTGGGGCAAGGTTGCAAGATGGTCACAAGGTTGGTACAAGGTTGGGTTGCAAGTTTGGTTAAAAGGTTGCAAGGGTGGTCACAAGGTTGGTTACAAGCGTTAATTCCAAGGTGGTCATTAGGTTGGGTTACAAGGTTGGTTGCAAGGTGGTTAAAAGGTTGCCAAGGTTGGTCAGAGGTTGGTTACAGGATGGTTGCAAGATTGGTTAAAAGGTTGCAAAAGGTTGGTCACAAGGTTGGTGCAAGTTTGTGGCAAGGTGCAAGGGGGTCACAGGTGGTTTACACGGTTGGTTGAAAGGTTTGGTTAAAAGTTGCAGTGGTCACAAGGATGGTACAAGGTTGGTTGCAGTTTGGTTAAAAGGTGAAGGTTGTCACAAGGTTGGCAACAAAGGGTGGTTGCAAGTTTGGTTACAGTTGCAAGGGTTGTTCACACGGGTGGTTACAAGGTTGGTGCAAGGTTGGTTGCAAGGTTGCAAGGTGGTTCATTAGGTTGGTTAAACGGTGGGTGACAAGTTTGAAAAAGGTGCAAGGTTGGTAACAAGGGATGGGTACAAGGTTGGTTGCAAGTTTGGTTGCCAGGTTGCAAGGTTGGTCACACGGTTGGTCACAAGGTTGGTGCAAAGTTTGGCTGCAAGGTTGCAAGGTGTCACAAGGTTGGTAACAAGGTTGTTGCAAAGTTTGGTAAAAGGTTGCAAGGTTGGTCACAAGGTGAACAAGGGTGGTTGCAAGTTGGTTTAAAAGGTTGCAAGGTTGCGTCACCATCACGCGCCCCTGGTGCACGCAAGAGAGAGGAGTTGAAACACGCGCGTGCACACGGCTTGGTCACAAGGTTGGTTACAAGGTTGGTTGCAAGTTTGGTTAAAAGGTTGCAAGATTGGTCACAAGGTTGGTTGCAAGTTTGGTTGCAAGGTTGCAAGGTTGGTCACAAGGTTGGTTACAAGGTTGGTTGCAAGTTTGGTTAAAATGTTGCAAGGTTGGTCACTAGGTTGGTTCAAGTTGGTTCAAGGTTGGTTGCAAGGTGCACGGTGGTCACAAGGTGGTTGCAAGTTGGTTGCAAAACCCCCCCTCCCCCCCTCTCCCCTCCCCAAAAACATGGTTCAGGTTGTTACCCGGTGGTTGCACGTTTTGGTTAAAAGGTTGCAAGGTTGGCCACAAGGTTGGTACAAGTTTGGTTGCAAGTTTGGTTAAAAGGTTGCAAGGTTGGTCCCAAGGTGTAACAAGGTTGGTTGCAAGTTTGGGTTAAAGGTTTGCAAGGTTGGACAAAGGTTGCGTTACAAGGTTGGTTGCAAGTTTGGTTGCAAGGTTGCCAAGGTTGGTCATTAAGGTTTGGTGGGCTTACACGGTTGGTTGCAAGTTTGGTTAAAGGTTGCAAGGTTGGTCACAAGGGTGGTTCAAAAGGTTGGTTGCACAGTTTGGTTGCAAGGGTTGCAAGGTTGATCACAGGTGATTAACCAGTTGTTGCAAGTTTGGCTGCAACGTGCCAGGTTGGTCAACAAAGCTGGTAACCACAAGGGTGGTTGCAAAGTTTGGTTAAAAGGTTCAGGATTTGTCACAAGTGGTAACAAAGGTTGGTTTCAGTTTGGTTTAAAGTTTGCAAGTTGGTTACAAGGTTTTGGTTGTTAAGTTTGGTTAAAAGGTGCAAGATTGGTCACAAGGTGTGGTGGCCAAGTTTGGTAAAAGGTTGCAAGGTTGGCACGAGGTTGGTTGCAAGTTTATTCCAAGGTGTGCTTAGGTTTGGTTGGAAGGTAGGTTGCAGAGGTTGGAGTTGGTTGCAGTTTTGGTTTTAAAGGTGGCACGATTGGTCCCAAGGTTGGTTGCAAGTTTGGTTGCAAGTTGCAAGGTTGGTCCACAAGGTTGGTTCAAGGTTGGTTGCAAGTTTGTTTAAAAGGTTGCAAGGTTTGGTCACTACAAGTTGGTTAAAAGGTTGTGTTGCAAGATTGGTTTGCAAGTTTCAGGTTGGGCACAAGGTTGGTTTGCAAGTTGGTTGCAAGTGGCAAGGTTTGTTACACGTTGGTACAAAGTTTTGGTTAAATGTTACAAGGGTTGTCCACAAGGTTGGTTACAAAGGTGGTTTGCAAGTTTGGTTAAAAGGTTTCAAGTTGGTCACAGGTTGCTAACAGGGTTGGATGGCAAGTTTGGTTAAAGTTGCAAGGTTTTTCACACTGGTTGTTAAAGGTTGTTTGGCAAGTTTGTTGCAAGGTTGCAAGGTTTGAGTCCATTAAGGTTGGTTACACGGTTGGTTGCAATTTGGTTAAAAGGTTGCACAGGTTGTCACACACAAGGTTGGTTACAATGTTGGTTGCAAGTTTGGTGCCAGTTGCAAGGTTGGTCACAGGTTGGTTAGACGGGGGTTGTGTTGCCAAGTTTGGTTAAAAGTTTGCAAGGTGGTCACAAGGTTGGTTACAAGGGTTGGTTGCAATTTTGGTTGCAAAGGTTGCAAAGGTTGGTCACAAGGTTGGTTACAAGTTTGGGTTGCAATTTGGCTGCCAGGTTGCAAGGTTGGTCACCGCCAAGCTTTGGGTACCACGGTTGGTTGCAAGTTTGGTTAAAGATTGCAAGGTTGTTCACAAGGTTGTTAACAAGGGTTGTTGCAAGTTTTGTTAAAAGGTCACCAGTTTGGTCACAGGTGGTTAACAAGGTTGGTTTCCAAGTGGTTTAAAAGTGTGCAAGGTTGGTCCCAAGTTGGTTTACAGTTGTTGTAAGTTTGGTTTTAAAAGGGTGCAAGATTGTCACAAGGTTGGTTGCAAGTTTTGGTTCAAAGGTTGTCAACGGTTGGTCACAGGTTGGTTACCACGGCTAATTCCAATGTTGGTCTTAGGAGTTTTTTACAAGGTTGGTTGCAAGTTTTGGTTAAAAGGTTGCAAGGTTGGTCACAAGTTGGTACACAAATGTTGGTGCCAATTTTGGTTAAAAGGTTTGCAAGGTTGGTCACAAGGTTGGCAACAAGGATGGTTGCAAGGTTGGTTAAAAGGTTGCAAGGTTGGTCACAAGGTTGGTTACAAGGTTGGTTGCAAGGTTGGTTGCAAGGTTGCAAGGTTGGTCATTAGGTTGGTTTCACGGTTGGTTGCAAGTTTGATTAAAAGGTTGCAAGGTTGGTCACAAGGTTGGTTACACGGTTGGTTGCAAGTTTGGTTAAAAGGTTGCAAGGTTGGTCACAAGGTTGGTCACAAGGTTGGTTGCAATTTTGAATGCAATGTTGCAAGGTCGGTCACAAGGTTGGTAACAAGGTTGGTTGCAAGTTTGGTTAAAAGGTCGCAAGGTTGGTCACAAGGTTGGTTGCAAGTTTGGTTGCAAGGTTGCAAGGTTGGTGGTCACAAGTTGGTTACAAGGTTGGTTATCTAAGTTTGGGGTTAAAGGGTGCAAGTTTGGTCACACGGATGGTTACAGGTTGGTTGCGTTTGGTTAAAAAGGTTGCAAGGTTGGTCACAAGGTTGTCAAAACATCAAGGTGGTTGCAGTTTGGTTAAAAAGGTTGCAGCTTTGTCACAAGGATGTTACAAAGGTTGGTTGCAAGTTTGGTTTAATTAGGTTGCAAAGGTTGTGCACAAGGTTGGCACTAGTTTGGTTGCAAGTTTGGTAAAAGTTGCAAGGTGTGGTCCACAAGGTTGGTTACAAAGGTTTGGTTGCAAGGTTGTTGCAAGGTTTGCAAGGTTGGTCATTAGGTTGGTTAACGGTTTGGTTCAAGTTTGATTAAAAGGTTGCAAGGTTGGTCACAAGGTTGGTTACAAGGTTGGTTGCAAGTTTGGTTGCAAGGTTGCAAGGTTGGTCACAAGGTTGGTCACAAGGTTGTTCAGTTTGCTGCACATGTTTCAGATTGGTCACAGTTGGTACAAGTGGTTGCAAGTTTGGTTTAAAAGGTTCAGTTGGTCACAGGTTTGGTAACAGGTTGATTTCAAGTTTGGTTAAAATTTTGCAGGTTGGTCCACAAGTGTTGGTAACAAGGTTTGGTTTCCAATTTTGGTAAAAGGGTTGCAAAGGTTTGTCAGCAAGGTTTGGTTACAATGTTGGTTGCAAGTTTTGTTTAAAGGTTGCAAGATTTGTCCAAGAGGTTGGTTGCAAGTTTGGTTGGCCAGGTTGCAAGGTTGGTCACAAGGTTGGTAAACAAGGTTGGTTGCAAGTTTTGGTTAGAAAAAGGTTGAAAGTTGGTCACAAGTTGGTACAAGGTTTGGGTTGCAAGTTTGGTTCAAGGTTGCAAGTTGGTCACAAGGTTGGTTGCAAATTTGGTTGCAAAAGGTGTCAAGTTTGGTTACAAACAACGGTTGGTACAAATTTTGGTTAAAAAAGTTGCAAGGTTGGTCACAGGTTTGGTTTTACCCAGGTTGGTTGGCAAGTTTGGTGTAAAAAAAAGGTTCAGGGTGGTCACAAAGGTTGCTACAAGGTGGTTTGCAATTTTGGTTAAAAGGTTGCCAGGGTTGGTCACAAGGTTGGTTACAACAAACGTTGGTTTCAGTTTTGTTTTGCAAGGTTGCAAGGTTGGTCATTATTTGG
>JACBWV010000617.1:20000-36148 GCA_013435795.1 Chlamydomonas sp. ICE-L | reverse complement strand
TTTTTGTGCTGTGTTGCGCTGTATTGTGGTGTATTGTGGTGTGGTGCAGAGTAGTGTGGTGTGTTGTGCTGTGTTGTGCTGTCCTGT
Organism: Chlamydomonas sp. ICE-L; assembly: GCA_013435795.1. NCBI lineage: Eukaryota > Viridiplantae > Chlorophyta > Chlorophyceae > Chlamydomonadales > Chlamydomonadaceae > Chlamydomonas > Chlamydomonas sp. ICE-L. The sequence goes on along the minus strand of JACBWV010000617.1, from coordinate 36,061 downwards.
GGTGTATTGTGGTGTGCCTAGTTGTGCTGTCCTGTGGTATTGTTCTCACCTCAGCCTTTGCAAATTGCCTCTCCCTACGATTAATGTTGGACTCCCTTGAAGGGGCTTTGGCCCCCATCCCTCCTTTGCCTCCTGCTGCCACAACCAAACGCTCTCCTGCAGTGTGTGGTTGGTTGGTTAGTGTGTTTGGTTACTGTAGTGGTGGTGGTTGTTGGTGGTTGTTAGTGTTGGTTTATGGGTTTGTTGTTTGTGGTTCGTGGTGTTGGTTTTAGTGGTGGTGGTGGTTGTGGATAGTGATAGTGGTTGGTTATTTGTGGTTAGTTTGTGGTAGTGGTGATGGTTATTGGGTCTTGTTTTATTGGTTATTGTTGGGTCGTTTTATTGGCATGGTGTGTTGTTATTGGTTTTTAACGTTTTTGTGGTGACAGGTCTTTGTTGTGCTGGTGTTTTATTCTTTGTTTGTTTTTTAGTTTTTGATTGGTGGTTGTGGTGTTTGTGATCTTTGGGTGGATTCCTCAATGAGGGCCCCATTAGACTTGCCCTTCAGAACAGTGCTACTTGTGGTTTTCTTTTCTTTTCTTTCTTTTCTTTTCTTTTGCTATACCTTCTTGTTTATTTTCTATTGATGGTTTAGGGGTGTTTAGGGGTGTTTAGGGGTGTTTAGGGGTGTCTAGGGGTGTCTAGGGGTTTGGATGGGTGGGTATCCGGTGTTTTGGCAGGTGTTTAAGGTGTTTAGTGTTTTTTATAGGGTTTAGTGTGTTCTAGGGGTGTTTTAGGGGTTTGTTAAGGGTGTTCAGGGGTGCTTAAGGGTGTGCAGGGTGTCTAAGAGTGGTAATAGGGTGGTAATAGGGTGTAGGGGGCTTAGGGGTTGCTACAGGGTGTTTAGGGGTTTTATTGGGTGTTAAGGGGTGGTTAGGGGTGGTTATATTTTTAATTCTTGTTTTGTCTTGTTTTGTTCCATTTAATGTGCTTAAACACATAGGGAAATGCTGTCCACACCCATCAGGCTGAATGAGGTCTCCAATGAGGGCCCCAGAAACTTGCGCTTCAACACAGTTTGTTTTCTTCTTCTATACTTCGACCTATATTTGTTCTTTTTGTTTTTGTTTGCTCCATTAAAATCCTAGCACGCATAGGAGAACACATACAGTCCACACCCACACTTTTAACCATGTTCTTCATTGTGAAGGTGAGATCTACCACAACAAAAATCACCCACCAGGGTTGGTGAGATCCCCAGTGCAGTGTACTACATTTTGTCAAATTGGTCAGCGCTTAAAGCGCACTAACGTCAAATTGGTCAGCGCTTTGTAGTGCAAAAAGCGCAAAAACTGCGCGCTGCGCCCACAGGGAGTTGGAAAAACTGCGCGAAACGCGCAGTGGGGCTCAAAAAGCGTGTGCGAAAACGTGCTCCCACGCGCGCTTTGTAGTACCCTGCCCCAGTGAGGATCCCAGAAGACTTTGTTTCTTCTCTTTTTGCTTTTCTCAGTTTTGTTCTTCTTTTGTTTTGCTCTATTTCGAGATTTTTTGTTTTCTTTCATTTAGTTTTGCTCCATTCAAAGTCATAACACACATCGTATAACACATATGCTATCCAAACCCACCAGGGTTGGTGAGATCCCCAATGAGGGCCCAGAAGGCTTGCGTTTCAAAACAGTTTTTTTCTTCTTCTCTATTTCAAACTAAATTTTGTTCCATTGTGTTTTGCTGCCCTCCATTCAAAGTTGTAACACACAACAGATAACACATATGCTGTCCACACCCACCAGGCTGGGTGAGATCGCCAATGAGGGCCCCAGAAGACTTTCGCTTTACAACAGTGCCGGGGGGCACCGGGATGATCAGCGGGGGAGAGTACCCCTTCTTGATGTCCCTGCAAAAGGAACGCAAAAAAAATGAAATAAAGAAATAAAAGGAAATCAATAAATAAATAAATAAACAAATATTACCAGGATGATCAGCGGGGGAGAGTACCCCTTCTTGATGTCCCTGCACTAGGAATGCAATAAAGCATGAAATAAAGAAATAAAAAAGGAAATAAGTACATAAATAAATAGTACTAATAAATTGTAATAAATATTAGGGGCAGAGTACCCCTTCTTGATGTCCCTGCAAAAGGAACGCAATAAAGAAACAAATACATAATTCAAGAAATAAATTACATAAACAAATTAATACATAAATAATACGCCGTATTGCTGATGTTACATGTGTTGCATCTTGAAAGGTTGCATGAGTTGTATGCCTGTTACATGTTTAAGGTTTTCATATGTTACGTGTTGCATCTTTAAAGTTGGCGTGTATTGCATATGTTGCATGTTACATGTTAGCATCTTGGAAGTTTGCATAAGTTGCGTGTTGAATGTTTTCATATGTTACATGTGTTGCATCTTCAAAGGTTGCATATGATGCTTGTGTTGCATCTTCCATGTTAGCATCTTGAAAGTTTTCATTGTTGCATTTTGCCCTGAAAGTTTTTGGTTTTGCATGAATGCTTGTGGTGCATCGTTTCATGTTAGCAGCATCTTGAGTTGCATGTGTTAGAGGTTGACACTTTTCATATGTTACATGTTTGCATCCTCAAAGTTTGCATGAGATGCATGAGTTGCATCTTTCATGTTAGCATCTTGGAAGTTTGCATGAGACGCATGTGTCGCATCTTTCATGTTAGCATCTTGGAAGTGTGCATGAGATGCATGTGTTGAATCTTTCGTGTTAGCATCTTGGAAGTGTGCATGAGATGCATGTGTTGAATCTTTCGTGTTAGCATCTTGGAAGTTTGCATGAGATGCATGTGTTGCATGTTTCGTGTTAGCATCTTGGAAGTTTGCATGTGTTGCAGATTGAACGTTTTCATACGTTACATGTTTGCACTTTGGAAGTGTGCATGAGACGCATGTGTTGCATCTTTCGTGTTAGCATCTTGGAAGTTTGCATGAGATGCATGTGTTGCATCTTTCGTGTTAGCATCTTCGAAATTTGTGTGTGCTGCGTGTTGAAAGTTCGTTGTGTTGCATATTGAAAGTTTTCACATGTTGCATGTTTTCATCATCAAAGCTTGAATGTGTCCCATATTGAAAGTTTTCATATGTTACATGTTAGCATCTTGGAAGTGTGCAAGTGTTCCATATTGAAAGTTTTCATGTGATACATGTTTGCATCCTCAAAGCTTGCATGTGTTGCAGATTGAAAGCTTTCAAATGTTACATGTTTGTATCTTAACAGTTTGCATGTGATCCATATTGAAAGTTTTCATGTGATACATGTTTGCATCCTTAAATCTTGCAATGTTTGTCAGACTACGTTTCAAATGTCACTGTTTTGTATCTTAAACAGTTTTAATTTTCCGATATTGGAAAGTTTTCACATGTTACATGTTTGCATCTTCAAAGTTTGCATGTGTTCCATATTGAAAGTTTTTACATGTTACATGTTTGCATCTTCAAAGTTTGCATGTGTTCCATATTGAAAGTTTTCATATGTTACATGTTGGCATCTTCAAAGCTTGCATGTGTTCCATATTGAAAGTTTTCAAATGTTACATGTTTGTATCTTAACAGTTTGCATGTGCTCCATGTGATTATTCAAGGTTGGGGAGATCAAGATTCAAATCTAGTACTTCCAGATAATTAAGTTATAAATATAGTGATTTAAGATAAATAAAGTTGTAAAATATTCAAATCTAAATTTAAGACAAATAAAGTTGTAAAATATTCAAATATAAATTGAAGATAAATAGAGTTGTAAAATATTCAAATCTAAATTGAAGATAAATAAAGTTGTATAAGATTCAAATCTAGTACTCACTTGTTTTTTTCATCCTTAACCCAGTGCAAACGGGCTGGCCCCTCAACCTCAAGTGTTTTTATCAGTCGTAACACTTATTTATTATTTTATTTACTAACATGGTTTGCTTCGGTCCCACGCTACTTTTGGAGACGCACATCCCCCAACATTGTAAATAAAACTAAATATTTAAATCCACTTTTAAATATACTACTGCTGACTTGTTTTCCTTTATCCACTACCCTTGGAAACCTAAATCTCCCTCTATCGTTAATTATAATAACTCCAATGTATAAATGTTAATCATATGAATCAAATTGGAAATCTAGTTACCTGTTTTTCCTTGGCCCCGCGCTACCCTTGGAGACGTAAATCTCCCTTAATCGTAAATCAAATTAAATATGTACATTCCTGCGACCGATTTGAAGACGATTTACAGCGTGCACCTCCCCAAATACTTTTTGGACACCCCCTGTTAAATTCAGTTTTAAATCTAATACTGCAATCTACTGACTTGTTTTCCTTTATCTCTGTGCTACCCTTGGAGACTGACATCTCCCTTAATTGTAAATTAAATTGAAAAAAAATACTAATTGAGTTCAGACTGGAAATTTTGTTTTGAATCTACTAACCTGTTTTTCTTTGGCCCCGCTGTGCTACCCATGGAAACGTAAATCTCCCTTACTCGTTGAACATATAAATTAAGTTTTTAACCTACTACTAACCTGTTCTTCTTTGGCCCCGCGCTACCCTTGGAAACGTCACCATTGGGCCCGTTAAGGCTGACATATTTCTTGCGCTTGTGAAGGTGGAGCAGGTTGTCGTACCTAGGGAGATTGAATTTGTTTGGTTTGGGTTTGGGGTTTGGTTTGGGTTTGGTTTGGTTTGGTTTGGTTTGGGGAAACAACGAAGAACATAAATAACATGCTCAAACAGGAGGAGAAAAAAAACATTGGGCCCGTTAAGGCTGACATATTTCTTGCACTTGTGAAGGTGTAGCAGGTTGTCGTACATACATGGGTTGGGTTGGATATGGCTTAGGGTTGGGGTGGTTTTGGATTGGTGCCCAATAAATTATCCTTGGAAACATCACCATTGGGCCCGTTAAGGCTGACATAGTTCTTGCGCTTGTGAAGGTGAAGCAGGTTGTCGTACCTAGGGAGATCTAATTGGTTTGGTTTGGGTTGGTTTGGGCCTAAACCCTAAACCCTAAACCCTAAACCCTAAACCCTAAACCCCCACCCAGAGGCACCCCCACCCCCACCCCCACCCAGAGGCACCCACTCCCCCACCCCCACCCAGAGGCACCCACTCCACCCCCACCCCCACCCCCCCAGAGCACCCATCCACCCCCCACCCCACACCTCTCAAAATGCACCCCACTCCCCCACCTCCGACCCCGAGCACTCCCACTCCACACCCACCCCCCCCACCACTCCATAAGGCACCCCACTCCCCCCCCCCCCCCCCACCACCACTCATAGGCACCACTCCCCCACCCCCAACCAACCTACCCATAGGCACCCCACTCCTCCACCCACCACCCCACCACCCACCCAGAGGCACCCCTCCCCTCCCCACCCAGACCCACTTCACCCCACCCACCCGCACTCCGCTTCCACCCACCTCCACTTCCCCCCCGCCCCTACCACCCCCACCCCCGAAGCCCACCCCCACGTCCGATTCCACCCACTCCACTTCCCCCCCCGACCCACTCCACCCGCCACCCCCCACCCCCACTCAGAGGCACCCCTCACACCACATGCCACGTCCCACCCCTCCCCCAGCCCCTCCCCCCCCAACCCCACTCAGCGTGCACCCACGTCCCCCACCCCCACCCAGAGGCACCCACTCCCCCCCCACTACCCCCACCCCCCCCACCAACCCCGAGGCACCCACTCCTCCCACCCCACCCAGAGGCAACCCCCACCCCACCCCCCTCCCCCCAGAGCACCCACTCCCCCCTCCCACCCAGATGCACTCCTACCCACCCCCACCCCCACCCCACCCCAGGCACCCCCACCCCCCCCACCCAGAGGCACCACTCTTTCCCACCCAGAGGCCCCCCACCCCCACCCCCCCCCCACCCCCACCCCGCCCCTACCCCCACCCAGAGGCACCCCCACCCCGCCCCACCGCAGAGCACCCCCACCCCCCCCCCAACCAATTCACCCCTCCACCCCCCCCGAAAAGGCACCCACTCCCTCCCCCACCCCCACCCAATTTCAAACCCCCCACCTCCACCCCCCCACCAAGAGGCACCCACCCCACCCCCACCCCCACCCCCACCCATAGGCACCCCTACCCCCCCACCCCCACCAGAGGCACCCCTACCACCCACCACCACACCCAGATGCCCCCCTCCCCCCCCACCTTGGTGTGCCTCTGGGGTTGTGTGGGTTGGGGGATGGGTGCACCTGGGTGGGTTGGGTGAGTGTCTCCCTCTGGGTGGTGGGTGGGGGATGGGTGCCTTGAGTTGTTGGTGGGTGTGGTGGGTGGAGTGGGGTCTTGGTGGGGTGGGGGAGTGGGTTGCCTCTTGGTGGGGTGAGGGTGTTGGTTGGGGTTGCCTCTGGTTGGGGGTGGGTGGGGTGGAGTGGTTGCCTCTGGTTGGTGGTGGGGAATGGGTGCCTCTGTTTTGGGATGGGTGGGGGTGCCTCTGGTGGAGGGTGGGGGTGGAGTGGTGCCCCTGGTGTTGGTGTGGAGTGGGTGCCTCTGTGTGGGGTGGGGGTGGGGTTGCCCCTGGTGGGGGTGGGGGTGGAGTAGTGTGGCCTCTGGGTTGGGGGTGGGGATTGGTGACTCCCCCACCTCCCCCCCAGAGGCACCCACTCCACCCCCCACCCCCACCCCACCCCCACCCAGAGGCACCACTCCCCCCCCGCCACCCATAGGCACCCATTCCCACCACCCCCACCCCCACCCATTAAGACCCACGGTCCCCCAACCCCCACCCCCACCTAGAGGCACCGCCGTCCTCCACCCCCACCCAGGGGTCCCCACCCCCACCCCCACCCAGAGGCACCCACTCTCACCCCACCCAGATTGCAGAAACCCCCAGCCCCACCCCCACCCAGATTCACCCACTCCACCCCCACCCCCCACCCCCAACCCCCACCCAATCACCCACTCTCCCCCACCCCCACCCAAGCACCCACTCCACCCCCACCCCCACCATATTCAACCACTTCCACTCCCACCCCCACCCCAGATGCCCCCACCCCCTCCCCCCACCCCCGAAACCTCCCCATAGGTCACCCACCCCCACCGTCCCATCCCATATTCCCCCCCTCCACCCCCACCACCAAGATTCACCCCCACCCCCCACCCATATTCACCCCCCACCCCCACACCCCCACCCCTATTCCCCCCACCCATACCCACTCCACCCCCACCCCCACCCGATTCAACCCCTCCCCCAGCCCCACCCCCCTCACCCCATAGTCACCCACCCCCACCCCCACCCCCATCAAGATTCACCATCTCCCCCAACCCCCACCCGATGCAACCCCCTCCACCCCACCCCCACCCCCACCCTAGGCACCCCCACCCCACCCCAACCCTAGCACCCCTTCCTCCCCACCCCCACCCCTCAGGCACCACTCCACCCCCACCCCCACCCCCCACCCCCACCCACTAGTCAAGACCCACTCCCCCACCCCCAACCCAAGGCACCCACTCCACCCCACCCCCCCACCCCCACCCATATTCACCCCTTCAAAGACCCCACCCCCACCCCTAGTCTTCCCCCACCCCCACCCCCACCCCGATCAAGCACCCACTCCCCCCCCCCCACCCCCACCCCCCCCCAACCCCACCCAGATTCAACCCACTCCACCTCCCTCCCACCCATGACCCCTCCAACCCCCACCCCCCACCACCCACTCAAAGTCACCCACTCCACTCCACCCAGACCCACATCCACCCCCCCCCCCACTCATCGTCACCCACTCCCCCACCCCCACCCAGTAGGCCCCACTCCACCCCCACCCCCACCCGCCCCCCGCCCCCCAACCAGATGCACCCACTCCCCCACCTCCCCAGCCCAAAGGCAACCCACTCCACCCCACGCCCCCCCCCCACCCCCACCCAAGTCACCCACTCCCCACCCCCACCCAGGCACCCACTCCCCCCCCACCCCCACCCCCACCCAGAGGCACCCCTCCCCCACACCCCACCCATATGCACCAAACTCCACCCCCACCCCCACCCATGGGCACACCCCCCCCCCCACCCCCACCAATATGCACCCACTCCCCCACCCCCACCCAGAGGCAACCCGCTCCACCCCCCCCCCACCCATAGCACCCCCACCCCATCCCAACCCATAGAGGCTCCCACGTTCTCCACCCCCACCCAGAAGGCACCCACTCACCACCACCCCCGCCCCCACCCATAGGTCTCACCCCCCCCCCCCACCCTCACCCCCCTCAGATCAACCCACTCCCCCACCCCCACCCATAACCCCTCACCCCACCCCCACCACCACTCAAAGTCACCCCTCCCCCACCCCCCACCCATAGGCACCCCACTCCACCCCCCCCCCACCGCCTCAGAAGGCTAACCAACTCCCCCCACGCCCCACCATCAAAACCCACCCCCACCCCAAACCCAAGCACCCCTCCCCCACCCCCACCCGAGGCACCCTCTTTCACACCCACCCCCCCCAGAGGGCACCACTGCCCCACCCTCACTCAGAGGCAAACCACTCCACCCCCCCCACCCCCCACCCAGATCACCCCCCCCCACCACCCACCCAGAGGCACCAACACTCCTCCCACCCCCACCCATAGGCCCCACCATCCACCCCCCACCAACAACCAACCCCCCACCTCTCAATGTCAAAGGCACCCACTCCCCCACCCCCCCACCCAGATTCCACCGCACTCCAACCCCCCCACCCCCCCACCACTCAGAGGCCCACCCACTCCCCCACCCCCCCCCCCCACCCAGAGGCACCCACTCCCCCACCCCCCCAACCCCACCCAGAGGCCAACCCCCCCCACTCCCCCCAGACCCACTCCACCCCCCCACCCCCACCCCCACCCCCACTCAGATGCACCCACTCCATGCCCACCCCAGACCCCACCCACCCCACCCCCACCCCACTCAGAGGCAGCCCACTTCCACTCCCACCCAGACCCACTCACCCCGCCCCCCACTCAGAGGCAACCACTCCCCCACCCCCACCCAGAGGCACCCCACTCCACCCCCACCCCCACCCCCACCCCAACCCAGAGTTCACCCCTCCCCCACCCCCACCCAGAGCAACCACTCCACCCCCCCCCCACCCCCCCAAGGGCACCCCCACCCCCACCCCACCCCGCCAGAGCACCCACTTCACCTCACCCCCACCCAGATGGCACCACTCTCACCCCCGCCCTCCCCACCCCCACCCAGAGGCAAACCCCCACCCCCAACCCCCCAGCCCCACCCAGAGGGCCCCACTCATCACCCCCACCCCCACCCAAAGTCGACCCCCCCACCCACACCCCCACCAAGAATGCAACACTTACCCCACCCCCACCCCCACCCCCACCCCCACCCCACCCAGATGCACCCACTCCCCCACCCACTCCGAGGGCACCCCCTCCACCCCCACCCCCACCCAGAGGCAACCCACTCCCCCACCCTCACTCGAGGCCCCACTCCAACCCCCCCCCCCACCCCACCCGAAGTCCCCCCCCCCCCCACCCCCACCCCCACCCAGAGGCCCCCACTCCCCCACTCCCCCACCCCCACCCAGAGGCAACCCACCCACACCCCCACCCCCACCACCTCTCCAAAGCACCCACCTCCCCCACCCCCACCCATATGCACCCCCTCCACCCCCAACTTCCCCACCACCACTCATAGTCAACCACTCCCCACCGCCCACGCCCCACCACCACCCGACCACTCAAGTCACACCCCCCTCCCCCCCCCCCACCCCCACCCAGAGGCACCACTCAGCTCCCCACCATACCCCTCCACCCCCACCCCCACCCCCACTCAGATGCACCACGTCCACATCCCACCCCGACCCCTCCACCCCCACCCCCCCCCCACGCCCCCACTCATATCCCCCACCTCCCACTCTCCGCACCCAGACGCCACTCCCCCCCGACCCCCCCCACCCCACTCAGAGTCCCCCACTCCCCTCACCCCCCATACCCCAACTACCACCCGCCACTCCACCCCCACCCCCCCCCCCTCAGAGGCACCCACTCCCCCACCCACACCCAGAGGCACCCACTCCACCCCCCACCCCTCCCCCCACCCCCACCCAAGGCAGCCCACATCCCCCACCCCCACCCAGCTGCACCCACTCCACCCCCACCCCCACCCCACCCAGATCAGACCACTCCCCCCCCCCCGCACCATATTCCCCCCCCCAAAAACACCCAAAAAAAACGAAAACCCACTCCACCCCCACCCCCCCCCCCACCCATATCCAACCCACTCCCCCCCCCCACCTAGCAGAGGCACCCACTCCACCCCCACCCCCACTCCAGAGGCACTCACTCATTGGTCACAGACAAGTGATGTCGAACCGTCAGCGCCATCAGCAGGGGTACCTACACAGAAAGGAATCGTTTAAATTAGAAAATAAATAAACAAGTAAATAGATAAATAAATAAATAAATACATAAATAAATAAATAGATAAATAAAAAAATAAAAAATAAGTAAATAAAATAAATAAAATAAATAAAATATATAAAATAAATAAAATAAATAAATAAATAAATAGATAAATACATAAATAAATAACTAATAACAGAAATAAATATATCAGTAATAAATAACTAACCATAACATCATAAATAAATAAGAAGCAGATAAATATAAATAAATATTAGTGAGATCAATAGATTAATAGTATGCTTATTACTACAATAGGTGAGGGGGCCATCCTCGTTTTCCGGCACTGGTGCCGCCCACGAAAAGTCAGTATGAACCACCGGATATACAATCTAGAAATGCATTGTATCATGATTGGTACTCCCCCTGTCGCCTGGTAAGGCTACCCTTGACAGAAACATCCATACACTCCATACTGAAATAAATTAAATGAAATAAATAATGCATGAATACAGAAATAAACAAAAATAAAGGTAATCTCAGACTCCTATACGTTATTTCAAGGCGTGAGGTTTGAGGTGGGTTGGGTGGGTGGGGGTGGGGTGTGTGGTGGCTTGGGTGTGGGGGGGGGGTGGGGTGGGGTGGGGTGGGGTTGGGGGTGGTGGTGGTGTGTGGGGTGGTGTGGTGGTGTGTGGTGGGGGTTTGGGGTGGGGTGGGGTGTGGGTGGGTGGTGGGGTGTGGTGTGTTGTGGTGGGTTGTGGTGTTTTTGTGGTTGTGGCGTGGTGTGTGTGTTGGTGTGGTGTGGGATGTGGGGTGCTGAATTGTTCGGTGTGGTGTCGGGTGGGGTTGGGTGGGGTGGGGTGGTGTGGTGTTGGGTTGTGGTTGTGGTGTGGCGGTGTGGTTGCGGTGGTGTGGGTCGTGGTAGTGGTGTCGTGTGTCGGCTGTGGTGGTGGTGTGGTGTGGATGTGGTGTGTTGGTGTGTGTGTGTAGTGTGTTGTGGCTTGTGTTTGTTGTGTGGTGTGGTGGTGTGGTGATGGTGTGTGTGTTGTTGTGTGTTGTGTTGTGTTGTAGTGATGTTGTGTACTGTGGTCGTGGTGTGGGGGTGGGGTGGGGTGGGGTGGTGGGGGGGTGGGGGTGGGGTGGGGTGGGGTGGGGGGGTGGGGTGGGGTGGGTTGGGGTGGGGTGGGGTGGGGTGGGGTGGGGTGGGGTGGGGGGTGGGTTGGGGTGGGGGGTGTGGGTGTGTGGGGTGTGTGTGTGTGGGGTGGGGTGGGGTGGGGGGGGGGTGTGGGGGGGGGGGGGAGCCCGTTTGCTTGCACTCAGGCTACCACCCCGTTCCTGCGTAAATAAATAAATAAATAAATAATTAAATAAATAAAAAAAAATAAAAAAAAAATTGGTATCTCATACGCCTTAATTTGTTATTGCAAGGCATAAGGATGAAGGGGCCAGCCCATATAGTCCTGGACGGGAGCAGCTTTTATTTACCCAAAAGGAAATCCCACAAGACTCAAAGTCAACGACTCAGCATAGCTCTAAGCCAACCCAGAGACCTGCCCACAGCTTGTGTGCACGAGACTGATCACAACCCACTGATCGGTAGCCACATGTTCTTGGCCTGGCTGCCCTCAGGCTTTGTACTCCCTCCCCTCCCCTCCCCTCTTGGAAGTTACGGACCATCTTGTCCTTGACAGAATCAACAACTCAACGTTGCCCTACCCCAACCTAGAGACCTGCACACAGCTTGTGTGCACGAGACTGATCACAACTCACTGATAGGTAGCCACATGTTCTTGGCCTGGCTGCCCCCCGGCTTGTACTTGAAGTTGCAAATCATCTTGCCCTTGACAGACTCAACATCTCAACATAGCCCTAATCTGACCTAGACACCTGCCCACAACCAGAGACCTGTGCACAGGCAGAGAGCTTCCCACAGGTTGTATGCATGAGACTCATCACAGCCAACTGATTGGTAGCCACATGTTCTTGGCCTCCCTGCCCTCAGGCTTTGTACTCCCTCCCCTTCCCTCCCCTCCTGGAAGTTACGGACCATCTTGCCCTTGACTGAATCAACAACTCAACGTAGCCCACAACACAACACAACACAACACAATGCAACAAAACACACAAAAACAACGCACCACACCACACCACACCACGACACACAACACAACTCACCCCAACCTAGAGACCTGCCTACAGCTTGTGTGCACGAAACTGATCACAACTCACTGATTGGCAGCCACATGTTCTTGGCCTGGCTGCCCCCCGGCTTGTACTTGAAGTTGCAAATCATCTTGCCCTTTCAGACTTAACATCTCAACATGGCCCTAATCTGACCTAGAGACCTGCGCACAGTAAGAGAGCTTCCCACAGCTTGTATGCATGAGACTGATCACAGCCAACTGATCGGTAGCCACATGTTCTTGGCCTGGCTGCCCTCGGGCTTTGTACTTCCCTCCCCTCCCCTCCCCTCTTGGAAGTTACGGACCATCTTGTCCTTGACAGAATCAACAACTCAACGTTGCCCTACCCCAACCTAGAGACCTGCCTACAGCTTGTGTGCACGAGACTGATCACAACCCACTGATCGATAGCCACATGTTCTTGGCCTGGCTGCCCCCCGGCTTGTACTTGAAGTTGCAAATCATCTTGCCCTTGACAGACTCAACATCTCAACATAGCCCTAATCTGACCTAGAGACCTGCCCACAACCAGAGATCTGTGCACAGGCAGAGAGCTTCCCACAGTTTGTATGCATGAGACTGATCACTGCCAACTGATTGGTAGCCACATGTTCTTGGCCTGGCTGCCCTCGGGCTTTGTACTCCCTCCCCTTCCCTCCCCTCCTGGAAGTTACGGACCATCTTGTCCTTGACAGAATCAACAACTCAACGTTGCCCTACCCCAACCTAGAGACCTGCCCACAGCTTGTGTGCACGAGACTGATCACAACTCACTGATAGGTAGCCACATGTTCTTGGCCTGGCTGCCCCCAGGCTTGCACTCCCACCCCTCCCCTCCCCTCCCCTCTCGGAAGTTACGGACTATCTTGCCCTTGACAGAATCAACAAAACGTAGCTCTACCCCAAGCTAGAGACCTGCCCACAGCCAGAGACCTTCCCAAAGCTTGAATGCATGAGACTGATCACAACTCACTGATAGGTAGCCACATGTTCTTGGCCTGGCTGCCCCCCGGCTTGTACTTGAAGTTGCGAACCATCTTGCCCTTGTCAGACTCAACAATCTCGCCATTGCCGCCTTTGCCAGCCCTGCAGTTTACACTTAGCATTAAGTGTTTACTTTTTTGTGTGTGTGTGTGTGTGTGTGTGGGGGGGGGGGGGGGGGGGGGCTAATAGTCGTCCAAGGGATGATTTGAATTTGGGTCTCATAGTCTGAAATTCGTAGTTTGTAGTTATTAGTTCGTAGTTCGTAGTCTGAAGTTCGTAGTTCGTAGTTTGTAGTTCGTAGTTCGTAGTTCGTAGTCTGAAGTTCGTAGTTTGTAGTTCGTAGTTCGTAGTTCATAGTTCGTACACTCCACCCCCACCCACCCCTACCCACCCACAACCCACCCACCCACAACCTCACCCCTGACTCCCACCCTACCCCCATCCCCCTCCACCCACCCCACCCCTACCCCCACCAAACAATGATGATAACGCACTTGACTTGGATGAACACTTCACCCCCCAACACACACACACATACCACACCTCTCCCCACCCCTAACCCCCACCCTAATTCCACCCCCACCCTCACCCCTAACCCCCACCCTCACCCTTAACCCCCACCCTCACCCCTAACCCCCACCCTCACCCCTCACCCCCCACCCTCACCCCCACCCTCACCCCTAACCCCCACCCTCACCCCTAACCCCCACCCTCACACCACCTCCACCTCCACCCCTAACCCCCACCCTCAACCCTAACCCCACCCTCACCCTTAACCCCCACCCCTAACCCCCACCCCCACCCTCACACCTAACCCCCACCCCACACCAAACAGTGACGATAACTCACTTGACTTGGATGAACACTTCAACCCCCACACCCACCCACCCACCCTACACACCCCTCCCCACCGCCTATATCCCACCAGCCCCCCTACCACCACCACCACCAAACAATGACGCTAACTCACTTGACTTGGATGAACACTTCACCCCCCCCCCCACACCCCACCCCACCCCACCCCCACCTTACACACCCCTCCTTGCCGCCTATATCCCACCAGCCCCCCCCCCACACACACACACACACACACACACACACACACACACACACACACACACACACACCACCACCACCACCACCAAACAATGATGCTAACTCACTTGACTAGGATGCAAACTTCACCTCACACACACACACACACACACACACATACACACACACCTATCCCCACCCTTAACCCCACCCCCACCCTACCCCCATTCCCCCCACCCACCCCTAACCCCCAACCCAACCCACCTAACCAAAGAAAGATGATTACTCACTTGACTTGGATGAACACTTCATCAAAGATCTTATGTGCCTCCTTGGTTTCCGCTCCATCTGCAAGAGGCACAGCCGGGTTTAGGATTTAGGGTTTAGGGTTAACTTGGATGGACACTCATCAAAGGTTTCGACTCCATCTGCGAGACAACAAAACAAAAGTATAACCAAAACCAACACTTTTAAACCATAACCAACAAAAATTGAACCAAAAACAACCAATTATATGTGCCTCCTCGGTTTTGGCACCATCTGCGAGACAACAAAACAAAAATGCAACCAAAACCAAACCTAAACCTTGGGCAAAATCACAATTGCTAGTTGGCCAGTATTGCCAGTATTGCCAGTATTGCCAGTTTGACAGTTTGTACAGTTTGCCAGGTTTGCCAGTATGTCAGGTTTGCCAGGTCAGCAAGTTTTGACAGCTTTGCCAGCTTTGCATTATGTTGCTGCATGGCGCAGCATGGGTCCCATAGGCTAGTCAGAAACCCCAACACCCCCCCCCCTCCTCACCTCCAGGCTTTAAATCCAGCACATTCCCCTTAGTCCCTGCACTGCCGTTTTTGATTCAGTGATGCATGGGTCCGGATAATCTAGTCAGAAATGCCCCCACAAATTCCCCTGCTCCTCACCCTCATCACCCACATCAAGCACCTTCTCCCTCACCAGAGCTTCTCTTTTCCGCTATCAGTAGCGATTGCTACCTGGGACCCCGTTGCGGCCAAACCTCCCGCTACCCTGAGACTCTCCCGCCCCCCAAACCCCCCAAATATTTCCCAAAACAAGCAAACTCCTCACCTTAACATTCAGCACTTTCCCCCTCTTCCCTGCACTGTTGTTTTAGTGCAACTCGTCACCATTCTGTTGCTGCACGGCGACGCGTGGGGTCTGGCTAAACTAGTCAGAAATGCCCCCCCGAACCCTCCAAATTCTTCATTTTTCTACAACAAGCCTGCACTTCACCTCCGGGCTATACATCTAGCACATTCTCCCCCACCCCTGAACGTTTTTTGTGTGCGACACATCGCAATTCCGTTGCTGCATGGCGACACATGGGTCTGGCCAAACTAGTCAGAAATGCCCCCCCGAACCCTCTGAATTCTTCCTTTTTTTCACAACCCCCCTCACCTGCTTCCTCTGGGCTTTACATCTATCACATTCTTCTTAGTCCCTGCACCATTGTTTTTGTGTGTAGCACGTCGCCATTCTGTTGCTGCATGGCGGCGCA
>JACBWV010000617.1:0-15000 GCA_013435795.1 Chlamydomonas sp. ICE-L | reverse complement strand
GGAAACGGGGGACCTAAAGAAGTCGGTGGAGGGTGGTTTCGGGAGAGAGGTTTGAGTGCGAGAGAGGAAAGCCCTTCCGCGGATGGTGATAAATTAGCAAGCGTTCAGTCAAGTAATCGGATTTGATGGAAATTGGGTTGGATAAGTTGCGGAGGTAAGTGCTGTCGCGGCATTACTGAGCTCCGTCAGCCAGCCAGGCAGCCGCCCGGCCAGGACGAAGTCCAGCTAGAGTCTGGATGGCAGGGTCCACACGTTTTCCCTTCAGCATTTAAGGTCGGCGACAGGTCAGCGAAAATCAGGGTTTCCTCTGCCTGAAATCGTCCTCTTCGATAGATTCCCAGTCAACTACTCAATGCTTCCACAAACTCAACCAGTCTTGGAATTGCTGCCAACCCTCCTCTTGGATGGGGGATACTTCATTCACTACTTTGTAGCAGACACGACAGTTAACCCAAGACAAGCCCACTCCGCTGAATAAACCGATATCTGTTCAATAATGTTGCCGAAGACCGAGCTGCAAATGTTCTGACCGGAGCCATGTTCAAGCCCACTTCACACCTTACAGACTACAGAAGAGTCTTCCAGCTACAAGTACCCTTTTAGGAACATAAGACTAAAACTAAAAGCGCCTTCTTTCAAGTTTTTTTACAAATACGGTTGCTGTCACTCGGGGAAGTCGACAGATCGCTAAATGCGTATGAGCGCAGCGGAATGCACGCGGAACGCACGCGGAACGCACGCGGGGTACGCGATTAGTCATAGCTAGTTAATGACTAATAACTTCTAAGCCCTATACCCACGTCGCCGGTAGCTCGGAATCCTGAGACATTTCGCCTACATTTAGCCAAGGCGGATTGTCGTCGAAATGTCTCAGACTTCTGAGACATTTCGCCTACATTTAGCCAAGGCGGATTGTCGTCGAAAAGTCTCAGACTTCTGAGACATTTCGCCTGCACCTCGCCACGCACGGCGGCTTGTGCACGTAAATGAGGCGAAAAGTACGTTCTTTTGAGACATTTCGCCTGTACTTCGCGTGCAGGGCGGTTTGGGCACGGTGGTCGGAGAGGTCGCATTTCAAGAATATTTTCCAGGAGCATTTCTCAATTACACCAGGATTCGAGAAGATAGATTACATACATAATAAACTATGCATCCATTAACCTATTGATCTACCTATTTATCTATGTAAGCATCCTTACACATGTACATCCACTACAGCCCATATATTCCCTATATATCCATTAACCATAGATAGACAGCGAGCAAAAGACGACGAGCAGCCAAATTGCTGGCTGGAACCATGTAGCTAATTAAGTTCAAGTACAAGTATATACGCAGCCTGCAGGCAGCTATCTATTTGTCTACTTATGAAAACATAGGCCTATATATCCACCAAGAAGAAACGTCCAATCAAAGCTATACATCTATATATCTTCACTGATTCTATTTTATATTTCCATCTTCAGCATGTGTAGTTCCTTCGTGGCAACAATCTTCATCGCAGCCGTAGCATTTCCATCCATCATTTTGCCCTGCAAGACATGCAGAGCAGGGCATGCGTTAGAGAGCAACCAAGGGCAGGGTTAATGGCAAGGGGCAGGACGGTGCGGTGATGAGCAGAGCATGGCTTGCGTTACATAGCAACCAATGGCAAGGAGCATGGCAAGGGGCAGGCATGTGCTAAACAGAGCAGAGCAGGCATTATAGAGCAATGAATGGCAGGGAGCACGGTAAGGGGCATGGATGCGATAAGCAGATCAGGGCATGTGTTAGAGAGCCAAGCAGGGAAGGGAGCAAAGTACGCCTGGAAAGTGATGATCAGAGAAGGGCATGCGTTCAAGAGGAAGGAAGGGAAGGGAGCAAGGCAAGGGGCTGGACCACAGTGATGAGCATAGTAATGCATGCATTTGAGAACCAAGAGCATGGATAATGGCAATTGCCAGTATCCCTGCCCCTCTTTGCTCTCTAACGCCTGCCATGCTCGGCTCATCACTGTCGTCCTGCCCCTCGCCATTATCCCTGCCCCTCTTTGCTCTCTAACGCCCGCCATGCTCTGCTCATCACTGTCGTCCTGCCCCTCGCCATTATCCCTGCACCTCTTTGCTCTCCAATGCCTGCTTTTCTTTGCTCATCACTGTCGTCTTGCCCCTTGCCATTATCCCTGCCCCTCTTTGCTCTCTAACACCTGCCCTGCTCTGCTCATCACTGTCGTCCTGCCCCTTGACATTATCCCTGCCCCTTTTTACTCTCTAACGCCTGCCCTGCTCTGCTCATCACTGTCGTCTTGTCCTCTGCCATTATCCCTGGCCCTCTCTGCTATCTATCACCTGCTCTGCACTGCTCATTAAGTGTCCTGCCCCTTGCCATCATCCCTGCCCCTCTTTGCTCTCTAAACCTGCTCTGGTCTGCTCATCACGGTCATCTTGCCACTCGCCATTATCCCTGCGCCTCTTTGCACTCTAACGCCTGCCCTGCTCTGCTCATCACTGTCGTCCTGCCCCTCGCCACTATCCCTGCCAGCCAGTTTGTACTCACAAGAGTAAAAAAAGGCAGGGATAATGGCAAGGGGCAGGACGACAGTGATGAGCAGAGCAGGGCAGGCGTTCGAGAGCAAAGATGGGCAGGGATAATGGCAAAGGGGCAGGACGACAGTGATGAGCAGAGCAGAGCAGGCGTTCGTGTTATGATACGATATATAGCCGTATCATACCCAATTGCCTGGACCGCCCAACCGGCTAGGATGGCTTCCTGCCAGGTCCAGGAGCCGGGTTGCCGCCAGGCAAGCCCGGGGTGTAGAACCTAACCTACACCCTGCTATACTCGCAGACGGCTACAAGAGTAGGCGTCCCACTTGTAAACTATCGTCTTACCAATTAACAGGTTAGGGTGAATCACGTCCCTGCGCCCACTCTCATCACACGAGTCACGTAGTAGTGCTCATCAGCTCTCATCACACGAGCCGAGCAACTATCTTGCAGTATTGTGCGCATTCCATCCTGAAGACAACCAAGACTTGATGCGCAATCTCAATCTTGAAGACTAAGCCCCTGCGTGGCTTCTTACCGTTTTGTTACCTCTCTCCCACTACTTAGACTCTCTCCTTCCCTTTCCTTCGCCCCTCTCCAAGTTGCCACCTTCCATCGCTCCCCCTCCTCCCCTTCCTTCGCTTCCCCCCCCCCCCCCCCCCTCCCCTCCCCAATCGCTAACCCATGGCTCAGCAACCTCCTGCTGCGCAACCACCTGCGGAGCCTCTTCCTTGGACGCTCCCCTTCAGTCAGCCGATCTCCACCTTCACCAAGCTGGACGGATCCAAATCTGATTGGACAATCTGGTTCACCAAGGTCCAATGGGACATGGACAGAATTGCCGCCTGGGGCCCCATCCTGGAGGACGCCGAGGGCATGAACCCGCCACCCACTCAGGCTGCAAACCCTGCCGAACTGCCCTCCACCTACGCTGCAGTCGGCGGGGTCGTCCCAAGACTCACTAAGGGGAGTAATGCTTCTTGTCTCCAGTTTTTGCATACCTGCCTGTCGGAAGTTATTTCCTCACAACACATTGGCATCACCATAGCATCCCAACTGATCCGCAACTTACAGTGTTTGTATGGCATCACTCGACCTAATCAAGAGGCCGCCACTATCATCTCATTCACTCAAATTTCCATGGGTGCTGCCGAACGCATCGAAGACTACATAGCTAGGACCTCCAGCATGTTCACATCTGCACAAAACAGAAATGCACAAGGCACCGCACTCATCTCCCCTCAAGCATTCAACACCATGGTAGTAACAGGACTTCGGTCCAGGCCTGAGTTTGATGGGTTCCGCAATTCTGCGTGGATTAGTAGCAATCTACATGATCCCCACCAATTGGCTGGGGACCTCACCTCATATGCTCATGTCAACGGGCTTTCATCCCATGTCCCTGCCGCATCCTCACACTTCCCCGCTGCTGACCACGACACTGTCATGTTCGCTAAAGCAGACACCATATGCCATAACTGTGGGGGGGCGGGGCACTTAGCTAGGCACTGCTCTAGTGACCTGCGACCGCGTCTAGATTCACGTCTAGATCCACGTCTAGATCTGCGACCACGTCTAGATCAATCATCCACTCAACCTCAAGCATCCACCTCACAGCGTCAAGAGCCCCCTGGGGACTCCCTCACCAAATATCCTAATACTCGCGGACGAACAGGCCGTCGTGATCGGCCACATGGCTATGCCAATGTTGCTGCAGATGAAATCTCTGGTGAGTCAGACTCTGACCCAGATGATTTTGCTACCGTCGCATTCATGGTGCACGCTGACGATGACGCTGGTATACTTGACCTCGACCTCGAAGATACCTCGGGTATAGATTGGAATGAAAAATTCGGGAAACACCCCTCGTCATATGACTGGGGTACATCAGGACACGACACGATGATGCTTGCCTCGCCCTCGAATCCCTTCTCCCGCCCCGTTCTCTATCGCAGCTGGGTTATTGACACTGGTGCCACTAGACACATGACTAGCAACAGGCAGCTTCTAAAACACATCAAGCTGCTCCCTAGACCCATTAAGATCCGTACTGCTAGCAACCACCAACTCATCTGCACTCACTCGGGCACCGCTAGGAATCCGGGGCTCAGGGGGGGAACCATCCTGTTGTACGACGTCTTGCTGTCACCTGACGAAGGTACACCCAACCTCTTCAGTGTCAGCAAGGCGCAGTCCATCAACACCAACCTCGAGATAAATCTCACACACTCCTGCGCAACCTTTACCATGGGAAACACCCACATCTTGACTGCACAAAAGCACAAAAACCTTTACATGGTACCCACTAGCCCATTCGACCACAGACAGTTTGACAAAGAGACCGGTCGTGAACCGGGGTGCCCCGACTTCCCATTAGACACTACTAGTGACTTGCGCACGTCCTACACTCCCATCCGCTCAGGCTTAAATGGTCACTCACCCATGCCCCTTTGCCTTGCCGCAGTTGCTCGCGATTCGCCGCAATCTGCGGCACTATGGCACGCCAGATACGGAGACCTGTCCTATGGGGGGCTTGCACAGTTAGTCACCAACCAACAGGTGATTGGAATTAAAATCGATCGTAGAGCTTTCGCTTCTCAGTCGAAAGTGCCCTGTGAGCCCTGCATCATGTCGAAAATGGATAGACCCCCACACCCCATCTCCACCACCAAGCACTACACCCGCCCTCTAGAGCTCATACACCTAGACCTTAGTGGAAAGATAAGGATCCCCAGCCTGAATGGCTCCCTGTACTTCCAGGCCATGCAAGATGAACACACAAAGTACTCAGGTGTCACATTCCACTCCACTAAATCCTTAGTAGCCAAGCAAACCATAGCTGAACTCACACGGTGGGAGAACATTACCCAAAGAAAGATAGGAAGCATCCAGATTGACAACGGTTCCGAATATGTTAACCACACTTTTGAGGACTGGTGCAAGTCTAAGGGCATCACCATGAGGAAGACAGTCCCTGATAACCCCTCCTCCAATGGATCTGCTGAAAGACTCAACAGAACTTTGCATGAAAGAGCCACCGCATTCCTCTATGACTCCAAATTTCCAGCACCCTTCTGGGCTGAGATGGTCAACAATGCTAACATCATCAGAAATGTCTCACCCACTGCTTCCCACCCCACCAAGACTCCCTTTGAACTCTTCCATGACCGTAAGCCTAAGGTTCATTTCTTGCGAACCATTGGGTGCACGGCATACGTACATGTCCCCAAGGAAGACAGAACACACAAAATGGCTCCCTCTGCACAAATTGCACGCCTTGTAGGCTACTCCCTAGACAGGAAAGCATATAGGGTAGTGTTCCCCAACAACATGATTAAAGAAGTCAGGGATGTTACCTTCAATGAATCCGAGAACCTTGCAGGCACCAAGGGTTTTGCAGGACCTGACGATAAAATCATTGGTGTGTTCCATGATATTCCATGCCACGAGCCCGGTATTCAACAAACACCACAACCTCATGCAACACAACGCCCCACTGTCCATTGGGGCCCCATGTCACAGATACCATCAGACACCTCGCACAACACCACCATAGACCAACCCTCTGGTGTTGCTCAGAATGAGGATGCTGAATCAGGACATGACTCACCGCCTGCATCCCCAACACGCACCCAGAGTCCCCCAACCGCTTCTCAAGGTTCCCCACCTCACACCTCACCGGCTCAGCAAGATACTCCCTCTTCATCACCATCTGACCCACCTGGACCACCAGATCCTGATCAGTTACTGACTCTACCCATTTCGCCACATTCAGTACATGAGACCAGATCAGAGCCAACTGGCTCCTAGAGCAGCAACAGGATTCAGCCTGGACCCTCAACTGGCGTTGTCACCAACCAGAGTGGCACGACGATCTAATCCACCTCTACATTCTCCTGTAGCACCTGCTGCCCCTACAAGGAGGGTGACCAGGTCAATGAAGTTCGACCTGAGCCCCGATCTGCGCCCAGATCTACCTGATCTGAACCCTGACCAGGAACCTAATCTGAGCCCTGCTCTGAGCTCTGCTGCAGAGATGGACCTTGACGAGCCAGCGTTCTTCACCATCAATGATGATATCCCTATTCCCAAATCGTACAAGGCTGCCATGGCTGGTGAATACAAGGAGTTCTGGGCAGCAGCATGTCAAGCTGAGATTGACTCTTTGGGCGATATGAAGACCTGAATCCTCCAAGATTTGCCCCCTGGCTTCAAAGCCATTGGCACTAAATGGGTCTTCGATATCAAGTACAACCTGGATGGAACCCTCAACCGGTTCAAGGCCAGACTTGTAGCTCAGGGATTCACTCAGCGTCCTGGCCAAGACTACAATGAGGTCTTTGCCCCTGTCGCCAAGCATGCGACCATCAGGTACATCATCTCCCTTGCAGCTCATCCGTTAGCATGTCTAGGACAACTTGATATCAGCACTGCATTCCTTAATGGAGTCCTTGAGGAAGAGTTGTACTGCAAGCAGCCCCCTGGGTTTGAAGTTGGCTTCAAGGCTTGCAGAATGATCAAGTGCCTCTATGGTCTGAAGCAAGCTTCCAGGCAGTGGTATCTCCAAGTCAAGTCTGATCTGTTGAAGCTGGGCCTCAATGAAGTTGACGCAGACCAGGGCCTCTTTGTCCTACCTGGAGCTACCGACATCCTCCTATGGCTAGTCCTATGGGTCGATGACTTCTTCCTCCTTTGTTTCAACCAGGTGCTCCTCGACAAATACAAAGCCTCCATTGGAGCCCTCTACAAGACTAGAGACCTGGGAGACCCTGCAGTGTTCGTGGGATATGAGATCACCAGGGACCGTACCAAGGGTACCATCCACATCTGCCAATCCCACTACATCAAGCAGTTGCTCAAGTCAGCAAACCTGACTGCCCAAACTGGTTCCTTCTGCTATCCCTACCCCATCCCCATGGATCCCAACACACCTTTGCCCTATCCTCACAAGGATGCACCTGTGAACATACTGCCTCTGGCTGCCATTGTGGGATCATTGAACTACCTCGCCGTCTGCACCAGGCCTGACATCGCCCAGGCTGTCAACAGACTGGCCAGGCACTCATCCAAGCCCATGGCTGAGCACATGGCTGCTGCCACAGGCATCCTCAGGTACCTAGCTGGCACTCCAACCCATGGGATCCTGTACACTTCTTCACGTGCGCCCTCCATGACTGATTTCACTGATTCTGACCATGCATCCTGCCAGCTGACCAGGAAATCCACCACGGGCTACGTTTTCCTCAACCAAGGGGGGGCTATCCAATGGCAATCCAAGCTCCAGCAATCTAGCACAGCCTTGTCCAGCACTGAAGCAGAGTATGTGGCAGCCTCCCAAGCAGCACAAGAAGCTCTATGGCTTCTCAAACTGAAGCACAATGCTGGAGAGCCACCGTCATCATTCACCATTGAGGGTGACAACCAGGCTTGCCTCAATGCCTGGAACCAAGACAAGCTCTCCACCCGTCTCAGGCACCTAGAGACAAGGTATTTCTTCCTCAAAGAGGAAGCCAAAAAGGGAGGCATTGTCCTCAGCTGGATTCCCACAGCAGCCAATGCAGCTGATATGTTCACCAAGCCCCTCCCTAGAATCAAGTTCCAGCAGTTCAGGACTGCCATTGGCTGTGTGGCCAAACCCTAGACATATGTACCTCCACATGTACCGCAACATACCTTCCAAAGGTTTTCACACTTGATTACATAGAAAAGTTCGTGACTTCAAGACTTGAGTTGACATTGATTTTCCCTAGACTGAATTCCATAGAGACTTTGACAAGTTATAATAGCCTACGGTCCCTGACTTTGATAAGGTTACATAAAGTCCTTGATTTCCTGTGATTTTTACAGGTATCCTGCCTTGCCCACACAAAATTGTTTGGGCCAGGTACTGTGTTACATATACAAACCAATGTAATGATTGCCTGTATCCTGAGAGCTTTTTTAAATTTTTCTCTTCGGTTAGTACCCATGTGGCTAATATTACTTACCTTTCTTTTGTCCTACATTGGATTTATTATAGAAATCCCCCTGCCTCGTTTTAAATCCTGGGAATTCTTTAATCCCAGAATATCCAGGATTGGGGGGAATGTTATAATAATATAGAGCCGTATCATACCCAACTGCCTGGACCGCCCAACCGGCTAGGATGGCTTCCTGCCAGGTCCAGGAGCCGGGTTGCCGCCAGGCAAGGCCGGGGTGTAGAACCTAACCTACACCCTGCTATACACGCAGACGGCTACAAGAGTAGGCGTCCCACTTGTAAACTATCGTCTTACCAATTAACAGTTCGAGAGCAGATAGAGAGGGGCAGGGATAATGGCAAAGGACAGGACGACAGTGATGAGCAGGGTCGGCAGGGCAGGCGTTAGAGAGTAAAGAGGGGCAGAGATAATGGTAAGGGGCAGGACGACAGTGATGAGCAGAGAAAAGCAGGCACTAGAGAGCAAAGAGGGGCGGGGATAAAGGCAAGGGGCACGACGACAGTGATGAGCAGAGAAAAGCAGGCGTTGGAGAGCAAAGAGGGGCAGGGATAATGGCAAGGGGCAGGACGACAGTGATGAACAAGGCAGGGCAGACGTTAGAGAGCAAAGAGGGGCAGGGATAATGGCGAGGGGCAGGACGACAGTGTTGAGCAGAGCAGGGCAGGCGTTAGAGAGCGAAGAGGGGCAGGGATAATGGCAAGGGGCATGACGACGGTGATGAACAAGGCAGGGCAGGCGTTAGAGAGCAAAGAGGGGCAGGGATAATGGAAAGGGGCAAGAAGACAGTGATGAGCAGAGCAGGCCAGGCGTTAGAGAGCAAGGGGGGGCAGGGATAATGGCAAAGGGCTAGATGACAGTGATGAGCAGAGCAGGGCAGGCGTTAGAGAGCAAGGAAGGGCAGAGAGCACGGATAGGGGTAGGATGGTGATTAGCTGGGCATGGCCTGCGTTATAGAGCAATGAAGGGCAGGGAGGATGGCAAGGGGCAGGACAGTGACGTGCAGAGCAGGGTATGCGCTAGAGATCAGTGAAGGGCAGTACATAGACAGAGGCATAGTACAGATGAAGTTACAGAGATGATGGCAGAGACAGTGACACAAACATAGACAGATGCACGTGGGCACCACCTAGGCATGAATCAATACATAATTCGCTATGCCACACAATTGTTGCGAAACCCCACCTACAAGCAAGCTTCACTTATCACTTACGTTGTTGTCCAAAAGCCTCATGTGACAGTGGAACATCAGAACTGGGAGGGAAGACAGAGCAATGGTCCCTGCAAATACAGAATGCAGGCATAGTTAAATTAAGTAGCTCCCTTTACTTCTTATTTGATGATAGTTTAAAGCCCCCTTGTCTTGTGTCAACAATGGCCAAGCGCTCAATCAGACTGACAAGCAAGTATTCATGCGTGCAACAGATAGGCATGCAAGCAACCAAGCCACTTTCCCATGGGCTGAACACTCTATGCCTAGCACCTCCAAGCTGCAGTCACCATCCAGATAGTCAGCCAATCAGTCACCAGGGAGGAAGACAGAAAGGCAGGCATACAGACATGAATGCACAAAAGGAGGCATGCAAGCAGGTGGACACTATTTAGGCATGTGATCAAGTCAGAATTCCCTAGGCCAAATTGTTGTGAAACCCTTCCTACAAGCAACCTTCAGACCGCTACCAGACAGAGCATGGGTCCCTGCAAAAATGAAGGACGGGCATAGTTACATTTATTGACACCCTTTGTGTTGTTTTTGCGCATTGGTAGGGAGATCCCCCTGGAAGTCCAACCTGCCTTAAGCTTAGGTACCTGAACCTCAGGTCCTACCCCAGCCTTGCATTGTCCACACTTGCCTGAGTTTACCATGCAGAATGGAGCTGGAAGACCGAGGCATAAAGACAAGGTTGGACTGTCACCCAACACCCAGCAAAGCAAGGAGAACCAGTATCCACCACAACACAAGAGGCAACATGCCAAGACTGCCACAACCACTAGGAGTGAACCCAATGTGAAGATGCATGCCATAGACATGGGTCTAGTGCGTCAGCCAAATAGACACAGTGCTGCCACCATCTATCATGCAGGGTCTCAAGGGATAATTGCCACGCATAATCTCCTGATACAATGCTCAAGGGCACCATGCAGCCAGGGCAGTGCATGATCCAACTAGAGTGTAAGAATGGGCGTTCCTGCTTCCGAACGGATTTTTTATTTTACTGAAATCTTACGATAAATATTGTAAGATCGTTTTCGCAAATTAATTGATTTTGCTTTTTTGGTGTATTTTACGAAAATATCTTACAATTTATTTTGTAAGATCGTTTTCGCAAATTAATTGATTTTGCTTTTTTGGTGTATTTTACGAAAATATCTTACAATTTATTTTGTAAGATTGTTTTGTTGTATTCCGGAGAAAGAGACTATTCCCTTCAATTTCAATTGTAACATTGATTTGCTCGTTTGGAGAGAGAGAAAGTTCCTTCGAAGTATTCCAATATAAAATCAATTGTAGAGGACAGTCAAGAGGAAGGTGGAAGCTGTTTACAAAGTCTTGAACGCATTGCTCATAATTATTTATCTCACAACTCACAACTCAACAGTTCGAAAGTACAACTTAGTACTTATGACTCCGAAATCTGTACTTATGTGTACCTCACTTATGTATAACTCACAACTCAGAACTTATATGTACCTTATACAAGTCAGAACTAATAACTCCTAACTCAGGACTTGTTATTCATAATTTCATACCTCATAGCCTCATTATGTACATAACACAAATTTATATCCTTAAATCTGCAAACTGCCATCCTAGAATCCTGAAATCACTCAAAATGTGTGTTGGATAAGGCAAACTAGTACACTCGTGCAAACTTGTGCACGGTGCTAATGTTGCACTGCTGCCAACAAGTCCATTGGTGCTAACTTCTGCACTTGGTGCTGACAGGTCATGTGCTAACTGACGCCATGGTGCTACCTGACACAATACTGTCTACTCTAGATTGGCTGTGGGAACAGGCTATCACGTTGTAGAAAGAGGGCCAATGCTAACTTGTTGGGTAACAACAGCGCCTGTACAATCGCTGCACTAGAATCTCCTCCTCCATGCCCCCATCCCCATCTTCCTCCTCCTCCATCTCCTACTCCTTAGCAATGTCTACATTGTCTCCATCCGATTGCACAGCCTCTGCCTTGGTGTCCTTCTCAATGGATAGGCAGCTTGACCCCTTTGCATGACTCCTTGCTGTGCATTGATTGCCATGCCCAGCACCTTCCCTGGCAGCTTGACCCCTTTGCATGACCTGGCAGCTTGACCCCTTTGCATGACCCCTTGATGTGCATTGATTGACCCCCCTTGCCGGGCCCCCCCTTGCTGCGCATGCATGAAAGACTGTTTTGATAAGTCGGAAAGGCTTTGCTTCATGCCTTGCGCTTTCACCTCTTTTCATGCCTTGCGCTTTCACCTCCTTTCATGCCTTGCGCAAATTGCCTTTCGCATCCTGCATTGCTTTGCTGCGCATCTTCATTAGCACCGGGTGGCCCTGCATGGTCCCGAGTTGCACCTAATTCTCGCACCCTTTGCGCAATGCATTTCACTGCTATGGGAATTCACTTCAGCTCTGTTCTCATGATCTGCTGCTTTGCCTTTCGCATTCTGCATCGCCTTGCTGCGCATCTGCATTAGCACCCGGTGGTTGTGAATAACCCCCGAGTTGCTTCTAATTCTCGCACCCTTTGCGCAATGCATTTCACTGTCACTGTCCTGCCTAGCACCTTCTCTGGTGGATGCTGGGCAGATAGTCAGGAGCACTGGCGCTCGGAGCACTGGATAGGTCTGCCTACCTGCATGGCGGTTACCCGCCTGCACCTGCCAGACCAGACCAGGACACGCGCCGGGCCAGCACCTGCGCCGGAGTACTTGCGAACAGCTCTGCACCCGCCTGCACCTTCCTGAGGCCTGCCTACCTACCTGCATGATGGTTACCCGCCTGCACCTGCGTCAGAGTACTGGCGGACAGTACTGCATACCCATATGGCATGCATCCTTAGCTACCGTTCCAAGATTTCCATAGCGTCTGGTTTGGTTATGAATTGCAGTGTAGTGGTAGACTGCAATTGTAGCCCAGACTTAGCTGCCTTGTGCCTGTGTTGACCAAGTTCCTGCTTGCCAACAGGTTGCCTTGTTTATTGGTTAATCTTTGCCGGGAGTGTGATTGGGTGTTTATGTTGTGATTGGTACTTTACATGACACTGACATATGGATCATGTACACCTGCAGTTCTTCTATTTTACTGTGTTCTTGCCCACCTCGGCCACCTACCTATTTAATAGGTTTGTTTTAGTGGCCCAGTACTGCAATAGGTAAAGCAAAGATGTGTAGTTGAGGCCTGCTTGACTTGCATAGCATGACTGATGAAATGTCATAGCCCAGAAGAATTTAGCCCTTTTGCCTGTTCCGTCTAGGCATTCGGTGGATCAAGTTTTCTTTGACTGGTTTTAGGATTGATTTTTTTATGATCGGGAGGACTGTGTGTATTCCGAATTTGGTTTTCTCAATCATTCGCTCGTTGGGTTTGACAATGCTCCCGATTATGATCGGGAGGACTGTGGGTATTCTGAGTTTGGTTTTTCTCAATCATTCGCTTGTTGGGTTTGACAATGCTCCCGATTATGATCGGGTGGACTGTGGGTATTCTGAGTTTGGTTTTTCTCAATCAGTCGTTCGTTGGATTTGACAATGCTCCCGATTATGATCGGGAGGACTATGGGTATGCCGAGTACAAAAAAAAAAAAAAAAAAAATTGCTGAGTACATGTTTTCTGAATCATTTGCTCGTTGGGTTTGTCAGTGCTCCCGATTATGATCGGGAGGACTGTGTGTATTCCGAGTTTGGATTTCTCAATCATTCGCTCGTTGGGTTTGTCAATGCTCCCGATTATGTTCGGGAGGACTGTGTGTATTCCGAATTTGATTTTCTCAATCATTCGCTCGTTTGGTTTGTCAATGCTCCCGATTATGATCGGGAGGACTATGTGTATTCCGAATTTGGTTTTCTCAATCATTCGCTCGTTGGGTTTGACAATGCTCCCGATTATGATCGGGAGGACTATGGGTATTCTGAGTTTGGTTTTTCTCAATCATTCGTTCGTTGGGTTTGACAATGCTCCCGATTATGATCGGGAGAACTGTGGGTACTCTGAGTTTGGTTTTTCTCAATCATTCGTTCGTTGGGTTTGACAATGCTCCCGATTATGATCGGGAGGACTATGGGTATGCCGAGTACAAAAAAAAAAAAAAAAAAAAATGCCGAGTACATGTTTTCTGAATCATTTGCTCGTTGTGCTTGTCAGTGCTCCCGATTATGATCGGGAGGACTCTGTGTATTCCGAATTAGGTTTCTCAATCATTCGCTCGTTGGGTTTGACAATGCTCCCGATTATGATCGGGAGGACTATGGGTATGCCGATGTACAAAAAAAAAAAAAAAAAAAATGCGAGTACATGTTTTCTGAATCATTCGTCGTTGGGTTTGTCAGTGCTCCCGATTATGATCGGGAGGACGGTGTGTATTCCGAATAGGTTCTCACCATTCGGCTCGTTGGGTTTGACAATGTCCGATTATGATCGGGAGGGGAGGACTATGGGTATGCCGAGACGTAGTACATTTTTCGAATCATTCGGCTGTTGGGTTTGTCGTGTTCCCGATTAGATCGGAGGGACTGTGTGTATTCGAGTTTTGTATTCCAATCATTCGCTCGTTGGGTTTGTCAATGCTCCCGTTCCCCGATTATGGGATCGAATAGGGGTATTATGAGTTGGTTTTTCTCTAAACTGAATCTGATTTTGAATTGGAATCTGAATATGATAATTTGCGTTACCAAACTATTTGTTTTCCGCAAGGGTCTACAATGACAGTACCGGTTGAGTAAAAACTACAATCGGACGGCGAAGGGATTGTGGGATCGGCCGTTCATGGACGAATGGACGAAGGAGCGCCAAAGTGCCAATGAACATGGGCTCCGAATGGCTGTGATTCCAAGCAAACGGGCTGTCTTGACTTCCGAAGGGGGAGTTCGGACCAGAATGCATCTGATTCCGAAATATGCCTGCAATTCGCCAGCAAACCTCAACAAGTGAGCGTTGCGTAGCGTAATAGAAGTCTGGTCAACCACAACGACTTCGATGTCATGGCATACCCATTGCGGACGCGATGGCTCATTGGTGCCAGTTTCTCCATGACGCCGCCACACCACCAACACTTCCCGTCGATTGGAGTTTACTTCACGGCTACCTGTTAATTGTTAGTGACCCTGCGGAAAACAAAAAGGTTGGTAAGTTAGGTAAAGCAAATGATTCTGAGCAGATTCAAAATGTCCGATTTCAGCTTAGAGAAAAACCAAACTCAGATACCCGCTAGATCCTCCCGATGCATAATGACGGTCGAAGCATTGTCACACCACATACGGAGTGCGAATGATTGGGTATACACCACACGGA